>OZ010698.1:4131980-4501010 GCA_963932265.1 Thymelicus lineola | reverse complement strand
ATTAGTAAAAAAAAATAACATATTAGTAAAAAAAATAACATTCTTTTTTAACGTGATAACGTTTATAAAGACGATGAGCCTGAAAGGCATTCACGAAAACCGAGTAACGGCCGCTCACGTCACGGAAGCGCGCGCAGCATTAGAGAGAGAGGCACGCTAGACCGGCCGTCTCTCTCCCACTCAAGCGTAATCGGTCCGCTTGGAAGGCATTCTCGAAAACGTTGGTAACGAGCATGCTCACGTCACGAGCCACAACGCGCGCAAAGTATCGAGAAAGAGATACGCTGAATAATAATAAAACGAAATATACAGGGTGTCCCAGCGCGAAGTGACCGCCCGGCGTCTATTGATTATGTGGACAAAACTATCGACAAAAACCATTAAAGTAAAGGTCTTATCGGTTCGGTTTATTTTTAATTAGCTTTTTAATTTTTTTTTAGAAAAACCTGACTTGTTGCACTATTTTCAAAATAATTTTTTTGTTTTTACATTTATTTTCATTCTGTTTTTTTGTATTTAGTAGCTGTTTCATAGTTTATCTATTCGAGGTATAAAATCTTACCTTAAATTGAATACGACATTTTTTAAAAACAAATTAAGTAAAATTTTTTTGAAAAAAAATTACCCTTTTTCATTGAATTTCGCTAAAAAGTTAGAAAAATGCCCTATGAATATTATTTTTTTATTATTTATTATTAAATAACATGATATTACCTACAAAATCCCATTAAAATGTTTGTAGTTTCTCAGTCATTTACCGAACTACAAACGCTTGAAGTATGCACCCTATTTTCGATAATAGAAGAGTAGACTTTTAAACCAGGCTAGTGGATCATTTAAGTGTCTTACTATCAAAAATACCTTTTGCCCTTGATATAATAATTTTAATGGTAAGGAAACAATAAAAAACAAATGGAAATTTAAATCATTTATTTATAAAAAAACAGTAATTCATTCATAAGGTTTCTAAACGACCGCTATTGGTATTAATACAGGCTAAGGCTCAAAAATGACATCCTTTGAGTGGTTCTTTGCACTTTCAAAATGTTCGCTCCAACTTTTATGGTAGCAGCATCAATCCTCTGTTTCAATTATTCTCTCGGTAGCTATTGGCACAGCATACTTTTTGTTTAATGTGACCCCAAAAATAATAATTAAGAGGCGTTAAATCAGGAGACCAAGAGAGACAGGTGGTCCAGTAGCATGGTCCTCCAAGGTCTCAATTGAAACAAAGTATTGATGCTGATGCTACAAAAATAGGAGCGAACCTCTTGGAAGTGCAAAGAACCGCTCAAAGGATGTCATTTTGAGCCTTAACTTGTATTAATGCCAATGGCGGTGGTTTCGAAAACGTTATGAATGAATTACTGATTTTTTTTTAAATAAATGATTTAAATTTCCATTTGTTTTTATTGTTTCCTTACCTTTCAAATTATTATATCAAAGGACAAAGGTATTTTTGATAGTAAGACACTTAAATGATCCTCTAGCCTGGTTTTAAAAGTCTACTCTTCTTATTATCGAAAATAGGGTGCATACTTCAAGAGTTTGTAGTTCGGTAAATGACTGAGATAACTACAACATTTTAATGAGATTTTGTAGGTAATATCATGTTATTTAAATAATAAATAATAAAAAACTAATATTCATAGGGCATTTTTTCTAACTTTTTAGCGAAATTCAATGAAAAAGGGTAATTTTTCCCAAAAAAATTTACTTAATTGTTTTAAAAAATGTCGTATTCAATTTAAGGTAGATTTTATACCTCGAATGGATTAACTATGAAAACAGCTACTAAATACAAAAAACAGAATGAAAATAAATTTAAAAACAAAAAAAATATTTTGAAAATAGTGCAACAAGTCAGGTTTTTCTAAAAAAAAATTAAAAAGCTAATAAAAAATAAACCGAACCGATAAGACCTTTACTTTAATGGTTTTTGTCGATAGTTTTGTCCACATAATCAATAGACGCCGGGCGGTCACTTCGCGCTGGGATACCCTGTATATCTGTAATTTAATATGTAAAATTGAAATTTCATTCTATTTCCCGTTCCTAATGTGCGAATTGACAATATTTATATCATAAATTATTCTTCTACGAAATAGACGTTATCACGTAAAACCATTGTCCTTAAACCGACTTTACAGACAACCAATTTTTGTAAATAGCCGGCAAACGAGCTGACGATCCACCTGATGGTAAGTGGCTAGAAAAAGTAAGAAAAAGAAAAAAAGAACTGGCTCTCAAGACCCCAGCCGGAACATGACGAATCGTTTGGCGGCTGACTCATGCTCGAGGGTGGTAGCTATCCAGGCGAACCCCTGGATATAATAATAACATAGTAAAATTGTACTAATCAATCTTTAATTACTTACTTCTTAACCAAACCTAAACACTAACTTTTATCTCTTATCCCCTGAGAACGGATTTATTATAATATTATTTTTTATTTATACTCATTTCCGTATTGCGAAGTATCCTCGACACTTCCTTAACGAAAGAAAGAAATATAGTAAGAATCTAAAATGAAACGTAAAAATTCCCGCGCCCTACAAAAGATTTCAGATTCCGAATAAATTGTTCTCACCTTTATTAACCCCTACGAAAATTGTTCCTCCGAAATTTCCCCGTAATCCATACCCACAATTTATCGTTCACGATATGTCTTGTGACAAAGACAGATCGCTGAGCAAATATAACGCGCGCCTCATTAATCTTGGGCGACGATTTTTGTAGGGTTTATGACTAAATTACACATCTTATTTCGATGCTTAGTGCTTAACACGCATTACGATTTTTCACCGCGCGATTTTTTCCGCAAAATTCTGTGAGATATGGAAATTGTATGAAGCTGCACGCACTTGCGAAAAAAATCGTGTTGATTATGATTTAGTACGCGATTTAAAAAATCGTCAGAAAAAAAATCGCACGGTGAAAAATCGTAATGCCTGTTAAGCCTAATTATAATTTGTTCATACCCTTATTTTGAAATATTTAGGCGCGTTACTTTATATACATAGTTCAATTTAATTTAAACGTTAAAGTTAGTATTGAAACTGAGTTAAAATTCAAAATCGTTTATTAACATAGATGTATTCGATCGATTCTGTAAAAATAAAAAATAAATCAGTTATGTTTACGAAAGACGAATTATGGTTCTCAGAAAACATTTATGGCTCTTAATTGAACCAATGTTTATAATACAATCAATTAGAAGTTTTGTGTATCCTTATATGTAACATAATTTTGTTTAAAAATCTCGCGTTTTTTAAAATTGGGCCGCAATCCTGAAAGCTCAGGATAAATTCTGAAATATATTTTTGGTAACTGTATTTTATGCCGGAAGCGTAAAAAAACTTTTAATAAATGGATCAGTAAATTAAAACTGAAATATGGTAACAAAGTTGTAAAACAAGCGATTTGTTAAACGACTTTAATCAAAAGAAATAATCGAAGTTTTCGTTCAACTTTCAGAATGGTTTTACTTGTAGAAGGTGGATTTAGAACTGAAGGCATTTATCTTACTGCGGACATTCCGTGTTCACGTGCATTTCCGCCATCCGTTAGGGTAACAGCACGTTTTGGACTGTCAATCAATCAATCAATCAATCAATCAATCAATCAATCAAAATTCTTTATTTGTCAATAATGTTATGCAAGTAAATTTTGTATAAAATATCTTTTTGAAAACATTTTTAGTATAATACGGGTACTCACGATATATATTTTTTATACGCCGATATTTCGACCCAGTTTTCGACCCGACTGCGAGGGTGACGCGACAAACAACAAAAATAATACAAGAATGTCAAGAGGCTATAGGAGAAGACACGTACAGGTACTTACTTAGACCCCGTGTACTACAGTCACCTAAGTTGTATGGGCTGCCTAAGGTACATAAGCAAGGCATTCCGTTAAGACCCATTGTAAGTCAAATTGACTCACCGACATATGAACTCGCCAAACATGTAGCCGGAGTATTGCAACCATTAGTAGGTAGAACAACGTCATACGTGAAAGATTCCCGACATTTCGTACGGATTTTAAGCGATATAAAACTTGAAGACACACAAACGATGGTAAGTTTCGACGTTGAGTCATTGTTTACAAAAGTTCCAATAGCTGAATGTCTGAATGTGATTGGAAATATTCTTCAAGTTAATAATATCTCTACGGAGTTATTAGAACACTGCCTCCGGTCTAACTACTTTCTATATAATGGCAATTATTTTCTTCAAACGGACGGCGTCGCAATGGGCAGTCCCGTCGCTCCGGTAGTTGCAAATATCTGGACGGAATATTTTGAAGAGTAGGCCATCGCTACCAGGCAAGATATAATCGTAGTTTGGAAAAGATACGTAGATGATGTTTTCGCTATAGTAAAAGGAGGACCGGAGGAAATAAAAACTTATTTGACGCACTTAAACTTCATACATAGTAACATCAACTTCACGTACGAAATGGAAAACAGCGGTAGCCTGGCATTCTTGGGCGTTGCAGTAGGCAGGCGCCGGGACGGTACATTGAGTCACACAGTGTACAGAAAGCCGACTCATACTGATAGATACTTACACGGCACATCACATCATCATCCAAAACATCTAGCTTCGGTTGCGACATCGCTTACTAACCGAGCCTATGATATATGTGATGATGAACATGTGACGCAAGAATTACAACATGTAAGCAATGTATTGCGTCGCAACGGCCACACACCAAAATTAAGGAAACCGGCACATGGTAAGAAACACCAACACACCAGCACCGTTGATCGTCTGCTAGCATTTTTTCCCTATGTTAAAGGCGTTACAGATAAAATAGGCAGGATTTTAAATAGAAAGTACGACATAAGATCAATTTTTACGCCTTACAAGAAAGTCGCCGCCTTTTTACGTTCCCCCAAAGATATAGAATTCCTTATCAGTGCCCAGGGGTGTATAAAATTGACTGCAGTTGCGGAAACAGCTACATCGGACAAACTAAACGATCGATATCGCAGCGCATAAAAGAACACATCACAGCAGTCAAAAAGAACGACGGGAATAAATCAGCAGTTGCAGAACATCTTCTCGAATCGGGTAGTAACCATTGGATCGAGCTTCACAATCCTCAGGTGATTGCCACGGAACGCCACCACATAACACGGCTAGTGCGTGAAGCCATAGAAATTAAAAAACACCCCAAAAATTTTAATAGGGAGGACGGTTTTAGTTGGCACCGATGTGGAATCCATTGGTTAGTTTATGTAAATCTCGAAAAGTGTCGAGTGTTGTGCGACAAGATGTGGTTAGTGTAGTATGTCGTGATATGGTTCACAAAGCTCACAAAGCACAGACTGATGTATTAGTGTCAAACGTCATCCGACATCCAACATCCGGTTTTTGACATCCGTCATCCGTCAAAGACTAATATCAACGTCGTTTGTCAATCTGTCAAAAGTTTCTCCGCGCCACCGCAGTCTAGCCGTGACCACGATCCCTGTAACTGGGTCGAAATATCGGCGTATAAAAAATATATATCGTGAGTACCCGTATTATACTAAAAATGTCTTTTTGAAAAGTTTTACAGATTACAGGTACAAAAGGTTTTATCTTAATACATTCAAAATAATTGGACTGAAGCCTAAAACTAACTGGATTTTACTATCGATCGAGAACAATTGTCCAATGGTAAATTAATTACATAATTAATAAATTATGTAATACCTAATGAATATGTTTAAATCCTTTCATAATCTTTGTAAAAAATCACTCTTCTATTCTATCTGGATAAAAGTTAGAATCCCGACATTTCCGCTGGCTTTAAAAAATGAATATTTCATTCCATAACTGCAGATGTCATAACACAAAGAGGATGGAATTCCTAAAGTTTTCAGAGATATTCTCATTTCGTGTTATCAATGACTGCATTTCTGCTCCAGGATTAGCATTTTTATTATGGGTTGCGTAAATAACACTCACTATTTTTTTATTTCATCCGTTGACGGATATTGTTATTAGATTCTGGGAATATTTATAAAATGTATATTATTATTTTTAATTATAATAGTTTAGTTTTAGTAGAACGCCAACTAGCGCGTATTTCTAACTCCAATATCGTATGAACTACACCCGAATTTCTTTTAGACGGTTTTCTTTAAACTGGCATGTTTTTACCTACCTACTAGTAACGAGTTTACTTCTATTTTCTGTATATATTTTATAACAATAGACATAATTTTCACTTATTTAAATTACCAATACCACCGTCTAAAAGAACCTTTTAGTAAATCTGCCTCGTCTACGTCGGTATGCTGTAGGTATTCTCTTTGAGGCCACAAAGACGAGCCAATGACAGTGTCAGCAAGGCACTTAGCAGGGCTCAGAGCTTCGTTTTAGATTACATACTAAGTGCTATTCAATGAATTTTTGACGCATTCATAACAGACAAAGGTAGTGCATAAATAACAGAGTTCACAAGCAGAAACGCCTAAAATTGTTGTACCTACTATTTACGTCCTTATTATTATAATATTATGAACTTATTACCTGATTAAAGCAATAGCTTTGCTTCCCATAGTGAAGCGAGTTCGGTTAATAGTTTTAAATTGTCCATAATAATTCTATTAGTACACAAATAATGATGTCCTAAGTTCTTATGAATAGACACGTATTAGCATATTCGTTTTTTTTTAATTTTCGGACGTGGAGAATGGTACGATCAACTTTTTTCTCGTAATATAAAAACTTGATTAATTTCAAGGACCTACTGTGATCGTAAAAACAATGACAGTCAAACATTAAACCGCATATCACATCCTTAAACTTAACTTCTTTTGACAAGCCATAAACTTCTGAAGACATAAAATTGGGCGGGCTAGACCCGAATTTCTATTACACAATCTAGATATTTTAGTAATTGAAGTTAGTGATCTATTTCGTGGATACAGAAAATAACAAATTTAAGTGGAACGTTCACGTTCTTCATCATCATAAGACCGTGAATACTCTGATAAGTGTTCACGGCTGAGAAAATCTTATAAAGTATATCTATTGTGTAATGGTTAGTGATCCTTAAATGTAAGTATTGTCACCTAATAATGCACTGTTTTCTTTTCTACATCGGTATTATGAATTTATTCCATTTTCTCAAAATTGCTTTCTATTTTAGGTCATCCTTTCTAAATAGTTCTTTGAACTTTGGCTACCAGTCAGCTTTGAGCTGTTGTTCTATTATTCTGAAGTTGTTGTCTTCGTTTATTCACATCACGTCGACGGCGTTTGTTGAAAATTCTAAAGGCTGCTCCCAAAGAAATAACTTGTATATTGACTCGCTCTTTGTGGTTCGTGTTTATCAAAGACTTCAAATAAAGTTTGTTCATAATCCATTTGTTAACAAAATATTTGGTTCTAACGAATTTCCAAACAATTAAACCTTAGTATTGACATAGAAGTATCACACAATGAAAGGCAATTCTTTCTTTTTCTTCTCTCTTTCTTGGTTGGCAACGCATCAGTGATGCCTTTGGTGTTACTGATGTCCATGGGCGACGACAGCCAACCATCAGATTGATCGTAAGCTCGTTTGTCGGCTATTTCCATAAAAAAAATATTTATCAATTACATATTCATTGCAGAGCCGCAAGAACCATTTTTCCTGAACATTATCACTCAAAACTTTTTCAATTAACTACCGCTCTAGAGCTTTTGTAATCTGAATCACGCGATCTATCATAACTATGCGGGTGGTTTGTAGTCTGAGGGTTGTAAGAACAACCAGATGGAAACAAGGTCATTCGTTGAATAGATATTATTGTAATTCGTATATCATAGGCCCTTTGAAAACTTAAAGGTCAACAGTTCTACAGTTTATGCTATGCGGGACCAGTTCTGAAGTTATAATGAACGAAAGTTTCAGCCGCAATAATATCAGGGTACAATCCCTTTTGGGTTTAGATCAACAGTAAAATGGACGTCAGTCATAATCAATATGAAAATCTTTTGTGACAGAAGCTTATATGATATTGGAATTTAATTGTAATAACAGTGAATAACGCTTTAAAAGTTTAAAAGTAATTATAGGCTACTAAAAAGTTGCAAAATTACAGACCAAGACTAAACAGGTTAAGGATTCTCTAGAAGAATTGTCTAAATTGAATTAGAAAGATTGGAATACTAAATATGTATAGGATTCTTGAAAATATAACACACCAAAGATTTCTTTTAAACAAGATATTATCTATTTTCTTACTTCAACGAAGGAAATATTATATTAAGGAGGACATATCTTAGAAGGCATGTGAAGTTCATTAATTCACAGTTGGCCGTTGACAGAGGGCTGTTAGACAGAGGCCAGTCAACCAAACGAAACAATTTTAAACACAAAAACAATTCTTCTAGATTGTCGATTTAATTTCCTTTGTCACTATGGTTTAGTGATATATTCTCGTAGTAGTAGTACTAGTAGTAATATATTCTAGGCATGTTCCCAGTCAGCGCGAGGACAGATAGATAAAAAAATGGTACAGCAAATAAATAAAACGGAGTAGCATGACAAACAAATGTTGTCGCCATATTTGTTTTTCTGCCAAATAGAGAAATTTGTTGCACTTTTTGGAAACATTTGCGAATGTTCCAAATTTTTTTCCTTGGTGTACAATTTTTATTAATAACACTGGTCAACAGTGGTCATGCCACATGAACTCTGGTAGTATCGTGTTTGTTTTGTACTACCTATCCTCTTTACAAAAATGCACTTACATCGTTTCAATTAGCATCAGTTTTCTTATGATGATGTCAACTTCATATTTTGTATAATAAACCCGTAAAAACATTGACTGATATTAATTTTCTATATATTTTTTTTTTGGTTTTAGTCAAGTATTGTGCTAATGTGAATTATGTAGGAATTTTTTATTTTGTTAACCAGTGTAATTTTAACTTTTATGGCTCAAATGGCAATTATTCTTTCTTACGATGGAAGCTTGGATTATTCTCCGCCTAGCTGATCTATCTAATGCGGATTCGTGAAAGCATAAAATCTCGTGGTGCAAGAGAACAGAGTTGCATCGACTACAGTTTTCTTTTTTCGACCCTGTAGCCTAGTTGGTAGCGATCCTACCAGCAAAGCGAGGGGACCCGGGTTCGATTCCTGGCCGGGGCAGATATTTACGTGACAGATAAATATTTGTACTCGGGTCATGGGTGTTATTGTGATGTGTTATATGTCGTCCATGCCACTCCCGACACAGGTAATAAATAACCTACTGTAGGGGTGTGAGTAGGTATGTAAGCGTATTTTATCCAAATAAGAGGAAGTCAAAGAGAGTTACGATTTAAGCCAATATATATGTTCATATGTTTTTGCATAAATTCTAAACTAATAACCATAATTCAGCAGAGGTATCGTTAGGAGCATCTCAATCGCCCACTAGTTATACGCTATGACACAATAGCGTCTTCAAGAAGACATAAAAGTCAGAAGTATACATATAAAATTATCATGACTTATACATACGAAGCTATGCTGAGTCAGAAATAACTCGAATAATATAAAGCCAAACTCGAACAATATATAACCAAACTGATTTACTTGTCAACAGCAAAATAATGGCGAAAATAAATATTAAACACTATGACACTTCATTATTTAATGCAACGTGCTCTCGATACGCTTAATAACAATATCGAATGAGCCGCAAAAGACTCGTTAATCAAAGAGATCTGATATTTCAGATAGTTTCAGAGATGCAGTGGATATTCTGAGAAGCAGTAATAGCCCAGGAGTGAAGTTTCTACGGGGCCTTAGTTGCCTGAAAATAAATTGAATTGAAATTGAATAAAGTTTGAATCATGCAAGTATCTCTAATTTTTCACATTAGCTTATTAGATTTCTAGTATAATTATTATTTGTTAAGTGCCGAAGGATTATGATAAGAAGATGTATTCTCATTGGGTCACGCATTGATGATACATGAAAATAGCGAGGAAGCGCAGTATACAAAATGGCCAGGACTCTTCAAGGGGGAAAAGTTTTAGGCTTATAGGAAGCTATAGGCTGGAGATACAAATAAATAGATCATTCGTTCATTCGGTAATAGACTTCCAAAGGCAAGGATAGCAAGTAAGTTGAATTTTCAGACGTGTTTTCTATGTTTTCTTTAGGCTTATAAATATCTGCTTCTAATCTGTAAAATGCGTAATAGCCAATCTATTCATTCTCTTCTCACAGTGATCAATTCCAATGATATTTCTCTTACAGTTTTATAACTGTAATGATTATGATGTGTTAAAATCTATAACACACACATAGATATGCGGAAAATTGTACAACATTGTTAACTGCTATTTCAAATCCTCATCAAAAGTTTTTGATAGCGCAAAAGAACAATAAAATGCACAATAAGAACAAGACCAGGAACATTGCTTCACTAAAATTAACATAAAAGACGAACACTGTTTGCAGTCACTGAACAAATGTTTGTACTCTCAAGAGTGGCTGTGCGAAGGCTCCTTTACGAAGGACTCCTGGCATACTGAATTACTCCTGACTGAATTCTGAATTTAAAGAAGTGTCAGATTGCTTGATTGTAAAACATGTGTCTGCCTAAACGAATTTTAATGAGACTGTTACAGACGCAGTTAAAGATTAAGTTATAGTAAAAATGAAGTACTTATTTGTTTGTGATTTTGGACATGATTTGATGATGATGAAACCAAATTTCAGCATAAATAAAAGTTAATAAATTATAATTCATATTCAATAATTTTGTCACGTCACGTAGCATTTATGAAAATGAATTATACAGAAATATTGTATGAGTATGAAATCAAATATATCACGGATTTCACAAAAATATAGAAGTACCTACCTAGACACAGATAGTTAAATTGGCTATTGTTAAAATTGTCCAAACTCTGCGGACTGACTTAATGAATAATTTGAAGTTTCTACAGCGTTTCCGTTTCATTATGTTCACATTTGATCAAATAGATAAATCTCTTTCTCTCTCACAATTCAATCAGCTCTCTCATATCCAGTGCCTGATCAAATGGGTTTTGCAGAATTAATGTAGATATAGTTGAAAGCTTTCAATAACTTCTAACTCAATATCGAAGCTAATCAAACACTGGAAAAAATCACTCACCTAAATGAATACCGTGAGTAATGGACGTTGTCACGAGATTTAACCTTCATTGTTCATTAATTTCTGCGGAATTTCAATTTAAGTAAAAAGAGGAGAAGTTGAAAAAGAAAAAACCGGTCAAGTGGGTATCAGGCCACGCGCAATGTAGGGTTCCGAAGTAGGTAGTAAGTTTATCGACTATTACTCTTTAACTACTTATGCCAACATAGCCGTCTCAGTTTTCCTTGTAAATTCATCGTACTTATAAACTATTAAATTTTCATTTGTCCCACTCCAAGCGTTTAGCCGGCAAGGGGGAGGGGGCACTGGACTCTAACCAAAATTAGCATTTTATAACCAAATATTTCGCCAACGAACAACTAAATCAAAAAATGGTCTTAGAAGACCCATAATATTTTTAAAAGACCTTTTTAACGATACCCCACATTTCGGGGTACGGAACGAAAGAAAATTTCATCCTGACGTTACATCTGTACCTATCGTACCTCACGTTAGGTAAAGAAATGGAGTTTACTTTCTGCTCGAATAATTAGCAGTCATTAAGCGTCGATTTATCTAGTCAACAAGGTAACAAAGTAACCAATGAAAGTAACTGTTTTTTTTTTAATTTTAATTGCTATAGTCACATTATTACATAAGATATCTTGGTAGATGTAACTTTTTATAATAACAAATAGCTGACTCCGCAAACGTTGTTCTGCTAAAATTTTTCTAGATAGGGACATCCTAATCACCTAGCGATATGAAATATATTTTACAACCTATTTTCATATCTACCAATTATACACAAAAATACCTGAAAATCGGTCACACCGTTTCGAAGGAGTGCGACTACAAATAGCGTGACATGAGATTTTTCATATATTAGATTTAGTTTTTCGTGGACTACTCCCTTGATCCAACTCATTTATCCAAATGTATGAAATATACAATATCTATGTTTATTTGAAGGTACAGTCGGCAAAAGAGTTAGGTATACAGGACATGAAAAAACACGTTCAATAATGTTTAATATTATTACGGAATGTTTATGTTATTATATTAAGTCGTACCTTTCGTTTGTAGGTAGAATTTTATTATACATTCATTATAACTCAAACGTTATTTATTATTAAACATTACCGAACGTTTTTGTTTTATGCCCTGCATATAATTCTTTTACCAACTGTACATAAAGTATAGTTCTATATTCTTAGTAAGGAATACCTACAAGTTGTTAACTCTTCAAAGACATCATTATAACCCACTATTCGGTCGACCTTTATCGGATTTTCGGATTCCAGTACAATCATCCAAGAAATAAAAATATTTGCGCATAAACTCTGTGTTAGAGAGGAAAATAACGGATAGGTCCTTAGCGAAGGGTTGTAGCATTTGAGGGCTTTATGTAAGTGTCATGTAATAGAAATAGTATAAATCTTTTGTACAGGGTTATTTTTGTAACTTGATGTATTGTATAATCGGTATTTTTTGACATATTACCGAAATTCGTCTTTCATGTGCTACTAAAATAAAAACTGTTTTTTTAATCGTTATAATTTCAATTAATTTATATATTAAGTGCTTCGATTTAGCCATTATTTACTATAATAAAGAGACCAAATTACTGCATAATTAAAAAGTAATTAAATTCGCCGGGCCTTGGATAGCTTGTTAACTATTATAGTTTGATTATAGTTTTAACCATAAGGTTAGATAGCGATCCAACAATGAAGCAGGATGGTGGAGTATACTTAAGGCCTCCACAGTTATGAAGAGGGACCCGTTTTCTATAGAGGACCATTATGGATGTGCACAATATTTTCCAATGATTTTAGTGAGCATTGAAATATTAGAAAGTTATTTGATACGAATGCATTTTTTATGGAAATAGCTGACAAACGAGCTGACGATCCACCTGATGGTAAGTGGCCATTGTTGCCCATGGACATCTGCAGCACCAAAGGCATCACTGATGTGTTGCCGGCCAAGAAATAGAGAAGAAAAAGAAAGAAAGAATTGGCTCTCAAGCCCCCAGCATGACGGGTTGTTTGGCGGCTGACTCAAAAATAAAATTAAACCTCAATAAAATTAAACCTTTCATTTAACATTTAACACAATCAAAATTTTTAAGATTTTAAAATAGCATAAAAATATCCGCATAAAGTTGACTTTATATAACTTTCATCTTACAAAATGTCAGGTAGTCACAAATACACGAGAGATGATGAGAGGTCATGGGTGCCGTAAAACAAAAAATTTGCCGTGTGCCCTATATGTCACTGTCTTCATACAAGTGAAAGAAAATGAAAACTTAGATGGTCTTTGTTGTCCTATTTTACTTGAGAGAGTTTTTTTCATCGCCGTAGACAATGAGCTATACATATCTTAGTTTTTAATCATGAAAATTTATAATCAAAATGAGTCTTATTTCTGACGAACGAAATAAACACAAAAATAAAATCAAAGTGTGCGTGAATTAGTAGTAGTGTAGTGAGCAAGTTTTTACTTTTTGTTAAGTTTATACTAACCCCAATCCCACGTCAGATGGGTGTCGTAAGAGGCGACTAAATCCGGCCCGCTGGTGGTAGAGCTACTCAAGGGATTATATTGGTAATATTGATTTTAATTGTTAATTAATACCATTATTACTAAAACTATTTCTCCATGGGGTTCGCCTGGATAGCTACCTTTGAGCATGAGTCAGCCGCCAAACGACTCGTCGTGTTCCGGCTGGGGGCTTGAGAGCCAGTTCTTTCTTTCTTTTTCTTGTCTTTCTTAGCCGGCAGCACATCAGTGATGCCTTTGTTGTTGCTGATGTTCATGGGCAATGATAGCCACTTACCAGCAGGTGGATCGTCTGCTCATTTGCCGGCTATTTGTATAAAAAAAGTTTTTACTTTTTGGACATTTTTCACTTTGAATCAAATACTTTATTTCTTGTTGTTATGCTATAGTTAAATCTCTATGACGTTAAAAATTTACCACGAACGTTTCACAAAAACATGACATTGTTTTTACTTCGTCAGCACATTGTCACAGAAAATTCACTTCAATAAATAACTAATGTGATAATGGAGTGGGGTGGTATTATTATTTTGCCTGCGTCAACATTCCCACCCGTCTATGATAAGGATGGGAGGGGATCCTACAGATATAAGGAAATAGGTTTTACTAAGTTAGGAAATTCTTAACGTACGCTTTTACTTCATCTCTGCTTAAATAACATTACATCAACAAAACACTAATTTAACGCAAAAATATCGTGTGAATTTGTTACGTATCTACATTCGATTCAAAATAAAATTTAAAAGTAAATATAATATAGGGTGTCGCAAAAGTCATCACCCTATAGGATGATACTATATTTTTTGCAAATGGCCGTAAATGTTAGTTCTGGTTCTGGTTCGTTATTATATCTATCTTGTCAAAGTAACACATCGATATAGTAACAATATAAACATCAAAATTGTTTACAACAAACATTTTCCTTCATGGCATAAATATAGATAATTTAAAAAGAATTTATCCACCTAAGCCGACATTTTTCGTCGGTTATCACAACAACATCATAATTTCTTATAGAGACTTTGTGTAAGAAAATGGTGCTTTTTCAGTCCCAATATCGTCATAAATTCTGGGGAACGACAGCAGAAACTTGGCCATAATACGAGTATAGTTGTCGCTTCGGTAAATCTTATATTGCCTTCTTTACAAGCTTGATACCTCAGTTTTGTCTGCGTCAGTTATTATTGAAGACCAATCGGTGTTTATATTAGCTTCGGTATTCGTTACATCTATTAGTATAAAACTATTTATTGATTGGACATTCTTTCAAGTTTCGTTACCTAATTAATTATTTACCAGTGCCTAACAATAGCTTTTATCTGGAGTTTTACTTGTATGAAACTTTTCTGGATAACAGCAATTTAATTCAATTCAATTCAATTCAAATATTGGAACGAAGTTCCTTATCGCGCGTTGTGAAAGGGGGCTAGACGGAAAAAATTCTTACGAAAAGTTGTCACGACACTTTATGAAGTACGCTAGCGTGATTCAGAAAGTTGTACAGCGCCATCTAGTTTCATATTGCTGAATCACACTGCTGAGCGCGTAAAACAATACTTAAATCGAAAGGAACTTCGTTTCATCCGGGTGTCCCTTGACACCTTTTAATTTTTATTCAAAATTGGTTTGGTTCACTTTTTGAAAGTCATGCAAGCTACGCCAATACTTCAACAAGGCCCTACTGTGAGAGGGCTCGG
Source organism: Thymelicus lineola (assembly GCA_963932265.1). Classification (NCBI taxonomy): domain Eukaryota; kingdom Metazoa; phylum Arthropoda; class Insecta; order Lepidoptera; family Hesperiidae; genus Thymelicus; species Thymelicus lineola. Next base: position 4,485,638 of record OZ010698.1, on the reverse strand, counting down.
GAGAAGAAGCAGCAAAAAACTACCAAGAGGTGTTTTTTTTCCTACTCATAGTTACAGACAGCACTTATTACTACTTATGGCAATATTTAATACGATAAACTCAAGTCCAAGCAGTCTTGTCATTTAAATACTCATCAAGTTTGTAAGCTTTATTCACGAGAATAACTCTACGGCCCTCGTGTTTTGTGTCATAGTGTGGATGATAAATTAAATTAGAAGATGCTATAATAGATAGGTTTTATGTTCATTCTCTTTGCTATAGTAAATAGAACTGCCATGTGTTACGTAAGCCTTTATTATTTCCGATGATGCCGAATACAATCTTTTTGGAAATTGCACGTAGGCCCGTATTAATAAACCGTACGTAAGATCTCTGAGATCTTAAGATTCAGTATGAGATGTTGAAATGTCCAAACCAGTGAAAAGTTATATTTGTAAGATGGGAAATCGTGCTCTTGGGCAGAGATAAATTAATAGGCATTAGATTCAGCATCTGAAAAAAGAATCAATGCTGAGTGATTAATTACCTGATGCGAACGTAGCAAGAATAAACTGTAAAAAAGGGATTATTGTGTTATGAAAGCTACACAGTACACAACAAATACCTGAATTAACCGAACGTCAAAAAATCGTAATTTAAAATTTTATATCTCGAAAAATAATTTTCCACGAAACATGCAACTTTTGCGGTACTTACACGAAACATACAACTTTTGTTGCGAAAAACAAAACATAAATTTTAAAAACTGAAAAATATAGATATGTTATAAAAGTTGAGACTAAGTTAGCTTTACGAGTATGGAAATGACACAGAGCGTTTGCTTAGTCGCATAAAGTAGGCTCCAAATATAAATAATTCATGTTGGCTCAATGTTGATACTCCCATGCATGATGGCCAAGGTGTATAAATAGTTACTTTTTGAATTAGATTACCAAGTTAAACAAGCCTGGTTAGGTACGTCAATGTTTATCTTAATAATATAAGAGGAAAACCCCTAACTGATTGACATATCAACAACGCCCAACAAACACCGTTTGAGTTAGAAAGCTGAAATTTTACAGATAGGTCATTTATAATGTGGATACTTTTACAAAATTACCACTGCATTAGAAATAAATAAGAAATACTGTCTTAGTTCAGCGGCTTTATTTTTCTGAAAATGTTTACCAGGGACTTCAAATTTGACATGTTCCTCATATTTCGTTATCATACTTATCATTATTATTTACCCTTTTGGAGTTTTTTTTGAAGTGAAACTTCTTTAGAATCGTTGTGATTTCAAACCGGATGCAACGGAAAAAACGACAGGTAAGAGACACAAATACAGATGAAGCCAGGAAAGCATGAGACAGAAATATTCGTCAGTTAAAATAAATAAAAACGACATCGCGACAGTAAAAATGCTAAGTTGTATTCATAGATGACGCGAGGAATAAGATAGAAGATTCGTTTTATTGCTAGATAGATGGCGCTAGCTGCTCATTTTACTCTTCAAAGAGGCAATGTTAAGAGGTAATGTTAAGAGATGGCGTTAGTTACCACTGTTTTCTTTTTCTTATGTTCGTGGTTATCTTTCAAAAAGTGCTAAGTTGTATTCATAGATGGCGCGAGGAACAAGGTAGAAGATTCGATTTATTGCTTTTTCATCTCATTATCTTGAAACCAAAATTTTGGAAAGTTTCACTTCTACCACGTGTGAATTGCACACATTTTAATTTTTAAATTCCCCTAGTATAGGAAATGTGGTATTTAGATAATCGATTGGTTCGGTTCGGGATTAAGATTAAAATCTCAGATTAAAGAAATATTAAAATAATAACAGCAGATTAAGCACTCCTCTCGCTGACAGACAGTGTCACCGAGAAACGTCACTGTCAATACGTCACAAGAAATAAAAAGGATTTACGGCCATTTTAGCCATGCCATACCAATTACCAAGTTTGTTAACAAACAATTGAATAAAACGATACTATAGAAAAATGTAAAAGTGGGTCGCACCGCCACAGAACGCCGTCGCCGCACCAGAACGAAAACGTTGCGTTTACTACGAGCACTTGATAGACGTTTTGGCATCCTCTATGAGATGGCTTTTGTAACATTTTATTTTTCCTTTGTAGTTGAAATGTTAAGCTTTGGCATCCATTTTACTGATACAATAATGGAAAATTTAATTTGACATCCTGTTAAGAAGATGAATAGAAAGACAAAATCAGACAGCTGAATTAGCCGAGCCATGTAGAGATTATGACGACCCTGTAGCCTATTTGATAGTGCTCCTGCCTGCGAAGCGAGGGGTCCCGGGTTCGATTCCCGGCCGGACATGTGACATTATGTTCCAGATAAATATTTGCACTCGAGTCAGGGGTGTTACTGTGATGTGTTATGTGTCGTCCATGCCATCCGCGACACAGGGTAAAAACCTACTGCGGGGGTGTGAGTGTGTAAGCGTTTATTATTATTATTTACTATGGAGAGTCTTAAGTCTTACCACGAGTATTTGGTTTATAAAGACAATAGTCTTTAGTGTTGTGTCCAAACTTTCAAATAGCGGCTAGAGGCTCAGGCTATCGCGCGCCGCCATCTTGTCAATGTCAATTTGACGTCTTTTTTTAAATCTAGTTTTGGATTCACTTGTTTTAGCCATAACCAAGGCTGCGTTTCAATATTGATTGATTGATAGTGTGTTGTTCTATTTTTAACACTTCAGGCTATAAAATCGTATTTTTATAAATATCAACAAGTGAACTACGCATGTGGGTCACTGCGAAAGCCAATTTACTTTACGCTCGAACAAAAGCGATTTGCTCTAAAAGCTTTGAAAGGTCACGCTTCATGAAACAGAAACTCGATAATGTTAACAAAGACGCCATACAATACAACAGCCGTGTATTCAGGCAAATTTGTTTTGGTATTCGAATATAATATTTGAAAAAATATATGTAGCTCAGGAAGGAAAAAAACAGCGGCTATAGAAATGAAAAAAAAAAGTGTAAAAATTTATGTGGTCTTTGAGTAGTACCTATTAAAAGGTACAAGTAGTAGCAGATAAAAGTACCAGAGAGTAATATAACATACTATCTATAGGTAGATGTAGGTACATATTATAATAAAATAGTAATCTGTTGATGGAAAAATATGAAAGGTATAAGAAAATAATATAGAATCAATAGAATGCAAAACAATAATCGTTTAAAGTTATATTTGTTTGACTATCTGTACTAATTGTACCTACTGCCTGTACTAATACTAATTACAGGATAAAACTGGAGGCGGTCAAAACCGTACCTACTTCGGAGTATCTTCGTTACTTAAAACCTGGTACCTATTTCATCTTGTTACGTCGCTTATTAGAAGACGAGATATTAATAACAGGACAATGTTAAAAATATGCCGTTTCAAATAAAAAGGATATATCTGTTAATTAAGTACTTCGTCTAAAAAAGAGTAATAAGTCTATCAATGCGCAGGCAGGGCACTGATAACTATCAATCTAATAATGTTAATTTAACTGGATAAAACTTATATCCGAGTATAATACTCACAACTTTTCGAAGTTTTAATGGCAATACCATTAAAACTTCGAAAAGTAAATTTTATAAAAATTGTACTTGGAGAAATTGTACATAGACCACATAAAGTTGTCCATAATATGTGTTTTTTATCGCTCCCAATATCGGTTTGAAATTCAATTAAATTCTCCACTCAAAACCGATTAAACGGAGAGCTAAAGTCTGTGGCTAAAGTCGAGATCTTTTTCTTTGTCAATTAGCTCCGGTAACACGAATAAAATTGCAACAGGGTGCCCGTTGTAATCGACCCGTGTCGATTCATCGCTCCACTGGGATTACGAATGAGCCAATCGGCTAATCGATGTAAGAGTCAGCTTACACAGAGACGCTAGAGACACAGAGACGAAAGTGCCACCAAAACACGTTAAGTTTCGCCGGCATTACCGTCACCTGCGGTAAAAATCCGAGTTGCGATGTGAAACGTGAAACAACTGGCCTTCTTATGCATCTTAACGATGCTTCACGTCAGGTGTGAGTAAGCTATAAGGAGCTCCACACATCACACATAAACTGCTCTCCTGTAAAGTTAGCTCAATGCCGCTTAGTCAATTTTTCCTTTCAAGCGTCGAATATCAATACGCTACCAAGCCGCCGGTGTATGGTGCTACTAAGATTCACGTAAAAGCATGTGCCACCAATGCGGATCTATCAGTTCCGTCACCGTCATAAGTAATAATATTGGCCCCGGCGAATTGTACACAGTCAGCACATACGAGTAGGTAGGTATGTATACACAAGGGAGTTCCAAGAGGAAATTTGTCGACGTCTCGATACCGGAAATTGGACTGAGAGCATTTTATTTGCCCACGATTTATTTTAACCTGAACGCGTTGCCATTCCTGACGCAAAAGTAGAGTGAAGGTCTTTTTCTTAGTATAAAAACAGGCCTGACTGCAAAAGGCAGCGTATCAGTAAAAATGCGTGACAGACCCATCATACCCCTGGTGGTAAGGTACTTTATATTAAAACTATACACCGAAAATAGTGATGTGAAACATTTATATAATGAAGCATGCCCTTCTCATACCTAGTCATATCTTTCCAATTATAACGTGTCCATACTCCTGGGGGCTGGGTGGTGGTATATTTGCGGTGGAAGGACTGGGTTGCGAGACTTGCATTTTTCTATTATATATCTTTTGATATGATGAGATTATGTTCTCAAAAAACATAATTATTGATTGTTCCTTGCAATTAAACCTCTTTTCAAACATCTTGCACCGACATCAATCACAGGTAACAGTTTTGTAAAATAGATAGTACGATCACCTGCAGAGAAAAGTAACCCATGTTTTTATAACAGTTTTAAACAGATGGGTTACTTTTCTCTGCAGGTGACTGTACCTAAAAAGGTTTTATCACAATATTGAGCCTAGTAAGTTGTAGTAAAATACCACAGATTTTTTATATCGTAACGCAAAATGTATCTAAATTAGGGTTCTATTGAGAGTTTGATAAACAACCTGCTTATATAATGCTCTATGGCTGACGACCAACCTTGCGCGGTGATTTATTATATGCTGAATTTACACCCATTTAGCTTTCACCCATCGGACTTCCGTTCATCGATTAATGTGTACCGCTTAAAATAATAACAGATAATATAAAATTTTAATTAATGGATAAGAACAGATGGAGGGATGAATAATGATTTGCGTGAATTATGTACTGTGATCTTGTAAAATTTAGAGAGTCAGAGTAAATTTGGGGCCATAAATCGTAAATGATCGATTAAGTTAAGCAAATGCAGACTTGATGGTTAATAAGGTGGACGGTAGTGGCAAAATTATTGGAGCGTTTCCGTGCTAGTTTTATACTAAATATTACTTTAGTAAAAGCCTAATCACTCTTGACTCGAAGCCGTCGGTTCCAGCTCAGTTTAACCACGTCGGAGGTCTTTAAGCTGCCTCAAAATGGTTAATAAGTAGGTGGAGAGCCCAGGGCCGCCAGACATCACTTATTTTCTGACGGATGAAATGTGGACGATTGAGTAGCGTTAGTATGTACTATGATCGTATGCCTACTTGCTAGCTTGGAAAAACGGCCAATTTCCAGGTATCAGGTGATCAAGGTACAAAAAATCATTACTAAGTTCACGTATTTTCTCATGGCTGATTTTCACGTATGTTCTAGATAATATAGTTAGAAATAAGTCGTCAATACTCCCAGACACATTCCGTGGGCCATTTTGCTTTACAGACACCTTGAACCTGCCAAAATAATGAGTTACGTTCACGTATTTTCTGACGCTCCATTTTTATATATGTTATGTATATCTGTCCAGGAAAGGTATGAAGGGAAAAGGAATCATGTGTGTTAATCTAAAGGCTCCACCGATTCACACTTCGTGTTGGAGTACCTACGCTCTAGTCTAAACTCTAGACCTAACCTAGAACTCATTTTTCTTTAAATTAAATTTAAATGTAGGTACAAGAAGTAGGTTCGTTTTTTCATTTTTTTATTTTTCAAAAACATTAATACTCAACAAAAAATAGCACAATAGCATTAAATGATAATTTATCCTTAAATTCTTTTCATTTTACTATTGATTTATTTTTTAATTACAAATTAAGACAAAAAGACCCTCTAAAATTGTATACTATATACATATGACTTATTGAAAAAATGGTATATGGTATGCCCCAAGGATGGCCATAATGGAATGGTCCAGAATACTGACATCAATTCCATGTTGGAAAACGACGAGGAGTGAACATTGCACCTGATGGGCTTTAGGATTTCATAAAAAGTTAAATAATAAAAAGAGCGGAAAGTCATTTAACACTGCTAAAAGAATTTTAATATCTCCGGGACAACGGACTGTTGCAACTTTATTAAGACGTTCCCTGGGAATGACGAGTTTTAATCATTTCCTCACTGAGCCCGGATTATATTGGATATTGAAAAATAGGATAAATCTTTTCGAGACAGGGTTTTAGAATGTCCATGCTAATAATAATATAAGGGGAACTATACCTAATCTACTTAATAAAAATCTGATGATGTAGAAGCATGAAATATTGTGTAATGGCTACTTCAACAGTAAGGAAAATATAAATGATTTTTGAAAATTCCTAAATTGGTTGTTCTTAACTTTAATTTATTCGTTAGATATTTTTGTTTTGCTGCACATGGTCAATACCAAAAGTTATTCCACTATATTCCACTTGAAATTTTTTCACTCCTATTCAAGAATTCCCTGCAGTCCTTTCTAAGTTTTGTTGGAACAGCTTCTGGACCATATTTCATATTTTCTACAAGTTGCTTGAGCTGGACTGTGAGTATTATTGTGAGTAATATCATTATTATATCTTGCTCTTAACCTGTGTAATAATTCTCTCTCTTTCACACTAATATTCTATGTTAGAGATCGTCTATTTTAGAAATGAAATTTATTGTTACAACATATAATAAGTGCAATTATTTATTTAGGTATATTTATTTAATACAATATTGAAGTGAAAATGTCTGGCTTGGCTGGCTTCAACTCATTAAAGGCCCACTACTGGGCACGGGTCTCTCCTCTTGAGGAGGCCTAGAGCATACTTCACCACGCTGCTCCAATGCGAATTGGTGGAAGGGGTTAGTGGCCAACCCGAGTGTCGGATGCTTTCTAACCGCCCGAGGGTCTCCGACATGTTTTGGAAATAATATCTATTTTGTATAAATATTTAATACTAGTGGTTATCCGGTGTGTGTAAACTCTGCTAAAAAATTGTATGGATGAAGGCGAAAATCGAAAATGAGCCAAATGCATTGTTTCAATGGTCTCAAACTATCTAATATTTATTGCCTTTCAAATGAAACCATTTTGGGGCAAATTGGTAACATTTTTTATGTATTATATTACTTACTCGTATTTAGATAAAATGTTTCGTAAATATTTACATGTAATAACAATAATAAAACGCGCCATCACGTTAATTTTTAATGTAGGTAGATGATCTGAACAAATTCTTCTATCTTCCACATAGAAATGAAACAAACTATCATGACAGTCTTAATCACAGTCATAATTAATAATAAAATCAGTTTTTACTACTGCTCCAATTGCAACAGACGTAAAACCTTTTCAATTTCTAGCTGCCTGCATATTTTATCCGCTAATATCACAGCGCTAAGTAAGAAGAACAGGCACATACATCTATTTCCGACTAACTACGGGATTTGAGCTCGGGCCAAACTGATGCGGATACGCGGCGATTAGCGAAGATGAATTTTTCAATTTGTTAAAGTTTGGAGAGTGAACCGAATTTGGTGCGGCTGGGAAGTAGAACAGAAAGATGAATTGTTGACAGTAAAAAGTGCATAAGTTACATTGCAGCGCATTGCGGCAGTCATTGTTGGCAATTATTATTTTGGATACAATACTAAGGCATGGGCCGTCATTCAAAATTCATAGATACAAATATAATAATAACAAATGCTATCATCGAGATTGATTTTTGACTGTATTCATTCACAAAGCACTCGTACACCACTACTTTGTCTCTTTATTAAAGTGTCCTCCATCCCTAAGGTTGCCTGGAAGAAATCGCTTCTTAAGCGATAAGGCCGCCTGTTGTACCATTATATCTATTAATAGTATAAGATGTTACTGTATATTGGTGTACAATAAAGAGTTGTTGTTGTTGTTGATTTATGCGAACTCAAATTATACGACGTGTAGTATAGTAACACATGTGACTTATGACCATCGTACGTATCATAAGATCATGCAATGACTTAAATTTAAATGACATAAAACAAAAATTTAATATTTTGGCTCCAAATATTAACATAGTTAACAGTAATTCCCTTTACCTTTTAGGTTCTCCAATTTTTGATGAATCTATTTCTGAATATATTAATAATTCAATTACTAAATTTAAAAATTCTGCTGACCGTCTTCTTGAAATTAGTCCACATTATGCTCTTTGCATCTTAAAATTCTGTCTTTTCGTCCCAAAATTTACGTATGTGCTCCGTTGCTGCTCCTTTTGGAATCACCCAGATCTACTGACACAAGTAGACGACTTAATCAAAATTAGTTTAGAATCGATTCTTAATATGCAGCTGAACGAGCAATCTTGGACCCAAGCATCTCTACCCATCCGTTATGGTGGTTTAGGGATTCACAAAATTTCTAGTGTTGCTTTACCAGCCTTCCTATCTTCTGTCCATAGTTCAGCAAATCTCATAAGTAAAATTTTAAGGGCATCCCCTTCAAACTTTGAGATTGCTGGCATGGAAGAAGCTAGAAACGCTTTCTTAATTGCATGCCCAGGTCAAAATTTTCCTTTTTCTCCAAATTCACAAAGGAGCTGGGACGACATAAACTGCAAATTGACTTTTGACAATCTTTTGAGCTGTAGTACAGGTTCGGCGCGGGCTAGGCTTTTGGCCGTGGGTGCGCATGAGGCCGGTTACTGGCTTCACGCGTACCCTTCGTCAAATACTGGAACTTTTCTTGAGCCTGACACGCTCCGAATCGCAACCTGTCTACGGCTTGGGGTTCCGGTCTGCGTTCCTCATAAATGTCCCTGTGGCAGTGATGTCGACAAGCTAGGACATCACGGACTATCATGCCAAAAAAGTGCAGGTCGCTTCTCGAGACATGCCGCACTTAACGATATCATACGCCGGTCCCTTGCCACCGTTAATGTGCCAAGTCTGCTTGAGCCGACTGGTATTGCAAGAGACGATGGCAAGAGACCGGACGGTATGAGTTTGATTCCATGGAAGATGGGCCGGGTGCTGGTATGGGATGCTACCTGTTCAGACACGCTGGCCCCTTCCCATCTACATGGAACCAACATCAGAGCTGGTGCGGCTTGTGAAGCGGCTGAAAAAGCTAAATTAAACAAATACAGGGGTCTAGGCTCCGAGTATGATTTTGTCCCATTCGGTGTCGAGACCCTTGGTCCGTGGGGTCCTAGCGCTATAAGTCTTTTTAAGGAAATAGCAAAAAGGTTAGTCGACATCACAGGAGACCGAAGAGCTGGCAGCTACCTTGGACAAAGAATTAGTCTAGCGATTCAAAGGGGGAACGCTGCCAGTATCTTCGGAACCTTGCCTAAAGGGACTCCTTTTAATAATATATTTTAGTTCTTATATTATAATTTTTTTTAAGGTTTTTTAGTTTTACTATTAAACATACCAAATTAAAAGGATATTTATATATCTAAAAAAGATCATGCATAATCGCTCGTGCTAACCCGCCTGTTAAACTCATCGCTTTAGCCAGAGCCTTGAGCTAGATGAATGAGGCGCGCCTATTTCCGGCAAACAACGAGCTGACGGGTGTAACGGGTAACCGCTGTTCGGTATCCACTATATCCGTCCGCTATCCAGTATCCGTACCATAATGACAACTTGGCAGCCTTCAAAGAATTTTAAGCTTAGTTAGTCTAGTGACTAGATGGTAAGGGTCAGTATTGCTTGAACACCATCCTCCGATTAATTGTCGGCCAAGAAAGGAAGCGAAAAAATATAATAAATAGTAAAATTAATGTACTTACTTTAGATAGCCGTCCAAGAGACTTTTAAGCTACTAGGCTATTTAGGCTAGTTTGGTGTCTATATACCTAGTCTGGCCATAAATACTGTTACATAAAAACTTTTCTTTTTTTCAGCTTTTTAATTATTTTGAATTTGGAACACGTATATTATTTTAAAAACTTCTTTCGATTTCGCGCCATTTCACATACTTTTTCGTGTTCATTATCAAATTACAATAAGGAATGGGGTGTTAAAGAAAATAGGATTGCAGTGATCGCCTTGCACAAAGTGAGTATGGAGCCGTCGGTCATATTCCAGACACTTCAAAAGCTTGGTATCAGCCGTATGTTCGTATATCGTACAATCAACAGATACAACAACACTTCGTCTGTCGAAGACCAGAAAAGATCGGGGCGGCCGCGTGCTGTTAGAACTACAAAGGCTGTTAATGCTGTTAAAGCCAGAATTCGTCGAAACCCCATTAGGAAGCAAAAAATCTTATCGCGAGAAATGAAGATTCCCGCTAGGACTCTTAGACCAATTAATAGGGGGGTTTCGCATCAAATAAATGCCAACCATGATATCTCAGAATAATGGTCTTCGTTATGATGTTTAGAAATAACGTATCTAAATTCCAATAGCTAGTTTTTTCTTTTTTTTTTTTTATGAGCTGCTCAAGGACCGAAAAACTTGTTTTTGCTTCTATGAAATTTCCCTTACATTTTATAAAGAAATGTCTTATACAAAAGTTGTAGGCATTTTAAATATCTACAAAATGAGGCCTGTTGCGTTAAAATTCATTTCGGATTTTTTTTATAAATTACAAAAAACAGTTCAAAATCGCCGTTTTTTGTTTGATTGTTTAAACAAACAGTTTGTAATGTAGACATCTGAAAATGTTATGGACTATTGTTTATGACGTATAGTATATGTAGTTTTTTTTTTGAATTTTTTGGTTGCATATTTTTAGCAAAAATCCATTTGTTTATTAAAAAATCACTTTTTTGCAAATTAATTTCTACAACTTTTGCAAGTCGTTGAATGTTCTACCTGGGCTCATTTTCTTTCTTAAGAGTTGTACTTTCAGTTTGCTTTTATGGCTTATTGATTCTTCCAACAGGGACCTCGCAAAATTGATTGCAAAAAAGTGCTTACCTGCAAAATGGAATGAAATGAGAAATGAGCACGGACGTTTCAAATCGTGCGAGCTGGAAAAAATGTTGATATCTCGGGTTCCCGTGGTCACACAAAAAGTTATAACCAATCGATTTGGGGTAGCTCGACGAGATAAAATCAGATAACGTATTTGTTTTTATCGCAAATGACGTTTGAACGCCTTAATTGTTATTTGTTGAGTTATTCCATTTTGCAGGTAAGCATTTTTTTGCAATCAATTTTGCGAGGTCCCTGTTGGAAGAATCAATAAGCCATAAAACCAAACTGAAAGTACAACTCTTAAGAAAGAAAATGAGCCCAGGTAGAACATTCAACGACTTGCAAAAGTTGTAGAAATTAATTTGCAAAAAAGTGATTTTTTAATAAACAAATGGATTTTTGCTAAAAATATGCAACCAAAAAATTCAAAAAAAAAACTACGTATACTATACGTCATAAACAATAGTCCATAACATTTTCAGATGTCTACATTACAAACTGTTTGTTTAAACAATCAAACAAAAAACAGCGATTTTGAACTGTTTTTTGTAATTTATAAAAAAAATCCGAAATGAATTTTAACGCAACAGGCCTCATTTTGTAGATATTTAAAATGCCTACAACTTTTGTATAAGACATTTCTTTATAAAATGTAAGGGAAATTTCATAGAAGCAAAAACAAGTTTTTCGGTCCTTGAGCAGCTCATAAAAAAAAAAAAAAAAAAAACTAGCTATTGGAATTTAGATACGTTATTTCTAAACATCATAACGAAGACCATTATTCTGAAATATCGTGGTTGGCATTTATTTGATAAAACACCTATCCGTCATGCTCGATTGATCGGTCTATCTGTCGCGTATTATAAAACAAGACGGTGCTTATCGTCGATATACAGGTCATGCCCTAAATCAATCTTTACAATTAAAGAGAGTGGATCGATCAAAACGCCTTCTGTCGCGATACGCAGGTGAAAGGCACAGAAATATCCTCTTTACCGATGAAAAAATTTTCACGATTGAAGAACACTACAATAAGCAAAATGATAAAGTGTACGCTCACAGTTCTAAAGAAGCTGCTCAAGTGGTCGGGAAGGTACAACGTGGTCATCATCCTGCGTCAGTGATGGTTTGGTGGGGCGTGTCTTATCAAGGAGTCACAAAACTGCATTTTTTGTGAAAAAGGAGTGAAAACTTCAGCCAAAGTGTATCAAGATACAGTCTTGGATCATGTTGTGAAACCTCTCAGTAATACTCTTTTTAAAAATATACCGTGGACTTTCCAACAGGACTCTGCACCTGGTCACAAGGCACGAACTACCCAAGCCTGGCTTGAAACCAATGTTCCGGACTTTATAAGAGCTGAAGAGTGGCCCTCATCTAGCCCAGACCTCAACCCTTTAGACTTCAAATTATGGTCAGTTTTAGAGGACATGGCCTGCTCTAAACGACACGGCGACATTGAGTCTCTTAAAAAATCTTTGGAGCAAGCAGTGGTGAAATTTCCCTTGGAAACAGTGCGTTAATCCATAGATTCGTGGCCAAACAGATTAAAGGCCTGTATAAAAGCCAAAGGTGGCCATTTCGAATAGAATATTTTTTTATTTTTTTGCTGAGACTTTAATAAATATGTAGGTATAAATTTTATTGATATTACATTACTTCATTTAAAAAAAAAGCATTTTCATTTGTAACAGAACTTATGGCTGGACTAGTTACATATCTATAGGGTGAATTTTTCAAATGTGCGTGGATGGCCAAATTCGAGACTATGAGAAATAGCGAAAATGGTCAAAGGAGTCTCGGAGCCGATTCTGATGAAAACCAAAACTGCATCATTAGATTTTTGGAAAATTACCATTCCTGGACAGGAATCGAACCCGTTGATTTTGAAAACAAAAACTCATCCTGTACATTACACCGTTCGATACTGTTGCTAACAATGATGAAATTCTGGGAAGTAATGACACACGGCAAACTTAAGGGAGAGGGAGAGGGAGAGGGAGAGGGAGAGGGAGAGGGAGAGGGAGAGGGAGAGGGAGAGGGAGAGGGAGAGGGAGAGGGAGAGGGAGAGGGAGAGGGAGAGGGAGAGGGAGAGGGAGAGGGAGAGGGAGAGGGAGAGGGAGAGGGAGAGGGAGATGGAGAGGGAGAGGGAGAGGGAGAGGGAGAGGGAGAGGGAGAGGGAGAGGGAGAGGGAGAGGGAGAGGGAGAGGGAGAGGGAGAGGGAGAGGGAGAGGGAGAGGGAGAGGGAGAGGGAGAGGGAGAGGGAGAGGGAGAGGGAGAGGGAGAGGGAGAGGGAGAGGGAGAGGGAGAGGGAGAGGGAGAGGGAGATTAATGATCTCTGATTTGTTAAACCTACCAAAACTATAAAAATTTAGTTAAAAGTATCTACTACTACATTCATTTATGGCTTCTATATTCATTCATGGGCGACGATAACCACTTACCATCATCAGGTCAGCTCGTTTACCAGCTATTTCCATAAAAAAAACCAAACAATTTTATACAAGTACATCCTCATTCTGCCACCATTCATTATCGATGTCCCCGAAGAAAGTGCTAAAATTGGCTTAAAGTTGAAAAGTTTAATATCATCAACTCAAACTCAAATTTAATTTCGCAACTCACTTGAGGTTTTCTCGACGTTTTGATTTATTACGGTGTTTTTATTTGGTCTGCTTCACACTATACGCTGCGTATTTCTTTTTATACTTGAGTTACAGGTGAAACTGTTACATATTTTTAGCAAAGCAGAGGAAATCGTTATAAGCAATGATATTATAAGTAAAAAAGAGGTAGATATGTCACTAGCGCGCCGAAGATGAAGATCGTAAGAGCAGTCAATTGACCTCGTCTGCTCGTAGTTGATCTGTCAATACAAGACGATACGCACGCTTTTGTTGTTGTCAGAAGTACTTGAGATTTGACATACAACGTTAAAATTTCTTCGTGTATTATTATAGTGTGATTGGTGTAGTGAAACAAAAGATAAACGTGTGTGTGTTGTATACATATACATATGCGTCGCCATCTGTCATCCGCATCGGACTCTCATATGATTTCATACAAATGCGATGCTGACAGTGCTTACGATGCCGATAAATGTGTGTTCACCATAAACCTTCCTTTAATGTATTACGCCTTATAACCAATGATATTTAAAAAATATAGATACGTCATGCCCTTACAAATTAATCTGTTCCGAAAAGAGCTACAACACACACACGTTTATCTTTTGTTTCACTACGCCAATCACACTACAGTAATACACGAAGGCATTTTAACGTTATAATATGTCAAATCTCAAGTACTACTAAAATGTGCGTTCTTCAAAATGTGTGTTCACCATTAATATAATGTAATAAGGTAAGCCAAATATTTATTAATATTTGACTTTAAGATGGAAGATTTGCATATTTCAGCCAGATAAAAAATAGGTAGGTATTTTGATCACGAATCTTAATCCAATATGTTATTAGCATTAAAACATGTAGGTAAGTAATAAATACGAAAACGTTTATTACATTGTATGGACGCCACCTCTTTTTACGTTATAATAATATCATTGATGTCAATATGTAGATATTTAGATATATATTCAAACTAAAAAACTTGAGAGATGTCAAGGGACTTTCGATTTAAGTATTGTTTTACGTGCTCCGCAGTGTGATTCAGCAATATGAAACGAGATGGCGCTGTAAAACTTTCTGAATCACTTCAAAAAGTGTCGTGACAACTTTTCATAAGAATTTTTCCGTCTAGCCCCCTTTCATAACGCGCGATAAGGAACTTCATTCCAATAAATATTATCGCTTTACTTCGGGGAACGTCTATTAAAACTATTTCAACAGATGGGTTACTTTTCTCTGCAGGTGACCGTACGTATGCCTTATTGCCCATTATTCTAAAAAGACGATAGTATAACAAAAAATTAAAGCTTAAATAAAACAATCAAAACTCATCCAAATCGGATCGGCCGTTTCTGAGATTAGTATGGGAATAAACACACGGTTAAAAATTTTAAATATCATTGTTATATTATTATTTATTAACTAAATCAATTGCCTTACTAAAATTTTTCTCGAACGCCTTCCTTTTACAGCCATTGACTAGTTTTATTCATAATACAAAATAAAACATTTCCTCTAATAAAAGTTACAGCATATTATTTAATGAATTCAAATCTTTTCATTCTAAAACGTTCCCTACAAAGTTTATGTAAGAGAAATAAAATTTTAAAGCAAAACTAAAAGCTTGAACTAGAAATCTTTTCACGTTCTAACAAGATGGCAATTTATCGCCCCCCAGAGTACAATTCTCAACGATACAAGCGTTTGTTGCAAGTTTATTGCAAAATAAATGAAGAATTGACACAGAAGCGCTTATTGTTCGTATGTTTGTTACAATTGTAATGGATACACCGAAGCTACTTCGGAGGTTTTTAATGGGTTAAGTGACCGCTAGTGGGAAAGCCGCTGAAGCATTAATTCCTTTTATGTATCACATTATCATTGATTGATATTTTTTTAAAGCATGATAGAGGACTCCCAATGGCAAATAATGATTTGAAATCCAATGTCATAGTTGATCCGATGTGATACTTGGTCAACCAGTTTTATCTTTCCGTGAAGCCTGGATAGCTACCATTCTCTTGTTTGAGTCAGTCATCAAACGACTTGTCGTGTTCCGGCTGGGGGCTTGAATGTTTGATGAAAATAAATAGAAGTGGTGGGAACTGTAATAAGCATAAGTGTTATAAAAAAGAGCGAGAGTGGGTTACAGACGTTTTTTCGTCCATTCGTTGGCCCGTTCATTTTCTTCGTCTTTTAGCAAAATTGTACAAGTTACTACCCCGTATTAGAAGCTTACTTTCGCTTCTTTCTTGCAAGAAAAACTTTTGTCTCAAAGGGGATCACATACACAGTAATCAGCTGTTTCAGTTCGGGTAGAACCTTTTTTTCCATCGTTTGAAGTAAAGGATATTGATACACGAAGGCAACATTACAGTCGGAAGTGTCCAATTAGAATGGAGTAATGAATATTTGAACAGTAATTGGGTTTTTGTTTTTATCTATTATAATAAATATAATACTTAATCGTTGGTGTAATTAACACAATGAATAGAAAAAAATATTACTCGGAAATCGATTAAAAGTCGAGTTAAGAAGTAAGATTCCAAGGTTGTAAAACAAATCCAATGTATTTACTAGTAACATATCTGATCTCAACTGTAACTCGCTGTAAAGTACCTGTAACTTATAGTAACTGATATGATGATGAACTTGTTTTTTCTTTTTAGGGGAAACGATTAAGTATTATAATACTTACGATACGATTAAGTATTATAATACTTAATCGTTTCCCCTTTTTCATTTCCTCGTCGAACGCGGCACGTATCGAAAAGCTTGTCAGGGCGGCTCTTTACCATGCAAAGTAATAAAATGTTAAAGTTTATAGGTCACGTAGAAGATATGACACTAGAAATGACACTTTCGCATTTGAATTTAAGAGATTGCCTCACATCATACGTGCTATAAAGACACTTCTTAAAAATACTTTAGAAATGCAAAAGTTGGGGACTTTTTAACCGACTTCAAAAAAGGAGGAGGTTCTCAATTCGACTGTATTTTTTTATGTTTGTTACCATGGAACTTTGGACTGGGTGAACCAATTTTGATGATTCTTTTTTTAATCGAAAGCTGGTGCTTGTCGTGTAGTCCCACATAAATTTTGAGCGAGACTTGACAATGGCATCCATGTCAAAAGCATATAAGTCTTAAATTTGCATTAAGTTGTGCATTTTAAAAATCTATCATGTAGAGTAAGTCTTCCATGTACAGACATAGATCAGTAGTGTTCACAAAAAATATATAATAGACTATCAAAAAATTCTGCCTACCTTATCTAAAAAGCCTTGGCGTCAAACTTTGCAAGAAATAAGTGGATAAGTAATATGATACTTTACAAAGCAAACAACTTTACTCTCATCGGAGGCAATTTAATATTACCCCAACGAGGTGAAAGGCCATGTCGACAACATAGTATCTCCCCGAGTTCACATATTTGTTGACTTAACTTTGTTAACTGAGGACTTAGGGTCCTTCTCAGTATTCTATCTATAGGATTATGAGTTTAGATATACATAAATATAATTATATTCTATCAATCCTCAAGTCAGTTGCAACTACAGCTGTCAAAAATTATAGATAACGCTTGAACTTATCCATTAGATATCCACACCCGTAAAATTGCTACCCATTTTTATCAGGCATTTGGTATACTCGAGCTTTTGTTTATCTATTGCGTTTTCGGGTTTAGTGTTTATTCGAAGATCCTATTTGGCCCAGTTACAGTTTTGTTATTAGTAAAATATAGATTATTGAATAATAGGTTACCGAAATAAAGCTGATGAATCTGTGCACACAGAACCTTAAGATAGAAGTAGATACTTAATTTATGCATTAGAGACCTCTTCCACGATACC
This sequence comes from Thymelicus lineola, assembly GCA_963932265.1. Lineage (NCBI taxonomy): Eukaryota > Metazoa > Arthropoda > Insecta > Lepidoptera > Hesperiidae > Thymelicus > Thymelicus lineola. The sequence continues at coordinate 4,467,952 of OZ010698.1, read as the reverse complement.
TCATACTTTGGGGCACACTAAAAAGTCTTAATTTAACGACTTTGTAGACGTGCTAAATATGTATATCCATGCCAAATTACAGCTTTCTAGCCAATGGTCTTATAGGATTTTCTAAGATCATTGTTTCTAGCTCTGCGCTATGCTACAGACGAACGGTCAGGACGTAACTACATATAAGGGTTTTATTTTGACTACGCAATAAGAAACAAATACCTACCTGCAGACACTAATCTTCGTGATCTTAGATTAGAATATTTATCTATACTATCTATCAATACTAATATTATATAGAGGATACATTTGATTGTTTGTTTGCATTGAATAGGCTTCGAAAATACCGAACCGATTTGATCAATTCTTTCACTTTTGGGAAGCTACACTATCCCCGGGGCTATATTAGTTATATTTTTTTTTACTGTTTTTCCCGAAGCGAAGCGAGGGCGATTTCCTAGTTGTTGAATAAAATCGATTTCAACATGATACTTTGGGTGAAAAGGCACATTTTTTCTTTCTCTCTCAGTTGTTTTGCCAACAGGAAGAAGGGATATAATTTCTCCATGGCGACATGATGTCTGGCCTTGCTAGTCTTGCTACACTCGTAAGGTTGTGTTTGAACGTCTCATATATTTAGCTTCATGTTTATGGCTATTCATTTCAAGTATTTCTTGGTGTATTCCCATAGTAAAGACTAGGAGGTGGTATGTTATTGTCTTAGAAATTTTCTTAAATAACGTAAACGCGCCCAATAACGCCACCCTAAAATCTGCATCCAATACCGACAGTTTTTTTAATCACTATTTTAAGGCATACTATAGATTTCATGAAAGTTGTAGCCTAAAAACATTTTAGGTATGTATATTGAGAAACAAAAATAATAAAGTTTGTGTGCGTAAATAATCAGCAAACAGAATAATTAAATAATAACTGCGACGCGCCCGCAACGGACGCCCGTCTCATAGTGTTGCGCTCCCGGCTACATAAGTAAACATAATTATTACATAAGAGAAATTAACTTAAATAAAATGTGTATACCTGCATGCAAATGTGTAAATATAATAAATAATATATTGGTTTTCTAGATTCACATCTAATATTACCGTTCTGACTATTTTTTGTGGTTTAATTCGAATTTTACCTTAAAGCGGTAATAGAAACATAATTTTCATAAGTTGCTTCTAATACCGCCTCATGGCGTTGTTAGATGTTTTACAATAGTTAGTATTTTAGATTTTATTTCTTTTAATACGTAATTTTCGATGTTTCTTTTAACTTGTTTGATTCTTAAGAGTATATTACATAATTTGATCAATTAACGCCATACATTTTGTCTCATAGATTTTCTTTTAAACAAGACTCGACGTAAGCAATAATTTTTAGTAATGTATGGCAATGTATTTTAAATAATATCTCATATCAAAATTAAGAAACTTTTTGATATAAAAAATAATCATAGCAATGACATCCTTCTAAACACGTTTGCATTAAAGCATAAATTTTAGCCAATTATTGTTTATTTTTGCTGTCGCTAATAGAATAAAGTAATCTTCATACTTAATTCTATTACCGACCCATACGGTAAAATTCTGATAGCCTACTAAAATTTTCTTTATTCATATACGTTCTATAGATGCACTTGAGTAAATAAAAAAAATTTACCAGTGTGACTGGTAAAAGACTTTAGATACTTACTTAAGGACATGAAAGTAAATAGTCTTAGTTAATGATTAAAAAAATCAAAATCAAAATTATCCTTAACTCCGTAAATTTATTTTAATCAAATTAATCTCAAAATACTCCGGAAGTGTGGACACCGTGTACAAACGGTCGAAACGCTACGGTCTAACGACGCCGCACCACCGCACCACAGTGCCACGCGATCAGCTGGTGGGTGGGTCAATGAACTTTGGTAAGGGCAACATATGATTCCTTTTCCCTTCATACTTTTACTGACTTAGGACAGGCAAAAATACAAAGCTAAGCTCTTATACTGTGATTTATATCAGATATTTACGGGGATTTCGTTAAAACAGACACAAAAAAATCTGCATCAATAATAGGTTTTTTCTTATCTTCGTACTTTTACTGTAAATAATGGAATCATACAATTACAATGATTGATGTTTTACGTATTGATTTTATTATTTACACAAGCCTTAACAGATGTTCAAAATGTTCACCTCCTCGAGTGATGCAGAGTTCAGCACGTTTACACAAATTGTCCTTTACGCGGTTTAGCACAAGAACACTTCACTACGAACTTTATCAAAAGCAGTCACTATTCTTAATTTTAATTCGTCTCTGTTCGAATACTCCGTAGCATACACAACACTTTTAATTTCCCCCCCAAATAGAAATCCATCGGTGTGAGGTCCGGGGAGCGCGCCGGCCACGGCACAGGTCCTCCTCGCCCTATCCACCGATCACCGAAGTGATCATCTAAGTACTCGCGTACTTGTCGCTGATAGTTCGAGGGCGCTATATCGTGTTGGTAAAATAAAATACGGCAGTAAATTAACGGTACATCGTCCAATGCAATATGGGTATCAAATTAAGCATAAGGATTTTAAAAAGGTATATTATGATAGCTTTTTTGATGGCAGGCAGTTTTTTTAATTTTTTAATTTATACTAGTTTAGTGGTCGGTAATAGAAACATAAAAAACGGTATTAGAAACAAACATCATGCACCGGTCGGTAATAGAAGCAATCGCTATTTCAGATTCAATTATTATTTATTAAATATTGTGTGATTTAATACTGAATTTACGTACTGAATATCATAGGATATTTAATCATGCTAATGAATAAATTGAAACACCTTTTCTAGCATAACGGCGTATATCTAATTTTCTGAAGTTCATCCAAAGTCAGCTTAAACTGGCGGTAATAGGCGCGTTTACCTTAATTAAAATAAATGTAACTTCCAAGTTTTAATTTTCGAATTTCCGAATGTTAATTCCAAGTCAAAATTATTTGTTTTATTAATAATCCATAGAGTTGAGCGTACGTTTGCGGGCGTGTGTTCACGTTTTTATATGTCGACGGCCTCAATGTGTACAAAGTAAAAAGAGTATTATACAAAACAGCTATTTTTCAGGAAAGCACAAATAGAAAAAACTGCTCGCATTTTGTTATTTTTGAACCAAGTTTGTTGAAATTTACATCAGTGCTTTATTATTGAATAAGACATATATGTATGTATGTTAAATTTTTACTAATTATGTTTACTTTTGAAATTATTGCGATAACTTACTTCCACAACATGGCAAAAAAATATACAAATATCGCCTTATTTTTTGCACTTTTAAAACGTAAAAGCAGACAGTCGATGTGTTATTTTAATTGGAGATATTATTATGGTATTGGTATTTTAAGTGAAAAGCAAAAAAAAAAGCAAAGCAACAACCCATAATTGTCCCACTGCTGGGCTCGGGGTCTCCTCTCACAATGTGAGGGGTACAGGCCATAGTCTACCACGCTGGCCAAGTGCGGATTGGTAGACTTCACACACCTTTGAGAACTTTATGGAGAACTCTCCGGTGTGCAGGTTTCCTCACGATGTTTTCCTTCACCGAAGCAAAGTGATAATTAACTTGTAATACGCACATAATATTTGAAAATTAGAGGTGCGTGCCAGGATTTGAACCCGGGCCCCCGCGTTCGGGAGACCAACGTTCTAACCACTAGGCTATCGCTTCTCGGCCTTTTAAGTGAAGGACATTATAAAATACTCTGTATACGTTTTAATTGGGATTGGTCTCAGGGGCGTCATTCAGTGAAATAAGAAAACCTTAGCAGTCATCCTTACGAACCACAATTTTCATTTCCACATTTTCCAAGCTTGCGTTGAATTTAAAAACAGTTTTTGCTTATAATTTAGGATTCTGAACATTGGGCACGTTCGAAGACGTGACAATCGCGTTTGGGCGTTATCCTGTTTTAAATCTGGATAAAAAATAACTGTGAGATCTTTAGGGTTCTGTGTATGTTAAGTAATATTTTAATTAGTTAGTAATATTTTAATGAGTTTCTGGTTTTTTTTTAATATTTACTACGTCGGAACTCCGTCATGTATCAACCGATTTGTAAAATCCATTTTTTGTTTGAAAAGGTAACCTCCAGATATCTCAAAATCAAAAACTCAATTCTGATGATAAGATACGTGGAAAATCAAGAGAACTCCTCAAATACATTTAGATACGCCCACTTTAATAAGTTTATCGAAGACCGTCTGGTTGAAGTATTTTTTTTAATAAATTTTTAGTTTCTTAAGACTAATAAACTTGACAAGTGTGAGTTAAACTCGCTTGGAAAGGGTTGGGAAGGGGGAATTATGTATTTACCGTTATTTTTCTATATTATTTATTTTTGTCGTTTTTTAAGACCCTAGAGTTCTTATAGGTATTCCTGTAATATTTAATTAAAGAACTATTTATGTATTTTTTTAAATTATAGCATCAGTAATTTCGAAGATAAGGGTGGGGAGTGGTCAATTTTTGGCTTTAATTTTCATTCTTTAAACATACCACACGATACGGTTTGCAAAACAGTTTTTGTTTAATTTTGATTTTTATTAATTTTTTTCAAAATTCATTTATTTACTCTATACTTTCGTCTTTGGTCACAAAAAAATACATGAGTATTAAATATCAACTCATTTGGTCCTGGAGTAAATTGGCTATGAACGGCGGTCGCCCAGACGCAGGAGTGATCCTATAAGGGTTCCGTTTTTCATGTTTTCGTACGGAACCCTAAAAATATAAGAAGTTTTCCTGTGTTGTAAAACTTCTTCTTAATTGAATTCGTTTAAAAATCCCATTTCCCTGTGCCATTTCATGTCATCGCGCTAAGACCATGATAACATCATTTTCTATATTCATGATCTTTAATATAATAGCAACGCTTATCAGATTGATTCAATATCTTTATGCCTATTGTAGTAGAACTAAGGACTGAAAGTTGAACTAGGTTGTATGAGACAGAGCTTTGATCGATACAATCGGAAAATTACTCAAGGAATTTACAAGAGAGTTCAGTCCTTTATTTATCCCATAAGCGTGCAACCGTTGAAAGCGTCCATAATAGAAATAATATAAAATACTAGTTTTGCTTGCTTTTTCGACTGTTTCCATAATTTGGTCCAAAGGGAAAAATATGAAAGAAGTGACAGACAAACAAAAGGGTTAAAAATTTAAACAATTTATGCTATTAGAATCATATTTTACAATTTTATCCTTTAACGACATTTTTAAACGTAGGTAGGTACATATCTAACTTCGGGTTATTTGGGATATACAATATAATGACTTGCAAATCTCTCCTGAAACAATAAACTCTGTATTTAAAAGCGGGATTAAAAGGTCGAAACACAACCCTTTTTACATGTCAGGGATTAAATTTATAAGGGTTAGGGATATCTCGGTAAGCATGACGCACGAAACAGTGTAAAAAAATTACGATTATACCCATAATAAAAAGTTAAAACAACACTATTTCGGTGTGTCACTTTGTCAGCTAAAATAACGATCAGGTAATCAATGCTGGCCATACACGATCAGTTATACTTGTCAAGTTTGCAGCAGACTTGATGCGACATCCAGTAAACTTGACGGTGTATGGCCACGGTATAGCTATCTGGCCATATAGCTATCTCATGCAAACTGGATGCCGTATCAAGTCAAACTGCACACTTGACAAGTTTGACGCGCAACTTTGATTGACATGACTTATACAAGTAATACAATTACGCATGCAAAGTATTCAGTAATGGGCATACAGCAGTCCTGAATTTGTCAATAGGCCGTATAGGTCGCGGCCTAGGGGCGGCAGCGTCGTAGGGGCGGCAGATTTCAAAAGATGATAATATTATAGATGATTTTGTTATTAAAAAGTGTCGCAAAAATTGTATTATAACTCTTGTTTTTTTACGCACTTTCTTAGTTTATAATTCAGTGCCTTACTTACTATGAGCGGATAATTATTATTTTAGAAAGGTACATGGGACGGAAATTAATTGGCCTACACTCATAAAAAATATAAATCCAGCACTGGAATACAGTGAATGTTTTGGCCAGCTTAATGGCAAATAAAATATATCTACACACTTCTCGGTATAATTGCATTCCGTTTTTATTACGGTAAAAACAGCGTATCACAGAAGGCTACATAAAGTTTAATAAAAAACCACCGAGCTTCAGAACTTTCATTTATAACAATATCCTTTAATAATAATATTAATTTCCTCTACCCAATTTTAAAACAAACTTTATTTGCTCTCACGTAACATACATCAATAAATAGTAAAATTTATCTGAATTTTCAGGAGAATTTTACATCAAAACCTCCAAAACAAAATTCCATGTTGTAACTGGCACGCCAAATTCCGTCACTACATCATCCCGCGGGACGCATTGCAGTCGGAAAACTCGAGTATATCTTGCGTATATTCAAATATTCATTACTCACGAACTTGCTTCTAAATTCGTCCTCAATTTGCTGGACGGCAACGGAAATTGGATGTTTGGTAAATCAACTTTTAGGGCCATATAAAATTTATTTTCTTTACCACATTTATTATTTACTGTTTTGGCAGCGTCTCTCCGCATAATAATTCCAGAGTTGCCTTTGTGGTCGTGTGTAGTCAACTTTAAAGTGTGTTGTAAAGCTTTTGCTTCGGGTAACATTTTATTTTATTAGTAACCATATTTGAATTACTGAATTTATAGCGGGTGTTTGAAATATTTCATTATTCTACCCTTTTATAAATTGCGTTTAAAAGAAATCTCATTTTGACACGGGGCAAACAGGTGACTTGCCCAAAGTTCCAACAACTCCACATTAACTTCCAATAGGAGGTCAGAACTGTCACCACAACATTTCGCATATTCATAGTCTCCAGAATTTTTACTAAATGAATTTTTCATGTAACAATACCGTGATGAGGCCAGAATGAGCTAGAATGAATAATTATTGAAAAGACGGGTTTCACCAACCCACAAAGTTTATTAATGACTTCAGCGAGTATGACAAAGGCATAAAGTTGAAATATTAAGTTGTGAGGTTCACCCGATTCGTGTTTCTCATTTGATTAGAAAACAATGACGTCGTTTTGACATAGTGTGAGTACAATATAAGACTAATGACTGGCTTTTTTATGTAAATAGGTGACAAAGGAGTTGACCAGCTATCAGATAATATGGTTATTTTGGTCCATTGATATCAATAACACCAAACACATCACATCACTAAAAGAAAAGTATTGCCAGCCAAAACACAAGTAGTGGATTGCATTAATTACGTGATAAAAATAAAAATTTAAGCCCGAAAAAGACATTTCATTAATCTTAACTCTTAACTGTTACTAATTTACAGTTTATAAAATGAATTTTACAATTGTAGTAACGGCTGGACGACTGGAAGTAGTTTGACAAAAAAACAACACAGTGAACGCCATTGTTTCATATTATTAAACAACCTTTGTCAAATAAAATTTTTAAGCAAAGCTACACGTAGTTTGTTACTCGCGGAATTTGGATTTTCAACAAAAGTTTTAACATTGGCTTTAAAAATGTTGCATACTAAAGATTTTGCCTTTTTATGCCGGTCAAAAGGCTGACCGTAAACACACACTTATCCCTTCAGTCCTCAAGTGGCAGTGAGCGACTCATAACAACGAGTTCAGCTTTAAGAACCCTCAAACATTTATAGCTGCAATCCACTGCCGGATCTCTTTCACAAAATGAAAAGGGTAAAAAGATGGTACTTGTCACCAGCGTTTCTTCAAAGGATTGCTGACCAATTTTAATACCATGTTGTTTGAAATGCATTTGTCGTATTTGTAGGCATGTGAAGCTTGGTAAAGAGCAATCTTACTAATTGTAGGAAAGAGAGAGCCTATCCTAGATCGGTATAAACACAAACATAAATAATTAACATGTCTGTGGGTATAACACTCACAAGAACCTGCATTATACTGTCTTTATCTGCATTTTAGTACGCTGTAGCAGCTAAGTCATCTGATGGCGGCTACAATTATGATGGTCAGATGACCTTTAAAATGTACCATACAAGTGATAGGTACACCCGGGTCTGTCTGTGGAAATTGGCATTGTATGCATTGTAGCTCCTTAACCAAATGGACCGATTTCGATGCGATTTTTTGGAACGAAGTTCCTTATCGCGCGTTGTGAAAGGGGGCTAGACGGAAAATTACGACACTTTTTGATTCTTACGAATGACGACACTTTTTTTGAAGTGATTCAGAGCGTTTTACAGAGATGGCGCTGTACAACAAAACAATACTTAAATCGAAAGGAACTTCGTTCCATCCGGGTGTCCCTTGACACCTCTCATGTTTTTTTGTTCACATGCTGACGTGTCGAGATAGTTTATAGATACATATATTTGGTAAAATAAACCAAACCTTTCCGGGGTTATTTTGAAAATAAATTTAATACTACTTCATATAAACGGGATTCTGAACGTACCTGGATGAAAACTAAATTCACGAACTATTTTCAAATGACCTCGTCTAGTTTCTCACCAGGGCATAGTCTTGTTATCATATTAACGACGGAAGCTCTCGTGAAATTTTCTCAGTGACCCATCCAACTTCCGAGCACTCCAAATTGTTTAACTTCGCCGGTCCACGACCAACACTTCAGCGCTCCATAAATATTTATAGCCCACCTCAAATAGACTACCAGATATAAAAGTAACGTTCGGCATAAAGAAAACAAGTTAAAAACTTCTGTAAAAGTGAGCATATACCACGCAGTTGAACTGTTTGCGAAGGGTCACAATAAATAGACTTGATATTGATGATTTTGTCCTACTTTCTAAGTGACGGGTAAATATCAGATCCAATATGGTTACGAGTGATGAAGTTGTTAGCTTTTCTGGTGTGATTGAGCAATCTTTTAGTTTAATTTAGTTACGAGTGATAAAGTTGTTAGCTTTTCTGATGTTATTGAGCAATCTTTTTGTTTAATTTAGTTACGAGTGATAAAGTTGTTAGCTTTTCTGATGTGATTGAGCAATATTTTAGTTTAATTTAGTTACGAGTGATAAAGTCGTTGACTTTTCTGATGTGAGTGAGCAATCTTTTAGTTTAATTTAGTTACGAGTGATAAAGTTGTTTGCTTTTCTGATGTGATTGAGCAATCTTTTAGTTTAATTTAGTCACGAGTAATAAAGTTGTTTGAAATGAAATGAAATGAAATGAAATAATCTTTATTCATGTAGGTATCACTGATACTCTTATGCACGTAATTTTTTTAATCTACCAGCTTTTCGGAAAGGTGCTTTGTCATGGAGGAGAAGAAAAGCCGTAAAGAAACTCCTCAGCACATCTTTTAAAAATAAAACTTATATCTATTACAAAAATAGGTATTCTCTAACCTGTGCAGAACTGGTTGCCTAGCTAGTCATTTCCAAGCATCCTTGTCATTTAAATATTCATTTATGCTATAGTAGCCCTTGCCTAAGAGCTGAGCCTTTACACGTTTCTTAAAAGATTCCACTGGTAAGTCACGTATTTGTTTTGGGACTTTATTATAAAATTTTATACCTAGTCCCATAAAAGAACGTTGCACTTTGGAAAGACGGTACGAAGAGGTAGCCAATTGATGCATCCTTCTTGTTTGACGATTTGAAAAATCACAATTTTGTTTATATGCAGTTATGTTATTCCGTATAAACACTAAATTATTATAAATATATTGGGAAGCTACTGTAAGTATACCTATTTGTTTAAATTTGATACGCAAGGACTCCCTTGATTTTAGTTTATAAATAGCTCTAATGGCTCTTTTCTGTAATACAAAAATTTGTTCAATACCGGCTGCTTTGCCCCACAGTAAAATGCCATAAGACATAACACTATGGAAATATGCAAAATAAACAAGCCGAGCAGTGTCGACGTCAGTGAGCTGCCTTATTTTTCTAACAGCATAAGCAGCCCTAGCAAGTTTAGTTGTGAGAGATGCTATGTGCGGGCCCCATTGCAGTTTACTGTCCAAGGTCACCCCTAAAAAAACCGTGGATTCCTCTATATTTAATGTTTCATTATTTAATTTAAGAGATTTATTTACTTTTTTTACATTTGGCAACACGAATTCTAAGCATTTGGTTTTCTTTGCATTTAAAAGTAAATTATTTATAGTGAACCAATGTGAGACATGCGACAGAGCACTATTAACATCGTCAAAATTATTTTTATTCCTATCAGTCTTAAATATTAATGATGTATCATCTGCAAACAGCACAATGTTCGCATGGTTTTTAACATAATGTGGTAAGTCATTTATATACACCAGGAAAAGAAAAGGGCCCAAGATCGAGCCTTGCGGAACACCCATCACAGTAGGTGACCCTGATGACTTTTCATCGTTTATATTAACCTTTAGTATTCTATTACTTAAATAAGATGCGAGCAAGCTAAGGGCCTTGTTTTTCACGCCATAGTGACTAAGTTTAGATATTAATGTATCATGCTCAACACAATCAAACGCCTTTGATAAATCACAAAATACACCTATAGCATTTTGCGACGACTCCCATGCTTCATATATATGCTTTAAGAGCCTGGCTCCGGCATCTGTTGTACTACGACCTTTAGTAAAACCGTATTGCTCCGGATGTAATAAATTATTATTGTTGAAGTGGGTTAGCATTTGATTCAGTATGATCTTTTCGAAGATCTTACTGAGTGTTGGTAATATAGAAATTGGCCTATAATTATTAATATCCGTTTTTTCACCTGTTTTAAATAATGGTATAACTTTACTGCATTTCATTAGATCTGGAAATACACCAAGATCTATGCATTTATTAAAAACTACAACTAAACAAGGAGCTATAATATCTATTATGTGACGAATTATTTTTACTGAAATACCCCAGAGATCACCCGTACTTTTTACTTTCAGAGACTGGAAAACTTTAATTATGTCCCTGATTGTAATGTGCTTAAAGTCAAATACCACATTGCATTCCTTAACATTATCTCTTAATAGATAAAATGCTTCTGTTGAAGAAGAGGATAGTGTACTAGTTAATTTAACGGGAATGTTGCGGAAGAACTCTTCAAAAACGCTTGCCACTTCTTTATCAGAAGTGATTTTGTTTCCATTAATCATTATTTCATAACTAAAGTCACAAGATTTAGAGTTGCCGGTCTCATTTTTAATGATATCCCAGGTGGTTTTTATTTTATTATCCGAATTAACTATTTTATCCTTTATGTACATTGACTTTGCTTGAGTACAGATGATTTTGAAAATTTTTGAGTAATTTCTTACGTATTCCTGAAATGAGGGAGAAAAATTATATTGTTTTTCGTCATAAAGCTCGTATAATTTGTTTCTACTTTTAAAAATACCTACAGTAGCCCAGTCGCTAAATTTACTATTTTTACTTTCTTCTATGTATCTGAATTGAAATATTCGATTAAACTCGTCATTAATATTTTTAGACAATGTATTGTAAAGATTAATAGGATGACCATTTTGAGAATACACTGATTTACGCAATTTTGTTTGAATTTTTTCTTTAAAAAGTGATATTTTTCTCTTTGTCACGGGTCTATATTTTATTATTTTTTTCTTATTATCGTGGCTGTTACGTACCGCTATTTTTTGCCCACAGTGGTCTGATCTCAACTTGCTAAGTATTTCTTTGTCTAATATCTCACAATTGCAAAATACATTATCGATACAAGTACGTGAAGTTGCAGTTATTCTGGTAGGCTCAGCAAACGAAGGATTTAAATTAAAACACTTAAACAATGCGAGTAACCTAGCAGCTATAGAAGATTCTACTAAAATGTCAACATTAAAGTCACCGCAAACTATTAATTCTTTTTTCGACACAAATAACCGTTTAAGGACATCCTCTAGAGTATCTTCGAATAGGCAAAAATCCCCAGAGGGGGGGCGATATATACAGACTATAATAAACCGCTCCAGCTCCACACAGGCTAGCTCTATAGTGCGCTCAATAGAAAGACTAACAATGTCCTTTCGATCTTTACAAGGTATATTGCTGTGCACTAAAATTAGTGATCCTCCATGGATTGCAGTCTCTCTATAGAATGCACTTAACAAACTGTAATTGAATACATTAATATTATTTCTTACACTTGTTAACCAATGCTCAGTAATGCATAGAATATGTACATTATAATCTTTAACAAATAATTCAATTTCTAACTCTTTGCCCGATAAGCCCTGTATGTTTTGATGTACAATATTCATATTAAAGTGCTTATCCGTTGTCATTAAATCTAGTTTAAAGTATTAATTAATGTACCTGAGCTGGTACATTTGTCAACTATAGGAATAGTGGTAGTACTACCACAATCAATATAAAATGGGTCAATAGACTTTGTTACACATGTAACACTATCATTTGTTAAATTATAAGCTAACAGTTTAGCTATATGTCTTCGATACTTTAAAGGTAAGTACATTTTATTTCCACTTAATTTAAAGGAAGAGTTTTAGTTTGCTTTTCTTATGTGATTGAGCAATCTTTTAGTTTAATTTAGTTACGAGTGATAAATTTCAACTACCAGGTCTGCTGGAAGAAATTTCATTTTGAAATAAGCAGTGCCTATGTACTATAACGATATATAACTATGTACTATAGATTTATATAACGTTTTAATTTAAGTTTATTCGTGTACATAATTTTTTTTAAATAAATAAATAAATAAAGTTGTTAGCTTTTCTGATGTGATTGAGCAATCTTTTAGTTTAAGTATTCTATATTGTAGCACAAAGGATTTCGGAATTCAAATAGACGTATGACTGTGGTAACTCTCTTCCAGAAAACCTTTTGGTAGACGATATTAATAAGCTTCCGTAGTCAAAACGGTCTGAATATCCTCAGCTTAGTTCAGAGACCTTTAGCACTAGAAAGCTGTAACTAAGCATCCATATACAATAATATCTCATAATATATATTATACCAACAACGTGGTAAAATTTAATCATTTGGTAAATATTATACCTAATAGTAATTGTCCAGTTAGAATCAAATACACCTCTACACCCACTATAACCCCTCTATACCTCTGTAACCTCTTACACTAAAAATAACAATATACTTTATTTTTTACTTAAAATAAGTTAATGCTTGACCACAATCCCACCTGATGGTAAGTGGAGATGGACACTTAGACACAGATTAACCAAAATTTCCCCTATTTCCCTAACCGAGTTTCCTGGAACAAAGCAATGAAAATGAGGAAAAGGGTCAGGAGTAGTAAGTTTGTCTAAATTGTAGGGTACCCTTTGAATTAATCAAAGAACATTACATACAGTCAAATTAATACGCAAGACGTAAGTTCTTTGTTTAGCTACGTGTTTAAGATGATGGTGTTACTTACGTTCATGGGCAGCGATGTCCATTTACCATTAGTTGTAAATAAAATTGCATAAAAAAACATGATATTTATAAGTGTAATGTTGACATGCTATAAAACATAGCGTGATTTTATATTATTATTAGTAATGTTTCTCACACGCTAAATAGCAGTCGCTCAATTATAACTCACTTTCGTGCTAATAATGATCATGTGTGCTAGAAGCATTAAACGTCAAACTGTACTATTGCTTGTGACTAAGGCTAATTAAAATTTTTACTAACTCTTTGTGTGTTTTTTTTTTGTATGGTAAAAAGTCTTTTCCAGACAGTATTTATTGCTGAAACGAACGAGAAAAGATATGGCCTAGCTCAGCAGTGGGATAGTTGTGGGCTGTGATGATAATGATGCTAATCTGCTTTGTTTTAACATTAAGCACGGAGAACATTTCACCTTTCCATAGAATTTTCCATAATTTTATAACTCAGACGATAAGCTTAACCGATATTCCAAATACTGACTTCAATTCGTTTGATTCCAACAAAAGATTCTGATCCTATATACGAAAGTAATGTATTTGTGATAAAAATAGGAACGTAATACTTCCCGGTTCTCTTTACCCCATTATACCTCCGGCAACCTTGTTACGCCATATAAAATATTCATATAGGTCAGAATATTGAGAGTTTCACTAGTCATGTAATATGCAAACTTCTCAATTTACGAATACTTTACTTCAGTGCGGTGGTTAATGGACTACAGGATTTTGTTTTGTGTTAGGATAATCTTATGTAGGTTTGTTCCATTTCTGGGCTCGAGTGTTCACAGTGTCAGATGTGGTCTACGCGTCCTCACGTCAAAAGCGAAATAGCAAACTTATGCAAGTGTAATCAAGTTCTTTTCAACCACCTGGAAAAGGAAGAGGATTTTAATTCGGTTGAATAATTTATGTAGTACCGTAATACCTCACCGTTTATCAACCGAAACAAATATTTTATTATCAATACGCTTAATTAAAAAATTTGTGTACTTTTCGATCCCAGGTCTATGAAGTAGGACGTTTCGATAGTTAATTGCATTTATTTCAAGTAAGTTTATTAGAAGTACATACATTATTTAGCCTAGTTGGTAGAGACCCTGCCTGTTAAGCGAGGGGCCCCGAGTTCGATTCCCGGCCGGAGCAGATATTTATGTGATAGATAAATATTTGTAATCGGGTCATGGTTGTGATTGTGATGTGTTACGAGTATGTGTCGTCCATGCCATCCGCGACACAGGTAAAAAGCTACTGCGGGGGTAAGAGTGTGTCAGCGTTTATTTATTTACGAGTAACCGCCCTCGCTTTGCTTCGGTTTTCGTATTTTTTACACCTTGTGTTACATTATTGGAGTTTTATTAAGGATCCCTAATTTTTTTGAAAACATAATATAGCCTATGTCACCCGGCGATAGTGTAGCTTCCCAACAGTGAAAGAATTTTTCAAATCGGTTCGGTAGTTTCGGAGCCTATTCAATGCAAACAATCAAAGTTTTCCTCTTTATAATATTAGTATAGATTATCTCTTGGTAGTATGTACGGAAACTTGTATTCGCGACATATATGAGGTGTAGAGATACTAAAGTCGCATAGAGCCGTGCAGTATCAGTGCAGTGCAATATCTTATAAGATAATGACATAAACTACGTTACATTACGTTAGTACGATATACAAGACTTAATAGTGGCCATACACGATCGAGTTTGCAGCGGACTTGACGCAGCATCCAGTAAACTTTACGGTATGGCTATCTGGCTATAGCTATCTCATATAAACTGGATGCCGCATCAAGTCAAACTGCAAACTTTACAAGTACATTTGATTGTGTATGGCCAACTTTATACTGTGTTTTACTTACTAACTAGTTGTTGTAGCTTTGCATACGGAAATTATGTTTAAACTTATTCAAACTTTTATCCTGTTTTCCTGGGAAACCTTTTAATTTTCCGGGATGAAAAGTAGTCTAAAATATGATCCAGGGTATCTATCAGTAACAACTTTACCAATTTTCATCGAAATCCGTTCAAGGGTTTTTATGTGATACCCGGACAAACAAACAGACACTTTGAGTTTTATTATAGTATATAGATAAATAAAAACTAATGATGTTGAATTATTTATACTATACCTGTCGCAATATTTTTTTAACCAATAATCATATTCTACTTAGTTATGAATAGCCCTCTTTCTCCTACTGCTGGTACAGCATTAGCATAGTTTACTTCTAAGAACTAAATGTGACGGCTCAGCGATGTGCTCGGCCCACCGCATGAGACCACCATGTATCTTAAACAAGTATTAAATTTGCCTTCAAATCGGTAACACGTACTTTTATTTCAGTAAAATCCTGAACCTAAAATAAGTAATTATAGTTAATAAATTCATTGGTTATACGCTCGAACCAAAAGTGGCGCAGCCGGTAGGATTTTCTCTAATAAAATCGTAAATTGCGCATTTTTAAGACGTCAAAATTCGTCAAGAAAAGTGAGTGTCTACGAGAGCAGAGAAAATCCTTCGAACCAAATAAATTTCTTTTGGTGAAAATCATCGAGTATGGGGGTCGTAAGCGGTTGGTGAGTAGAACTTTTCGCCAGTCCTTGTCCTTTAAATCCTCCTATGTTTTAAACCATAATATTTTAATTTTAATTGTTATATTTGAGATCGAAACTTGCTCATATAACATTCTTTTTAATTTATAGTCAGATAGGTCTCTATGAAATTATATGGGCTTATCTTATTCTTGGAATTTTATTTTTAGAAGCAGACATAGCGTAGTTAACTGTCAGAGATTTTACATTTTAATATTGAATATTGTAATTTAATTGAACTAATATATAGAAAATCATTTAAAATTCAGTGATTATTATTTTTATAGACTAATATCATTATTTTTTCTTTTTGCGATATATTTCGTAATATTAAATTTTTACAACTTTTACAAATGTGTTTTATGCTGAATTTTTACATTTTTTTTATGGTGAATAAGAAATTATCATTGTGTTTTTGTGATTTTGATTGTGTATTTTATTGTTTAATATTTGTGTGTGTGTAAAATTTAATAGGATTTTAATTAAAGTGAGTTGCTGCCTCTAAATATTCTACTACTCTATTAATAATGACTACTACGAGACTCGAACCAGTTCCAAAAGAAATTGTTGAATTAATTCCGGTATTTAATGGTGATAAAAGACACTTAAACCTTTATTTGCGAAAATGCCAATATTTGATTGATCGGTTTAAAGGAAGTGTTGAACAAGATCTTTATGTTTTTAATGTTATAACGAGTAGACTAAGAGAGGATGCAGCTGCACTTTTATCAGAACGCGATGATATTGTTACGTGGTCCGCGTTAAAAAAATTGTTGATTCAACATTTTGGAGATCCGCGTAGTGAAGCGTGTATTAATATCGAATTAGAATCTTTAAAAATTAAATCGGGTGAAAGCTATTTAGACTTTTGTAACAGAATTCAAGGTGTTCGTTCATTATTAATGTCAAAAGTGAATACCATCGATAGTGAGGAGTTAAAACGCGCTAAATTGGTGATTTACGACAACACGGCTTTAAATGTATTTTTATATAACTTACCTGAAAATATGGTGCGTATAGTTAGGCTCAAATCGCCCTCAACTCTAGAAGAAGCCTTAAGTATTGTCCTTGAGGAAGTTAATTTCTTAGAACAATATAATACGCGTAATCGCTTACATGGTTGTAACCAAATTTCGGGAACAAGTTCAAAGTCATCGGCAAATCATCTAAATGGGAACAAACCCTTGTTACCTTTTCATTCTAAATTTAATTCTAATTATTCCCATAATACTCAAAAATGGGTACCTCAATTGATGGGTCAAGGCCAAGTGCCCAAGCCTGTATTCGGATATCGTCCTCAAACAAGTTTACCATTGCAACCGTTTGGTTATAGACCACAACAACAGTTTGGTTATAAACCACCACAACAATTTGGTTATAGACCACCTCAACCGGTTGGTTATAAGCCGCCTCAATTTGGCTATAGGCCACCCTTACAGTTCGGATATAAATCTCCGCAACAATTCGGTTACAAACCGTTGCAACAAAATCAATCGAATGTCCCTTCAGCACTAAAATCTCAAGATGTATCGATGAGAACAGCCCCGTTTAAGCCTCAACAAGGTTTTTCATTTAATGAACTTAATATGAACGATTGTGACTATGAATATAATCCACATGACTATGAATACAATCCGTACGAGTTTGAATATTATGACGAGACTTATAACTTTAAAAGATGTGACTATGACGACTCGAACGACTTAAATGATATCGAAAATTTTAACATACCTAATAATGACTTAGAATTGACAAATTATAATCAGGATTTTCAGGAAAAGGCCTCGATCAAGGAAAAGAAGTCTTAGAAATAAATTGTGATCCCAATTTAAAGCTTCCCCACATTTATTTAGAAGAAATAGACGCAAAAATGATGATTGACACTGGTAGTATGAGATCATTCATAAGTCCTCGAAAAGCTTTTGAATATTTCAGTGAATATATTAGAAATGAAAATTTTGTAGTTGTGAGCACCCATGCTTCTAGCGTGCATGATAAGGTAATAGAAATACCTCTTTTGCCTTCTTTCGCGACAGACTCATGGCATAAATTTTATATCTATGACGTTGATGCACGATATGACGGAGTTATTGGTAACGATCTTTTGCAACAATTAGATGCAGTAATTGATTTAAAAAATAAAATAATTACAACTAGCACTACTTGTATTCCTTTAATTAATAATAACTTAAATTATATAATTGACATACCTTCACGCACAGAACAACGCGTTAAATTACCTGTCGATCAGCATTCGGGCGATGCTATACTTGACTTCCATGAATTTGAGAATGGTATGCGTATGCCTAGCGCTATAGTCAACTGTGTAAATGGATACGCATATACAGTAATTCAAAATTGTTCAGATAGTCCTAAACGACTCAATATAAATCATCCATTTCAGGTAACTCAATATGAAGATAATAATATTAATGTTAATTTTATTAATAACTTAACTGACTTTGAGACCGACAAACTACTTGAAGACAATTTAAGTAAACTTAGACTTGACCATACGAATGAAGAAGAACGTGAAAAGGTTTATAGACTCTGTAAAGAATACAAGGACATATTTTACTGTGACAAAATTCCCTTGACATTTACTAATTCTGTAAAACATCACATTCGAACTAAAAACGAAGACCATGTCTATGTGAAGCCATATAGACAGGCTCCGTTTGTCCAAGACGAAATTAACAGACAAGTTGACAAATTATTAAGCGACAATGTTATTCAAGAGTCACATTCCCCTTGGAATGCGCCGGTTCACCTGGTGCCTAAAAAGATGGACGCATCCGGTGAAAGAAAATATAGGATGGTTATTGACTTCAGAAGACTTAATGAAATTACTATAGATGACAAATACCCACTACCGAATATTCATGACCTCTTTGACAAATTAGGGAAAAGTACTTACTACACTACGCTTGATTTAGCAAGCGGATACCACCAAATCGAGTTAGATGAAAATGACAGACAGAAAACAGCTTTTTCCACTCAAAATGGACATTTTGAATTTCTCAGAATGCCGTTTGGGCTAAAAACTGCCCCAGCCACATTCCAGAGGACAATGGATAACATTTTGCGTGGATTACAAGGATTGCATTGCATGGTATATTTAGACGACATTATAGTTTATGGAAGCAGCCTTGATGATATGATACAAAATTTAAGAACCGTTTTTGACAGACTAAGAGCCACTAACATGAAAATTCAACTTGACAAGTCAGAGTTTTTGTGCAAAGAAGTACTTTACCTTGGACATAAAATTACTAAAGAAGGACTTAAACCTAATGATGATAAAATCTCAGCTGTACTTAACTACCCTTTACCAACTACGACGACTGAAATTAAGAGTTTCCTCGGACTAGTAGGCTATTACCGACGTTTTATTAAAGACTTTGCAAAAATTACCCAACCATTGACATCCTGTTTAAAAAAGCGTAACAAAATTATAATTGACCAAAAATATAAAGACGCATTTGACAAATGTAAGGAACTTTTGACACATGCCCCTCTTTTACAATACCCCGACTATGACAAACCGTTTATACTTACGACTGACGCGTCTAACGTTGCTTTAGGTGCAGTTTTGTCACAAGGAGTAATTGGCAGTGATAAACCAATTGCGTACGCCAGTCGTACCCTTAGTGATACTGAATCACGTTATAGTACAATCGAACGTGAATTGCTCGCTATAATATGGGCGGTGAAACATTTCAGACCATACTTGTATGGCAGGAAATTTTTCATATACACGGATCATCGACCCTTGGTATGGCTTCGATCCCTAAAAGACCCTAGTAGTAAACTTACTCGCTGGAGACTCCGCTTACAAGACTATGACTTTGAATTAATTTACAAAAAAGGAAAACAGAACACCAACGCTGATGCCTTTTCCAGAATTAAAATTAATGCCTTAGGTACAGATAACGATAATCAATCTCTTATAGTTAATGTTGACGAATATCAGAAAAATAGTGTAGTTACGGAAAGATCTAAATCTAACGAAGTATTAGAACGCAGTGACTCTTCGACAATAACTATATCAGACCTAAGTCGGACCGAAACAGCTAGTAGTGTAGAGTTTAATGATTCAATTTTACCCGAATCTAGTAAATCGTATACGGTACATTCAGCTTTAAATGAATCCACAGGGATACCGATTTTACACGAAGCTATAGACACTAAGCCTAATCAAATTTTAGTGTTCTCATGGCTCAAAAATGAAATTAAAGTTAAGGATATCTCTGGTGAAAAACAAAAGATACTAGAAGTTTTCCTTCCAACAGATAACGCAGAGTTAGTTAATTTGTTTTTAAAACAATACATTAAACCAAAAATTAAATATTTCATTTACTTTGAGGATAAGGAACATCGTAGATTATTCAGTAATGTAATTATTCAAAATTTTACAGAAGGTATTAATTTTTATGAGTGCACAGACCGAGTGATATATGTTAAAGATGAAGGAGAACAGAGAGATATAATACTTAAACATCATGAAGGAAAGACATGCCATCGTGGCATTAAAGAGACATTAGTTAGGCTTCGTAGGACTTATTATTGGGATAAGATGCAGGAAACAGTAACAGCAATTATAAATGGTTGCGAGGCATGCCGGAAAATGAAGTACGATCGACGACCCATTAAACCTGTGTTACAGCTGACACAAACTCAAAATTCTCCGTTTCAGGAAATATTTATAGATCTTTTTAGTATTGAAGGTAAAACTTATCTAACCCTTGTAGACGCGTTTAGCAAATTAGGGCAGGCTATTGAAATTTCTAACAAATCTACTCCAGAAGTTGTCCGTGCTTTAATGAAATATTTTTCTTATTATGGCATTCCTAGGAAGATAAGTTCAGACCCAGGTACTGAGTTCAATAATGAATTAATGAAGGAATTTTTAAGCTTACATAAAGTAGAGCTTCACATTGGCACACCTAACAACCCCAATTCTATGGGTTTGATAGAGCGATTTCACTCTACCCTAATTGAAATCTACAGATTGGTAAATTACGAAAAACGATGTACCGATGCGGCATCCACAATGACGTATTCGGTTATGGCTTATAATCATACGATTCACTCTGTTACTGAACTTACCCCATTCGAAGTTGTTTTTGGACATACTGATGCAAACAATCCATATAGTATAGAGTTGGAAAAACAATATTTCCAGAAAATTATTAAAGATCATGCGAAACGAATCAAGGTTATGTATAGGCATCTTGCAGATAAGATGGTAGCGTTAAAGGAAAAGCATAGGAAAAGGAAAGATGGTGAAGTTGTTAAATTTAATGAAGGCGAAACTATTTTTGCGAAAGACGTTAACAAGCGTAAAAGTAAAGATAAACCAAGATACGTAAAGGCAAAGGTTGTAGGTCAGGCTAAAAGAAATGTTTTACCAATACAAATTGGGGAGAGAATTTCTAAGACACCTATAAAAAATGTCAAACGCCCTCCACAGGTGGTGTGGCGTCCTACTGCTAGCAGTACCCACGCTGGGCCTCCATCTGCAAAATCTTGAAGGAAATCCCGGAATATTCCCGGTCAACGAAGGGCAAGCACATATTCAAACTGGTCACTGGACTATAGTTAAGGTCGTAAGTCTAGAACAGATTTATAACGATTTAAATCGCGTATCCACTAACTACGAACAATTTTGTAAACTTATTGATTGGAATGCATCATATTCTCAGGAATTTACAGATATGAAAATGCATACGGAATTTATACGCGATATCACCATAGAGAAATACCGACAACTTGCTCCACAGAAACGTTCTAAAAGAGGACTAATAAATCCATTGGGTTCTGTTATAAAATTAATAACAGGTAATCTAGATCATGACGACGCAATTAGATATGAAAAACTTATTTCCGAGCTAAGCCATAATCAAATTATTATTTCAAAAAAATTAACAATAGTCTCCAAAATGTTTGATAGTTTTATTAATGTAACTGAAACAATAAGTCAGAATACTGTAAATCTTCACAATCGC
The DNA here is from genome assembly GCA_963932265.1 of Thymelicus lineola. Taxonomy (NCBI): domain Eukaryota; kingdom Metazoa; phylum Arthropoda; class Insecta; order Lepidoptera; family Hesperiidae; genus Thymelicus; species Thymelicus lineola. The sequence goes on along the minus strand of OZ010698.1, from coordinate 4,445,955 downwards.
CTAACAAAGATAGAAGGGCTACTGAAAGATTTAAGCAGTAAGCAAAACAATTGGATTTTCTTAACTTATGTCACAGGATTATTTTCGGTGTTCACGAGTAGCTTTCGCACTATCTTTGCAAGGCTAAGTGAAATTGAAACAGCATTAGCCTTAAGCAAAATCTCAATATTACATCAATCAATTGTCAATTCAACAGAACTATTGTATCATCTAAATTTGATTTCTGACCATGGAACTTTGGTGTATCCACCATTTGAAGAAAATTTATTAAAAATTGAGGAAACTATTTGTGTAAAATCTTTTATAAAAAATAACCAGATAACATTTATAATGGAAGTTCCACTTACCGATAAGAAGTCCTATAATTATTTTAAGATATATTCCTTACCAATTTTCCACGAATCTGAAAATAAAACCTTAGCTATAATTCCTAAATATCCTTACCTTCTGGCGAAAGGACTTAAATACTTACCGCTTATAAAACCCTGTCGTCCATTGTCTACTGGCGATCAGCATCTATGCACTGTAGACAATCAAGCCTTATACTACGAACTTACCTGTGTAGAGCAGCTGATGAAATTCGACCGAGATCATACTTCCTGTGAACAACGAGAAATTCAAATCGAGGAGGTCAGAGCTCAGGAAGTCAATGCTGATAGCTGGCTCCTGTATAGTAGACTAAAAACAACCCTAACCAAGCAATGTGGCGAAGATATCAGTAACCAACTTGTATTTGGCACTTACTTGTTAACCATGGAAGAGCCTTGTGACTTGCAAATCAATGGAATTCACCTTCGTCATCGTATATTTGTAGAATCTGAAGTAGTGGAAAGAATTCCTATTGTCGCCTTGCCCCAGTTGCGTATGAAAAATACCACACAATACCGAGGAAGTGTAGTGAACATGAAGGGAATTAGTTTAGATGAAGTGAAATACATGGCCTTTTCATTAAAACATAGTGAAGTGATAGAAAGTGTTTTGAGTAACCGAAAGAACTTTAGCTTCAGTGAAATTTTAGGATACGTTACTTTTACTTTAATAATTTCCAGTTTTATTGTATTTTTGAGTTATATAATTTGGCTAAAATCGCCTAAATGTTTATTGTTTAAGAAAAATTATCGGAATGATTCTTCACCCGAACCTTCCGATAATTTCCCTCTTAGGGTCGGAGGAGTTATGAATAGCCCTCTTTCTCCTACTGCTGGTACAGCATTAGCATAGTTTACTTCTAAGAACTAAATGTGACGGCTCAGCGATGTGCTCGGCCCACCGCATGAGACCACCATGTATCTTAAACAAGTATTAAATTTGCCTTCAAATCGGTAACACGTACTTTTATTTCAGTAAAATCCTGAACCTAAAATAAGTAATTATAGTTAATAAATTCATTGGTTATACGCTCGAACCAAAAGTACTTACAAATCAGTAAAAAAAACCATAAGTCGTGTATTTTTCTGTTTGTCAACAGCGTCAATAAGATGACGGGTATAAATAAAGGTTTTAAACAGCACAACTTAATATAACATTACGTGCATAGCCGTAATCTGCTGAATAAATTTTCTAAACATTTTTATCATTACAAAAACTTGCCTGGAAACGACCTTAGGTACAATATTCCTTTTCTGAAAGCATTTACTTAGTTTCAGTTGGGTCTTAACTACTTTATTTTACTCAGACTCTATAAACAACTTCAATCTCCATTGTAATAATAGTCTGTTAATTTATGACTTCCAACAAAGGTTTATTGCGAAAGTTCTTTCATTATTCTGTTCTCAAGCACTTCTTTTCTGCCATTTAGGCATCAACTTAGGATTTTTTCCATAGAACATTATTGAATTTGATAACTAAGGCATAATAAGTTTTTCCAGGTATAATTGCCGCGTTTATTACAATTTTTGTTTGATAAAACTATCCATCTTTTTAAGAGAAACATTTCTTAAAAATTTGGACTTTGCAGAATTTCCTCAAGTTAATTAATTACCTTTTAAAGTACCGAAAAGAAAAATATGGTCCTTTATTAGATGAACCAATTAAGGCCCTAGTCTCATAACATTGTCTTCTAAATCTGTTATAATCTATTGCAATGAAAACTACCGCTGGTTATTAAGCCTGGCCTCTTGTCTTTATTTTCTATAAATGGCCTTAATAATCAGAGCGACCACTCATCGTATTATGATGGTCACCTGTGTATTCAGCAACTAACATCAATTGTAAGAACTAATGGTAGTCTTATGAAGCTAGTCTCTTTCTCTTATCTCCTTTAATGGACTTTAATTCTAAGATCCTTCTGGAATCTAAGGTTTTGAACCATGGCCATTTTACGTTGGTCACAATTGTCTTATATTTGACCTTAATCGTTTTATATTTGACCTTAATCTTGACCTGGAATCTAAGGCTTGGGATCATGACCATATTACCCTGACCTCCTTATCTTCTACAACTGACCTTTATCATCAGAACGGAACTCTGCCTCTAGCTCTGCCTTGCTCGGCTCCGGCTCCGGTGCAGCCTGCTTGCTTGTCTTCATGCTGACCGACTTTCTGGTCTGGTGCCCTCGAAATACCGCCTGGATCTTCGTCGCCGCCTGCTCCTCTGAGACTTGGCTCGAATCCCCTGGGGCTTCTTTTTGTTTCTCCTCTAAAACAAGAAAGAGACGATTTTAGATCAAAGGAGGTTTTAAACTAATTCGTCTTTTATGAGATTACCTGGACAAAGGTGTATCTTTTTTGTGTATAAAAAAAGAAAAAACATATTGTTACGGAATTTATTAATACCCCTAATAATAGTTTTTCACATAAACCTTTAATGAAAGGCATCTTCCAGATACACTTTATTGTATATGTTATACAAACGTATGTATCAATAATTTATTTTTGTACGCATCACTTTTATAAAACGTATAAGTTTTTGTCATCGTTATGATTATTGCGACGAAATAAATACTTTCCTTCCTAAGCCTCAATCGATAAGTTCCGCCATTATCCGATTTCTGATCACACTTTCGTCCCTAAAATAAATTGGAAGTCTTACCATTTTCATAAGAGCAGGCCATTTAAATGATATTGATTAGACTTTTCATAGTACCTATGGCTGAAACCGTAAAAATCAGCAGCATTTGTTATTAACCTTTAAACATACATCGCGTGTTTTCTATGGATCATAAATGTTTATTAATAGCAATTCAAGCCAACATATAGCAAATTCAATAACCATTAATATAACCACAATATTCATGCATGTGTAATGACCGAGCGAACCTGGTCATGTGTAATTTTATACGAATATACGAGTAGTAGGTAATGATGAATGCAAAATTAATTAGAATTAATACCATTAACAAGTTTTTGTTAATGATTGATGCATTAACGGTCACTGAAGCAAGCACTAAATAATACTCGTAAATATAGTGTTGATTTTTTTAACCGGCTTCAAAAAAGGAGGAGGTATCCAATTCGTCTATTTTTTATGTTTGCTACCTCAGAACTTTCGACTGGGTGAACCGATTTTGATGATTCTTTTTTTAATCAAAAGCTAGTACTTGTCATGTAGTCTCACTTGAATTTGAGTGAGATTTGACGAATACTTTTTGAGTTATCCCTAATTTTGAAGTCAGTTATTTTTTGTGAAGCATTAATATATACATTTTATTAATGAAAATAGCTGACTACCAAGATGACGATCCACTTGATGGTGAGTGGTTCTCGTTGCTTACGGGCATCAGCGACATCAAAGGTAAGAAAGAGAGAAGAAAAAAGAAATATTATTCAAGATTTTCGTTTTACATATTTTACGTTTACTATCGTCAAGCCCAAATAATATAATATTATAACAGACATATTGTTATATGTCTGCACCAGCTTCAGACGTCTGTGATAGTGCAGAGTACCTCAAAGACTCAGTTCAAAGCTATATTTCTAGGTCACAAGACCAACTGTGCGTGAATGAACCTGTCAGCAAGTCACGCGTGACGAAACGTTTTGAAGTGAAGCAGCGCGTGAAATTCACTCGCACAAATACTGAATCAGGGTGTTGTATTAGAGAATGTATTTCGCCTTCAAATATTTTTCCTGAATATGCGTTATGTTTTTATGATTTGTCGTCAAACAATTTGTTTGGAAACTATTGTGCATAACTTAAAAGATGTGTTAGCGAGTTTCTTTTTTCAGTTACAATTTTAAAGCACTTTTCTGAAACGGTAAAATTTTATCAATATTCTTACTGGTATAATTATTATAATTATCTTTCCGTGAAGCCTGCCGGGATAACTACCATCCTTTTTCTTGAGTCTGTATTAAGACTTATTGTTCTGGAACAATACCTACGTATCGTTTGGCGACTGCCCCAGCCATCTGACGACTTGAGAGTCAGTTCTCTCTTAATCTCTATCCTTTCTTCAGCAACCCATCGTTTTTGTCTCCGTCGATGATGCTTTTGTTGATGTCCATGGGCGACGCTGGCCACTTACATTAGGTGTATCGCCAGCTAGTCATTTAAAAAACTAGCAAAATACGATTCATCTTAGTGGAAATGAGACATTAGTAAATAATTTCGGAATTTTATGACTTGTTTGAAGAATTGACTACAAAATCACCTCACAACAAACATGTTTATTTAACAACGGTAGGTAAAATAACAAAACCGCAACATTCACACGGTCTGTTTGATAGTGATACAACAACTATAAAACAATATTTAATTTAAATCACTTTTGATTCAGAATAATTTATGACTTCGTTGAACAATGACGCGTTTATAGTCCATTGGTCCAGTTAAATGGCAAATGGGCCATTGAGCTGAACTATATTTACAAATAAATTCAGTTTAAATTGAATGAAATTTTAAATACTTTACATTCTAAGTTATTTTTCATAACTCTGATAGTCACCAATCAAAAAAAAACACCAACACGAACTGGAGCAGTGGCGTAGTGTTCTCTAGGTATACTCAGTTAAAGGACAGAACCTTGGCTTGTAATAGATCATCAATGGCTTGAAGACAATAGCAGAACATTTTGATTTTAGTACCTAATTATAATTATGTAGTAAAGTAACCACCCTCCGACCGGACCTTATACTCGTATATTATTATTATATATAATATCCAAATATATATAATATCCAATCCGGATATTATATATAATATCCAACGTATAACTACTGGCCTAGTTTTTGTGAGTAACATTTCAATGTACTATAATACCTTCTATACCTCTAGAAGATTTTTTTAAAGAAAACAGCCGAAAAACTGCTAAATAAGCCTTATGATCACCGTCGTTAACAGACATGAGTAATACCAAAGGAGCCAGCGATGTTTTACCATGAAAGAACAAAGAACAAAGTTTTTGCTCTCAAGAGCCCGGACAGAACACGACTGGTCGGCAAGTTTAGCGACTTACTCGAGCAAGGCTAACTAAAGATTTCACACTAAAGCTGGCCATACATAATCAAGTGTACTTGTTAAGTTCACAGTTTGACTTGATGCGGCATCCAGTTTGCACGAGATAGCTTTATGGCCAGATAGCCATACCGTGGCCATACACCGTCTAGTTTACAGGATGCCGCGTCAAGTCCGCTGCAAACTTAATAAGTATACTTGATCGTGTATGGCCAGCATAAAGCCGGCTAACGAGTTGATGTCATGCCAATAACAATCATACAAACATCAATCAGTATTAGGTACTTACCTAATACTTCACATCACTCCGCCTAATTAGATAGTTGGAAAGTGCTTTCATCTCATGCCAACAGTTCTCTTTGAGGGATGACATCCCATTTTTCTTTGCTCTGTAGCCTTTGTGACGTAAGACAATGGCTTTGTTAGATCTGTTTATAAAGCGCTAATAAGTTTAAAATTCTTTAGAAGCTAGTTTAAAATAGGCTGAGTCTATTAATACGGGTGCTGTACGAACAATTTATAATTATTAATACGGTTACCGTTAAACGGACGAATAAAATAACTTTAGTCGTCCGTAAATTATTATCGTTACGTGACTTTTGCAAAGCGGGTGGCTTCACCCACACAATTAACATCATTATAATATGTAGATAGGGCTCTGTCACAGATGTCGCGGAACCTCGCTTCGCGAGGTCCCTTTTTCCATAAATAAAAACAAAAACCTAACTAACCTAACCTATCCATCAATTTGTCGGATGACTAAGTTTTTTTTATGGAAATAGCCAGCAAACGAGCTGACGATCCACCTGATGGTAAGTGGCTATCGCCGCCCATGAACATCAGCAACACCAAAGGTATCACTGATGCGTTGCCGGCCAAGAAAGAAAGAAGAAAAAGAAAGAAGGAACTGGCTCTCAAGCCCCCAGCCGGAACACGACGAGTCGTTTGGCGGCTGACTCATGCTCGAGGGTGGTAGTTATCCAGGCGAACCCCTGGAGAAATAATAATAGTAATAATGGTATTAATTAACAATTAAAATCAATACTACTAATATAATCCCTCCGAGGGCCCTACCACCAGCGGGCCGGATTTAGTCGCCTTTTACGACCCCCTTCCGGCGTGGGATTGGGGTTAGTATTCTAAGCCGCCCCAATACGGCTAAAATTTATTTATTTTACTTGTCCGATAGTGTTTAAGTATTTTTTATTTCGGATAGTCCGACAAATAATAAATATTGTTCATCCGTTATACGTATCAATAGTCAAATATCAAAAAAAATTGAATAAATGTACGAATAAATATAATTTATTCGTCCAGTACCTGCACAAATAGTCACTTCGTTTAAAATATAACACAATTTTAACTTCTCATTGATATAGGAGCCTACTTGGCGGTGACAGTTTTCTTTTAAATTCTTTTTGTTTACTACTACTCGTACCATGAACTCCACATGTATAACACCCACCATATTCATTTTTATTTACTCTTTATTGTTTGCTTATCACTACAGTAATAAACACAAGGAACACTTAATAAGTAAGAAAAAAACGACAGGCGGCCTTATCGCTGACAAGCGATTTCTTCCAGATGACCCAAAAGGATGAAAGGAAAACATGTCTGGAACAAACTAGGGAAGGGTGGTGTACACATAAAAGATAAGTAATGAAAAACATACTAATAACTGTACAAATATAATACAAAAATGACAAAGAGTAACAAGGGTAAGAAATGAAAAATTGAGGAAAAGAAAAGACTGACTGAATGGTTTTAATAAATATTTTGAAGGAAGACACATTTTCAGATCTAGAGAAGAAGAAAATTAGCTAAATACTTGGGAAACGAACTGGGAATTCCGGAATCAAAAAACAGTATTGGAAACCGCATAATATTTTAGGACCACCTATAAATTATGAGGTAGATGAGAGGAGAAAATCACGTTCTGTAGGGAGGTTTACTTCGGAATAGGGATGTTGACACTAATTATAAATTAATATAAATTTATGTCTAAAATATTAGTGGTAACATTTAAAGGCCTGAAATATGATTCTTTTATTGAAATCAATCACAATAAATTAAATATCATTAATTTAAAATGTTAAAAATTGTACTCACTGTCACGTGACCTCAAACGCCATTTTGAGAATATGACGTCATTGGAACAATTTTATATGGAAATTCAACAAACTAAGCAGACAGATAGTATTGAATATCGTTTAGTGACGTCACGTGACGTTTTTGGTGGGAAATTTGATAGTGATTTTTATTTATCAATTTTGTTTTTAAATTGAAGATTATTATTTTAATAATATTTTTTTCGTGAATATTGAGGTTCTATCTATAAAATAAAATTGAATCCTAAAATTAGTCAACATCCCTATTCTTAAAAGGTGTATAAAGAATTTCCCGCCAGGTAACAGTATATGTAAATATAGATTACTAGTGCTCCACCCACGGCTTTGCCCATGCTTTCCAGAATACCCTACCTACCCTACTTATAGTACCCTACTTATATGTTATTCTAGTTCATGGTCTGCCTTGTGGTTTATTAGTTTTTGCGTGGAAGACAAAGATATATTTTCATACAATATCATTGGTGGAATTGTAACAAACATCCAAACATCCTCACAACTTTCACGTTTATAATAAGCAGGATAATTCCCATACAAACAAGTCCAATATTACAAACGATGTAAAATAACAAGCACTAGAGCACACAACTGCCCGTATTTACATATTTAATTTCGCACTACGTTACTGCAGCAAGTTCTTATTACGATGAATAAAGCACAGAACAACGTCCAAACTGAAATGTTTACTCTAGAAACTTTACAGCGAAATAACTCTTCGTCCTGTCGTTTGAGTTGAAGTGCTTCTGGCTATGTAGTGCATGTGAATTAATTCGTAGATTCAGATTAATTCATATGAATCCAAATCAACTTTCTCCGTGTACGCAAATGTTACTGAGACAGATAAATGTGACAGATGAATATTTCGTCTTTCTGTTAAATGTGAATTATTGTGACACCGATAATTTAATTGATTTTAAAATATCCAAATATAGTTTAAATAATAATAAGTTTAAATATAGGTTAAATAAAGTTTTAGCCGTATTGGGCGGCTTAGAATACTAACCCCAATCCCACGCCGGATGGGCGGCGTAAGAGGCGACTATATCCGGCCCGCTGATGGCAGGGCCTCGAGGGATGATATTGGTAATATTGATTTTAATTGTTAATTAATACCATTATTACTATTATTATTTCTCCATGGGGTTCGCCTGGATAGCTACCACCCTTGAGTATGAGTCAGCCGCCAAACTACTCGTCTTTTTCTTCTCTCTTTCTTGGCCGGCAACGCATCGGTGATGCCTTTGGTGTTACTGATGTCCATGGGTGACGATGGCCACTTACCATCAGGTGGATCGTCAGCTCGTTTGCCGGCTATTTCCATAAAAAAATAGTTATAAAAATTTCATATAGTTTTCATCAAACATACAACCAAAAATTCAATCAAAAAACTGCATCAAAATCTTTTCATTCAATTAAGAGCTACGAAGCTACACAATTACACACCCACATTTAAATCTTACAACACCCCCCTTTTCGCGTCGGAGACTTACAAATTCTTTAAAAAGGTCTACCTCACACCAAGTTATATATTTTATCAGTAAGATAATCTTATTTTACAAGAACAATTTAATATGGTAGGTATTAAATACGTGAAACTATGTAGACGAGAAAAAGAAATATACAAGGGAATTGGAAACGAAAATACTCGATTGTGTTAATAGTTTCGTTCAACGATTCTAACACTTGGCAAGTGGCACTATTTGTACAAAGCCTAAGGCTTTATTCGTTTTCCCGGAGACGTTATTAGATCCCAATCTAGGGTATTTCTAAAAACGTTTACGATTGTCCGAACATTAATTAAAATTCAATATAGGCACGATAGGACCGCATAGCTTCTGAACGACTTGACCGATTGAAGTCTTATTCTCTCAAAATATCACATCACAATCTGAATATCTATCGTCTGGCGATACGTCCATCATTTAACAATTTATTGTAATGTTAATGAAATGAAAACGGGCTAGAAGATCCCATTAAAATGTTTTTAGAATACATTTTATTGAAAGTTAGAAAACAGGTTAATATAATTATGCTCACCTTCAACATCGCAGTCAGGGACCTGGTCGGGCCATTCGTCATTAGTCAAAGAAGTAACTTAGTAAGTATGACAGTTGATAACGGGCCACCTGATGGTAAATAATCATCGCCGCTCATAGACATTAGTTACCCTGGCGTCACAGATGCGTTAGCGCTAGACAAAACGTTTTTACAACTTCTTTTATGTAAATAGCCGACAAACGATCTGATGAACGACCGGGTGGTAATAGCCACCGTACTCATGAACATTAGCAAAACGAAAGTTACCACCAATACGTTGCCGATTCAAAGAAGAAAGAGAGAGAGAGAAAGAAAGAGTACTCCCGTACTGGTTAATTTTAATTGAGATCCTAAAAACACATTGCTTTAATTCACCACCCTGTAGGTTTTCAGTACAAATAGGAATATTTATCTAGACATACGAGTATGCATATAACACCACAGATAAACACAGTGTTAATTAAATAATTAATTAAACATTCTTAAAAAAACAAAAGTTTCGTTCATTACAATAATAAAAAACCTTCCAAAAATCTACAAAGTTACAGCAAAAATAGCTACTTCGTCGCAAGTTTGTAGTTTATTATATACAAACTTTCATTTCAACTTGCTGCAAGTTTATACATACCTACCATGGCATACATCAAGCTTCTTATTTAATTGTACACTATATCACGTTCCTATCTTGCTATCTATTTGTATCAAACTTAAATCATTAAATGAGAAGCACGGATGTGAAATAACCCCGGACGTCACCTTGTCTTATCGAGAGTGATGCCGCCCGCTAACAATGTGTGCGTAATTTTTTGTGCGGTCCGAGGCGGTAATAGCAGCCGATTAATAACAGCATGGTGTCAATGTGTGCGTGTGATACTTGTACGAATAGATGAGATGGTGGCTATGGGTGCCTCACTGAATTTGTTGTTGACATTCCGTCTGTTTTTTTTAAGTCTGTGATGTGTAGCTTGAACTTATGTTTATCTTGAAGCAAGTTTATATATATTGCTACTTGTTGTAAGTTTATATTGCTATCTGGGATAGACCGCCACAACAAGCAATGGCATAAATGATATCAAGCAGAAATCCATAGTTGTCGCTGTCGTAAACATTTCTAAGACCCAGTATCTTGTCGGATAAGATTATTCTACCGAACAGTAAACTTAACTACAGATAATAAAACATGGCTGGTTCATTAGAACAGAATGGCTACTTTACAGATGAGCCCTCTTTTATACCTTGCTTGAGTTATGAGATATTTATTGCTATAATAATATAACAATGTTTATTATGTCCTGTGATGTTTTGGTACCTACTCTTGTGTGTGTTCATACTGTTTATGCAATAAAAAAATATCCTATTTTTATATGAATTACTCAGTAATTTTTTTCTGTAAAATAAATAATGAAATATCATTTTCATAATTAATTTTACAAGAGAAAATTTTTGTATTTAAGATACTTTTTATCTATAGGTAATACAGTGACTTAACTAATTATAAATTTAACAATTAACACAAAGGTTGCAGGGGAATCAAACCCTTTGGCTACAGGGTCAATAAAATCTGGACCACAGTGTCAGTGATTCAAAGTAGTTGTAACGAAGAAATAAAATGCGAACAAAATATTCAAATACAGTAAAAAAGGCTGCAAAACCTTTTCTCTCTAGGCTCGTAATAGTACTCGAGAAGTCTTTCAGTATTTTACGGACTTTACGGTTGTTAAATAAATACGGCTGAGTGATTAGAGTGTGTACTTCTCAGCGTAGGCTTAGGTCACTACCATACTATGAGGGGGAAAAAACCGTCGTAAATTGAACGACTATTATGTAATAGTACCTGTTAAGCCTACCTAGGTTATTTTAGTGTTCATTTACTAGTATCGTAAATTTAGGAAGTGGGGAGATTGGTTCTTCCAAAATAAACACTGAATGATTTAGTATTTCGCAAACGAACTCCTGAATCGAGTCTCTGGGATAAGCCTCGGACGAAGAAACCGGCAATGGACATGACGAAAATACAAATTACATTTCCATTTAGATTAGGAACTTTAATATGGTTTGCTTCACGCTGCTCGGTCGGAAGGTATTATGTTATCTTTAATTATAATTACCATTTTTAATTCTTTAGTTTTTACGTAAATTTTCAAGCGACAAGGTGATGGTTTCTCAAATAAACTCAAATATCTTAAAGAAACGCAAATTTTAAACGAGGTCGACTGAACCAAAAAAAGAAGTAAATTTTGACAAGTGTGTAAAACACCTTTTTAAAATTCTACGAACTTTAATTCTACGAAACGTCTTTAGATTTTACGATATTCCAACGCAGAAATTCTGTATTTTTGTTGAGAAAAATCTTGATCTTATTAAAACTCCTTCTCTTACTTGTTTTACTTGACTTGTATTTCTAACAAATAGTTTAATAAGTACTTCTGCTTCAGTGAGAGATTTCATTCCAACGAAAGCAGTCATTCGTTTCGGTTTATTTTAAGTATTTATACTGACTGAAATAAGAGCATTTCCTGGATCAAAGGGCCAAATACAGAACTGTATTAGGTCTGTCATCTATATCTGTGGGTCTGACTATTTATTTAATCATCGAAATTATTCGTGTATGTCATGTTTTGCTACACTGTTCGTCTTTGCAATCTACTTTCTATGCTGATTGTACGAGAATAACCATATGGATAGAAAACTGATAATAATAATGCACGGACCTAATAGTGAGAATAAGTGCAGCTACATTTTATGTAATGTGTTAAAAACATGTATTAAATAAAGTAAAACATTCACTATTAGTATCAATACGAAGTCCTTTGCCTTTGAAACTTGACTGTGACTTTGAAACTTTGATCGCAGAGTAATGTTACAACTGTATGTAAAAACGTTTACGCTTTATGAGATGTTTGTACAGATCGTCTACAACAACAACAAAATCCTCTTTATTGTACACCAAAATTATATCTAAATACATTTTATTATACAGGAACTAGTACAATAGGTGGTCTATTACTTAAATAGCAATCTCTTCCAGACAACCTATTAAGCCAATAAAGTGAACAATTTTGAAAACAGGGTACAGTGCGTCTACTTTTAAAATGAACGTGTCTCCACTAAATATGTTATTGTTCCAACCTGGTAAGTGGTGGAAATATATATAATAATGTGGAAATAATTATATAAGCAACCACATGTTCATTTTTAAAGTAGACGATCTCTACACATAAAACTTTAAAACGACCGTGCCACATATTTAACTATGTAAAGCAAAATCTTATAAACAATATTTTTGCTGAGTTTAAGAGCAATCGCTTTAATGTCTACGCCTGCCGAGGTATTTTCTGGTCTATTTCCTCTGGCTCTAATGTGAGTGTAATGGCTTGCGAAAATACCGGGATTTCAGCGGAAACACGTACTTGAATTAGTAGTTTTTGTCTGCATTTCTGCTCACACACAGCTCCGCAAAGATTCTCCGTGAACACACACATTTTAGAAATCATAAATAATCAAGACTTGAGAATAAGATCAGCTTCTTTTCCCTGGCTTAAAATTTAATCCTCACGGTAGGAAATGCAGCAACATAAAAAATATTATAAGGGTTTTTGTCGCTTTACTAGCTACAAGACTCTTCTGAATGTTGCTTTGAAAAGTTTTCAAGTGTTTCGGTTGATGTATTAAAGATCCAACAAACGAAGTGATTACTTACAAGTGTAATAAATAAATAAGTAAGTTATTAATAATTAGTTTATTAACCTGTAACATTTATCAACTAATCAATTTGTTTTTGCATCTTTGACATTGCAACTGAGTTACCTACTACTTGGCCTGCTATGCTTTTCATTTACGATGGCAAATATGAAGTATCAGGCAGCATTTATACTTGTTAATAGTTTGTATAAGATTTAGAATGTAAACACGCCAAATACGTACATAATTTGTACTATAGTATCCTACACTAATTAAATAAGACTTCCTTTGTTACTCCAAGTCAAAATCAATTTTTGTTGTTCGACTGAAACTTTAGCCTGTAAGTCACTTTGACTACATTAGCCTTGCCACATTCGCTGTGTAATTCACCGCTCCACTGTAAATCACGACAAGTCCAACCATGCAGTGCAATTTCATATATTTTCCAAGCCACGCCAGTATACTCCGAGCTTAAATATTCAACCCCTTAAATATTTATATGTCGCTTGGACGCAGGACGGTAATAGTAGATTAGCAGACGAAAATACGTTGGGGTTGGAATTATCGTTAGTTTATATGGCGTTGAGGGTTAGTTGCAATGGCTGCAGTGTCTCGTTATTGAAGAGGCTTCTAGCGTTAGTCCACGACGCTTCTGCAGTAAGCATTGGAAGGGTTAATGATAAGAGACAAAGGAATAATAAAGTCTCGAAGCATAAAAGTGAAACTTTAGAGTTTTGCCTCAAATGAATGATCACTGGGAAAAAATATTGAGCTCTTCCGTGCTACGGAGGGTCGTAAAGTCGTCTGTTCCAGTTGTCATCGCAAGATAACAGTCGATAACACTTTGTTTTGCCATTTACACCTACACCAATTCGCACTGGTGCAGCGTAGTCTAAGCTCTCAGCCTCCTCAAGAGAAAAGACCCGATCTCAATAATGACCCGTTAATACGTTGAAGCCTAAAGCACTTTAAAATGAATTTCACACGTCGTAATTATAACGCCTCTATTCAGCTCCAAAACTAAATCTTACCCATTTAGAAATACAATTTAATCAATCACTTCCAAGTTAATCCCTAGGTCCATCTATTACGTTATTAAAGCCTCTAGGCGTTCCCCTCCTCAATAAAACCTTACGGTCACTATTAGTCTTCTCAAGGCCTGATTTGATAGCTCCAATCCTATCTTCTTGCGGTATATTTATGTATTTGATAGCTCCAATCCTATCTTCTTGCGGTATATTTAGAACGCCTACAATCCTAAATTCTAATATTTATATACCCTTTTCGTTTCTCGAGATAATGATTAAATTTTACTGTTGATTTTACTGTTTAAATAAATAATGAAATAATTTTTATCGACTCCTTGTGGAGGAGAGTATGTACGAGTATAACTCGCAGAGTAAGTAAACCTAAGAAAATCTGTTCGTAGTTGTAAATGTTGGCCCTTTTACTGTTCGACTTTGAGAATGACGAATACTTGGATCATTATTTCATGTCGCATAAGAGCCAACTTCAAGATTTGCCATTTTGTCGACTAGATCAAATTGCTAGATTCACCGATACCACGACTTTGAGAATGACGAATTTTACAAAAATAACTGAACCATTTTCAAGCAGAATTCATGACATAGAGAGCTTTGTAATAATCGCATTTCTAAGTAAAACGCATAATTCTTTATTTATTATTACGCTAAAAATCCAGTAGTAAGTCTATATCTATACGTAAGGAACTTGAAATACAAAATATTTATTTTTTTATTGAAATAGCCAACAAACAAACTGACGATCTACCTGATAGTAAGTGGCTATCGTCACCCATAGACATCAGCGACACCAAAGGCATCATTGGTGCGTTGCGGGCTAAGAAAGGGAAAAAAATAAAGAAAGAAGACATAGAAAGAAAGTTGTAGTATCAGTTCAAAAATTTAAAATGAAATAGAAATATCTAATTTGGATTGTTTATATGTATAAACAATTGAAATAGTATGTACTATTTCAAACTTTTTCAACATCTGTTTATTTCACAGGTTTATTTTAATCTGTACTGAAATAATATTAATCCCTTAAAAATATAAAGGACCGTCTACAAGTAACATGAAAAAATAAGAAAAATGTAGATCTATGTATATTTATGCCGTGATTTTACGAATCCGAAATATATTCGAGGCACTCGTAGTCGAATAAAATTTTAATATTTTATTCAGCTCACATTGGGGAGATAGCAGCGGAAACACAAAAACGGCGATATTAGAATGACGAACAGTAATTGTGATATTTATTTATTTATTATTTATTTAACTCTTTATTGTACACCAAATAAAATAATACAACAACAAGTAAATAAGCAAAGCAGACATATGAGGTACAAAAGGCGGTCTTATCGCTACACAGCGATCTCTTCCAGACAACCTTAAGATGCGGAGAGCTGATTAGAATAAGATTAAATGAGGTAAGGTGCACGAATAATATGGAGGAAATTACAAATATAAATTAAAATAATAATATCATAAACATGGATAACAAGATTAAAAAGAGAGGGAAGGGAGTAAGGAGAGAAACTGATTAGTTAGAGAGATAATGGGCTTTTACCTGGTTTTTAAAAGAATTTAAGGTACTTGCGTTACGAATACAATTAGGAAGGGCGTTCCAAAGGCGGACAGCTGTGGCTGTGAAGGAATGTTGGTAGAAGGAAGACGAATGAGCAGGAATAGCTATGAGACAAGAAAAAAAATATAAAAACATGGAAAAGGCCTGTTGAATAACTGAATAGGTAGGTACCTATACATATTGATCATCTCCATCGAATCGTTATAAGGGTTCGGTCTGCTAGTTCCCCTTGTAATCAGGGGACAGTGATTTTAGCGGGATATTTTAAGTACCTTAATACAATGATATTATAATTATGTATAAAAAGAGGTAGATATGCCAAGACGGCGCTAAAATTACGTCAGTCGAATTTAGTCAAGTATAGCGATTTTAATTCAGACAGTTGATAGCTGCCTCTGAGTGAGGCCGTCTAGCTGTCTTTATCACTATTATGGTTTTAGTAGTGCCATCCCTTTTACATAATTTACCAATGTAATAGTGATTGGTGTAGTGAAACAAAAGATAAACGTGTGTGTGTGTGTTGTAGCTCGGTCGGAACAGACTTTTTGGTTGATTTGTAAGGGCATAACGTATCTATAGTTTAATATCATTGCCTTAACATAATTATGTTACTCCAGATCATTGTAATATCCGTTTAGTAGTTTTTGCGTGAAAGAGTAAAAAAACATGCATACATCCTCACTCACAACTTTCACATTTATAGTGTTTGGGATACATCATATCCCTAACAGAATTTTTAATTACTTTTGACACGGGTAACACTGAAATTTAATTGAAAAGGGGTCACGAGGGCACAAGCTCAGAGGTGGGTGCGCCAGTTACATTATAACAGAGCTGTTTGTTTTAATATTTGGGTTGAAGTTAGGTATTTCCTTATTTTGACGTAAATTTAAACCGACGTAAACGTGGCTTTTAAACTTAAATTTTGGTTTTCGCTGTATTACAGATTAAACATCTATACTGTGTAGGTTATCCCATCAAAATTATTTTTCCATATTTTTCACGTAGACATAACAGAAGCAACCTGTATATTAAACGAATAGTAACTCGCCCTAGCAACTCCTTTTCGTCAGTAATTATAACAATATAGCCGCAAGCCTTCCTCATGAATGTGATTATAATACACACAAAAAGAATATTTAAATCCAACTGGCGATTCTAGAGATTAGCGAGTTTAAACAAACCAAAAAAAACTCTTCACCTATACTCCTATCACTAGGTATAGATTTGCGATACCTATTTGCCATCTGTACTAAAATAGCAGAAAAACACATTCAAAGTAAAATATTAGACCCTTTCGGCTTCAAAACTTAACTTGGGTGCGGTTTACTACCGTTCTCAAGATAATCGTTTTCGTTCCACTTGTAATGTATTTCTCCTGGACACGCAATCTAGTTCAGTTGTAAAAGATGTTATGTTTGTGTATAAAAAAGTTTTTAGTGGAGCTGTAACTTACATTTTTATGTCAGCACAGTATTTATGTCTTATTTTTTTCATACCTTTAAACGAGCAATTCTTGTATATATATTTTCTGAATCTCGGAAACGGCTCCAACGATTTTCATGAAATTTAGTATGCAGGGGGTTTCGGGGGCAATAAATCGATCTAGCTAGGATTCATTTTTTAAAAATGTCGTTTTATCGGTGTTTTCAGGCAATGAAAAACGGCTACAATAGACTCTTCCTGACATCTATTGGCGAGTAGCTGCACTAAAGCTAAAGCAGATGGCGTTGTTAAGCAATACTAAACCGAGCTACTATTCATCATCAGTCGTCCGGGTACTATTTACTTAGTTTGTGCTTCGGGTTAAAATAAACCTTCAGTTTCTTTTTTCGGAATATTTATAGAAGAAAACTACCTTGTGCATGGTTTGATTATGTTTTGAATACAAAATCCGAAATAATTACGACTCGCTGCTAAAAATCGAATATTTTCCACGTAGACAAACGTATTCCTTCAGGCGAGCAATAAAAAATGAATGAGTGTCTATGTTGAAATAATGTGTTTGTGTTGGTTAACTGCGAAAAGATTCAAACGTTGTCAGGTTACACAGTTTTATAATGCTGTATAGCTGCTGTACTTGCACTATTTCGTATTGTATATTATTTAATAATGAATTTCTACTATGCTTTTTACTTTCAAAAAGACCTCACATATCGTTATTTTTTTCAGTACTTCCTTTCATTAACAAGGCACTAATGACTCAATGTCGTGGACAGCGGGTGGTCAGAACAATAAAAGTGACTGATGAAAAAATCAAATAAAATAATTTTAGATACTCCATATTGAGTGTTCTCCTCTACGGTATGCCTGAAAAACTATAGCATGCTCTAAACTAGATCTTCAACAGTGCATGCCGCTAGCGCACGCTGATCCATCATTGGGTAATAACCGACCGAGGCGCACGAGTGTAGATGTAACTGCATGGGTCTTATAGCAAACAATATTGCAGATACGTTGGTGCAAGATGCACTGAATGGTGAATTATATGTTTGTACAACAGGGTACGCGACGCGATAGTCAATTAGTCGCTTCTTACGACACCCATCCGGTAACTGGCGAGGGATTCGGGTTACATTCTAAGCTGCCCCAATACGGCTGAAAATATTACATACCCAAACTCTATATCGATCGATAATAATTTCGATATTGACTACGTTTTACGTAACTCAAAAATTTTCATCTAGTTATCACCTATATTGTGTCGATTAAATGTATGACAATATGAATAACACTTTATTTGTTAAAACAACGATCCGCGCCTTACGTCATAATAATTATCATTACTTACCTTATTTTTCTAATGCCTAACGAAGGCACTTTGTTATTAGTCGTAACAAGGAAAACCAATTAGCGTAGCCGCCATTTTTCGAACAACACCTTCCGTAACTTCATTGCCATTAATCTTGATTAAGTCTTGCGAGTGAACGATATTGCATCTCGAAATTACTTTGTTGAAATACACCACACACTAACATTGAATGAATTGGGAATTTCGTTTTATTATATAACTTTTGTAAATATATATTTTATTATAGTAAATTTAGTTTAATTTTAGTACAGTCTAAGTTATAAGTAGGTTTTTTATTGAAGTGAAACTTCTTTAGAATCGTTAGTGATTTGAAACCGTATGCAACGACAGGTAAGATAATATAACCGCTAATTTCGTCTTTCAATTTAACTTCTCCATAGCTCAATGGTCAGGACGTAGATACACAATACCTGATGCGCAGGTTCGCGTCTCTCAGTATTTCTTTTTTTTAGTTTTATTTTTTTTTAGTTTTATTTTTATACTGTTTTTAAATACTTTCAAATGCTCTTTTAAATATTTTCAAAGAATTTATCAACAAAAAATAAGAATTTCATTCTTTCATTCTGTCGATCGACCGACCGATTATACAGACAGTAAAAATGCTGAGTTGTATTTATAGATGGCGCAAGGAATAAGATAGAACATTCGTTTTATTCATTGAAGTACTATTACTTCGTATAGAACAGACACCCCGAACATTGAGTCGGGTGCATTCATTGTGGCCAGGGTGGCTCACTTCACTCACTCACTTGCTTGTCACTCACCTGCGTTCATTGCGGCCGCATGCCAAAATTGTTTAGTAACAAACTGAAAAAATGCCGTCTTGCGTGATGAGAACCTGTCACAATTGCACGTAAAAAAATACAAAAAAGAAAATGGTATTACTTATCATCAGTAAGAAAACAAAATATTAACTTAAATCAACTAAAACGAATTTATTTCAATTATTGTGGAATGTTCCCGCCATTTTTGAATGAAATGCAAATAAATTGACTTGAATCAATTCAAGTCAGTTCAGTCAGTTCAGGTCAGTCAATTAAATTGAATTGAAAAAATCATGAGTCGGGCTTACACACTTGGCAAGTAAGCGTGTTAATGGACAAATAAATAAGCCCGATAAGAATGACTATAGTACCTACTCTTTGGTAAATAATAAATTATGTGTATTATATTACTCAGTGAATTCAATTAAACATTAAATCAAACATTTGAAAGAGCCGCTAATTTAATCCTAAAAATGAATCCTAGCTAGATCGATTTATTGCCCCCGAAACCCCCTGCATACTAAATTTCATGAAAATCGTTGGAGCCGTTTCCGAGATTCAGAAAATATATATACAAGAATTGCTCGTTTAAAGGTATTAGATATTATATTATATTATAGCAAACACATAATAGGTACATAGGGGTGTTCACGGTTCGTCGTTACTGCAACTATTTTCATCGTTTCCAGCCGACGAGGCACGTGCAAGGATTACTCAATCGTGCGAGAATATTCTAGATAAAGTACTGAATCACGAGATAGTTACTTGGCTACCATGGTTGATTTGAAGTTCTCTATTTCTCTCACAGAAACTTCTACACACATACTTCTCACAGAACTCACAGATAACTTCGGACCCTGCTCTTTTGTAATTGAGAAGTTGTTGCTTATTTTAATTTCGCCATATAGTCCGGGTAGAATATCAGTGGCATGGTTGTTGTCATGATAATGGTTGAGTCAGGACCATTTCGAAGCCCTCATGCTGAGGCACATGTTCGGCAAACGAGCTAACGAGGCAGCCCATGGGCATCAGCGTCACCAAAGGCATTACTAATGCGTTGCCGGCGAAGAAAGAGAGAAGAAAAAGAAATAAAGAACTAGCTCTCAAGCCCCCAGCCGGAACACAACGAGATGTTTGGCGGTTGATTTAAGCAAGATTGTGGTAAACCATCCAGTAGGACACCAAATGCATAAAACCTACATATACATACCAAAACTAAGCGTTGCATAATGGGTAGGTAACAAAGTGCATTTAAATTCATAATTCTATTCGAAGAATATAGTTCAGTTTCCCATAATTTTATGTAAAGTCGAGTGGGTAGTTATCAGTTATACATTATACGAGATGAAGTCAAAGTTAAAGTAACTTAATTAAAGTTTGGACTAAACTTAATAGGTTTTTGAATTTCCTTTAGATGCAAATTCAGATCTGAGGTAGGCAAATATAAAATAGAGAAGAAGAAAATAGTAAAAATGTTTCTCCTACCCCTGAAAATCATGATACCATGAAACCAAAGGCATCATCAAGGATGATTTATAAACATTACAACTTCTATTAAAAGGATACAACTATACGTAGGTAATAAATACTACTTCAAGAATGGAATTATTGTATTTATTGTCAATGTGTAGAAAACACATTAGAATACGAAGAAAAGCTTTCTCTGCAGTCTTTGATAAAATCAAATTTCAAACTATTGTTCTGGCTTTCGTGGCTTTGCTCGCGTTTTCGTTGATAACAAGTAGCCTATATCCTATTGCAGATTATGGCCTACCTAAGTGCAAAATTTTATGAAAATCCGTTCAGTAGTTTTTGCGTTAAATAGTAACAAACATATTCAAAAACTTCCACATTTATAATATTAGTAGGGTTAGTAGGATTAATTCAAGCTTCCTTTACCAGCCCTTTGAATGCTGTGTACAACGTTGTCTGATCAAATTGGAGAATAAGCTACTCGCAAATTCCAATAACAGTAACAGGAAACACGCCAGTCATCCGCCATTTAGTGAATTATCGAGCTCATACAAAATGGCGTTAATGGATCCTTAGTTTCCCGCGTAAATATCAAAACTTTATTGACGACCATTAATTTTGTATTCAGCCAGAAATTCAGGGTTCATTGTATTATATTGGAAATATTAAATTATAAAATTGGAGACGTGTTGATTATTCTTTGCCCTGATAGAAAGCTCCATAAAATTTTGGGATAATTTGTTGATGAATAGAAAAGTAAAACCTTGAATAAGAGCAAAAAAATTTGGTCATTCATACTATTAGTAGTTCTAGTAATTTTGAAGGTATGTCGTCATCGTTAATCAGTAAATATTTATTATATCAGTATCAGTCAGTATAAATAAATTATTTAGAAATATGTACTTAGCATAAAATATTAAGAAAGAAAGATAATATTTTCGATGCAACATCCGAAATTACAAACAACTTTACTTGTACCTACATTTGTAATACATTTGGTATTAAATATTCATTGCACAATCTCAAAAATTCTTTTAAACTTTTCAAAAAAACATTTTTATAATTCCTGAAACAAACATAAAACAGAACTCCGGTCAGTGCTGAATAATAAACGAAACATGAATGAATACAGGAGTGGGCGCTGACAATAATAAATACATTATTTTGAAGCAAATAAAACACATTAAATAATTCGAAACTATTTGTAAAGATTTGATTGTTTATTTGCATTGAATAGGCTCCGAAACTATCAAACCGATTTGAAAAATTATTTCACTGTTGGGAAGCTACATTATCCCCGGGTGACATAGGCTATATTATATTTTTTTTACTATTTTTCCCGAAGCGAAGCGAGGGTGATTTCCTATTATGTAATAATTTTATAAATAAACACACATTCATCAAACCCCCGTAGTAGGTTTTTACCTGTATCGCGGGTGGCATGGACCACACAATATAACAATAACACCCATGACCCGAGTACAAATATTTATCTGTCACATAAATATCTGCCCCGGCAGGGATCGAACCCTTGATTCCTCAATTCGCAGGCAGGGTCGCTACCAACTAGGCTACAGGGTCGTCAAATCTAAACAAATCCCTTTGCTGGTTCGTACGTATTTTATATGGTATTTGAACAGCGCTCAGTAAACACCTCTTTTCGAGGATTTGCCATTTGAGAGAATCTGAAGTAGGTATGAGTTTTACCTTTTTTAATTTAATATTTAACTGGATTTTTCCATTTGTATTATTTTTATGAGCGTTGCGTAGCAGGAAATTTAATATTATTTTATTATTGTATTTTCAGAACAGAGATTCTGGACATTTCTTAAGCGATAGGAATTTGATTCAATTGTTTCTTTCTTCCTTCTTCGTTCTTAGAGTGATACGTGTCCGAGGTATAACAAGCATTTTCCCCAGATGGCTCAACAAGTCACGGCTAAGCTCAAGGTACAAGAACTAACATCCGTCTTCTACGGTGTCTCTCACGAGACTGCTCGACGGACGACAGACGATTGTGATTATTACATGTATGTTTTATTCTTTTGATGGGTTTCCTGGAAGAAATCGCTACGAAGCGATAAGGCCGCCTGTTGCTTTGTACATTTTTTCTTATGTCTTTGTGTTTTTGTGGTGTACAAACAATAAAGAGTTTATCTATCTATTTATCTATCTATCTATCTCTGTATAGTAAAGACGGCTTCGATCGGCAACGACGTGCTCCTACTTCAACTAGTTAAGTATATTACTAAGGTTATTAGTAACAAGTCACAACGTTTCAACCACATTATATATTTTATTCACTAGAAACAAGGTTCTTTACAAAGAAGGAAGCTAGCAACAACGTGCATGAATATAAGATACAAATGAAAATTAACCTTATGTTTGCGGAAGGTGAGTTGAAAGCAAATTGTTCCGTAACAAAAAGGTCTGAGGTACAGGTTCTCTCGTAAGTTTTATACAGTCAAGTTATGCCCGAGGCTTGCAACTTGTTGGGCATAAAAATATAAAGTATCCTCCACGGATGCAGTACTTTGTAAATTCTTAAGACCTTTGGAAAACTATGAGGATATTCAGTACAGGCTTAAGAGTTATGGTATCTTAGATATTGGCAAAGTTAGGTATTTTGTATAGACTGACGCACGTCATAGACACGCCAATGTTAGCTGCAGCTAGCTTGAATCTTGCATAGTAAGTAAAAGTATTAAATTTGTCCACGGCGCGTTTACCTATTACTTATATTTCATTATGATTCTTGCATATAATCGTCAAATAAAGCGCCGTCGACAGTAGGCCTTATACTAACTTTCATAGAATTAAACAAAGAGACGTCTATCGGGTCGGTAGTGAAATGTGGTCCTTAGTTGCGAATTTCTTTCAGTGTATTTACTTCTTGACAACAATCCTACATACTATTCACAAATGCAAAGTTTCGTTCACACGTCTGACATTTTCCAGTCCAAATGTGTGACGTTATCGTGACAGATACTATAATCTACGAGACGCAGAGTTAGATACATCATAGCGGACGTCGCAGGGACACTACGAGTATCATAGTCACCGTATCATACTCGTAGTCACGTAGTCGTCTTCGTGTTTACGTGTTTGCGACAAAGTTGCGACAAAATGTCGACACTATTCACACGTGGGTCATTTTGACATGTCGTTGTTACGTCACTATCGCAGGTATAAATAGACATAATAGAAAGAGACCATGAAAATCTAAGGAATTCGGGAGGAATATATATATCACGGAACACAGAGACAAGAGGTGGAAGTGCGAAGTAGGCGGGGCACAGCGACTAACAGTAAGCGTAGCTCCGCTTACTTGCCCGCATAACGTATCTGTCACTGAGCTGCGTCGGTTGTGCATTACATAAATTAAAATTTGACTTAAATTATAATAATATGACTTATTGTGCAATTTTGGGTGCAAAAATGATAGCAGAGATAAGAATTTATTTAATGGCAGTGTTTCATACCACAGCCACCCACAGCTAAGCCTAGTTTTATATTTATTTTGTATTAATTCAAATTCAAAACATAAAATTAAAGGAAATAATACATTTTTATGATCAAAAAGCTACTCTATTTACACGGCAATAAGGTTATTTTTATGTTTTAAATGGTACTGCTACTCGACTATTGTTTTCCAGAACATTCTTTGAAAACATTCTTTGCTACTCGGGAAGGGATGGGATAAATTTATCGATATCGGTGTGTTGTAATTTTATTTACGATGTAATATTATACGACCAAGACCCGACTGATTAGGGTTTAAATGGCTATTTATAGAGAAAATATGTTCGTAACCTATAGTTAATACATATAAATAGTTAATGCCAGTTGGCAATCTCTAACAGTGAACTTGGTCATTAATATAATATTATTATGAATAATTATAATAATTATTTGAATATTATGCTTATTTTGGTTTCTATAGTTACTTCTTAGATTTCCTTAAGACGCATAGAGAAAAGAAGACTGGCTTAAAACTACTGGGCGGATCAATTGGTTCCCAGTAAAATCTAGTACCATGCTCAGAGCATTTTTTACAAGAAGAATTCATAGTTTCAGTGACCGTCAATACGGTTTCCGCCACGGCAGATCAGCTGGTGATCTTTTAGTATATCTTACTCATTGCTGGGCAGAAGCAAAAAGGTTGTAAGTTTGGATGTTGCAAAGGCGCTCAAAAAATTTTTGGACTAGCGGTCACCCATCCAACTACCGACCGCGCCCGCTGTTGCTTAACTTCTTCGATCGCTTAGGACCGACGTAATCCTCCGGGCTATGAGAGCTTCAAAGCTAGGAAATATAATTCCACGAAAATAAAGGTGTTTAAACTATTCCTTGGCGACACTAGATGGCGCAATTGGTTCTACTACTAAACGTTGTAGGTCGAACAAAAGGAGAATGCCCATTTAGTAAGGAGAAATGACTGTACTGACTTTAACATTTTTGTGTCTTGATAAAAATACCTTTATTTGATTATGTTATCTTTATAAATTACACATACTAACTTTAGTCAGTGTTTATTAACCTACTATTGTAGGAAATACGAGATTTTCAACAAAATTAGTTTGAATTTAGGTTATAGTAAACTCACAGTAATATGGAGCCTATGCCGGAGTATTAAAGTCGATTGCGTATGTAATGTCGTTCTTTTAAGTTTCAAATTCATTTGACAGTCCCAAAACGCCATGTAGTTTATAATGTATTATAATCACAGAACACTATTACTCCTGGCTGATTATAATAATTTTCTAATTCATTTGACAGTCCCCTTAAGTCATCTAGTTTGTTGTATCATAATCATAATGGAATCAATGCAACCTATTGACCCGAAGGATCTTAAAATATTTCTGATTGGCCCTTATCCAAACTTAAATGGCCCAATGGTTTTCTTTTGTAAAACGGAAATAAAGTTACTTATTAATTTCAGAAAATTATTCTCAAAGAGGATTTTTTTAGAAAATACGGTATATACTTGAAATATTTTAATTTGATTTTTTGGCCAAAAATCATTGTGACACAATAATTTTTTTGAGAGTACTGGCTATGGGCATTCTTTTTTACCTTTTTTGGATAACGTTACGGTTGAAATTCATCCTAATTCACATCATTGTTTTTATAGCTAAGCTACGTTGAGCTACATTGAAATTTCACTTATCGACATACTGTTTAGTTAGCTAACGTTAATATAAAAAAGCTACGGCCACGTCTACGCCTTGTAATAGATATAAGCTTTCAAAATTTTGAGCACGTTTTCAGATACACACACACACAAGTTGTACAAGAACAAGTACCAACATTACCTTGTAGTATACCAGTTTCGAAAAATATCGATAATTGTCGATAACGCGGTAAAAGCACCACGCACATCCCTAGGCCTAATTAACCAAAAATATAACTTATCGCTATACATTTAAGGTTGATATTAGATTCCAGTCACGACATCTAGCGTTCAGAAGACGGTATTATTTAATCATTTTCCAATAAGATTGACATTGTAATACAACCAACTGCAATTCAATGTCAACCTTATTACTATATATTAAGTATAGAATTATTTATTACGTAGAATATTGCCATCTAGCGGGGTATAGCTGTGGTATAGCAGAACTTGAAAAGTATTATGATCTTAATTGATAAAGGTACTAAGTTCACTGAATATGACATTGAAAAATAAGAATTAACATCAAATATTAAAGTGAATTTTCAAACATAAATAGCAGGTTTCTCGGACTATTCGTAGTTGACAACTAACAACCAATCAAAATGTAAGTTTGTTAGTAGTAAGTAATACGATTATCCATTTACTTGTGTTTTTTTGGCTAGAACGGTTCCCATACTAATCAACACTTTTACCATTTCCACCTCTTGTCTCTGTGTTCCGTGATATATATATATATATATATATAGAATAGATATATATATAGATAAATATTATAGTTAGTTGTATCACTATTATAATTCCTGTTGTGGTCTATCTTTACCATGAGTGGATGTGGATAATCGGAACAAATATAGCTTCACCTTAACATGTATACAGTTTCCTGTCTTATGACAACACCCACAATTGAACAACATCTGATACAATCAACTACACCATATGTAGCAGACACGCCACCAAACTCGTAGCAGGTTGCCATGATGTTTACCGAGCCCTGTTCCTCCTGTTTTCTGAACCATAAGAGCCTTCCACGTGTTTGGTGTTGTGTCAGAGTTCATGACAGTTTTTCTTGTCATACACTCTTCTAAATTCAAACACGCCTACTTGTAAACCAAGTAACTATACATTTATCCACCTCGTCAATTAGTTTTATAGGATTTTATTCAAAAAAAATCCCCATAGTTACCTTTATCCTCTAAGGGATTCATACCTTTCACACATATATCATGGACTCCATTTTATTATAGGATTTCCTCCCAAAATCCTATTTAGTCTCTAATGGTTCGCATTTGATTTTGCTTTGTTCGTATGAGGTGTGCGTGAAGTTTCACGTAAAAAGTACTGGACAGATTTTCATGAAATTTAGCACTCTAGTAGACTATGATTTAGGATAACATATAGGGTACTTATTATCTCGGAAAACGCAAGCAAAGCCGTGGGCAGAGCGCTAGTATAGTTAATAGTATCAGGCGTTACTTTGCGGAAATTATTAAGTTAGTATTAGTTAGTTAGTATTAAAAGTATATACCAACATATATACCAGCACCAACACGTGTTTTGTTATACCATCATACATCGATGGCTCCTAAGTATACTGAGTCAACTAACAAACAACAATTTAATTTTTTAGGATATTATTAACATTTACTTCATTTCTTACCTACCTTTGTTAAAAAAAATCATATATCCCTATAAATAACGAAAAAACAAATGACGTACACTGGTTCAAGTACATAGTTAATTTATTTATTTATTACAATACACTCTTCTTATCGACTTCCTGTAAAGTACAGTTGACTCAGTATATTTAGGAGCCATCGACATGTTAACCGCGGATTGTTGCAAACTAGACTAATACTAACTTATGAGTGTTAGTAATAAGGAAAGTTAACAGCTTATAACCAAAATGTCATTTTATGACCATACTTTCTTCTAAGACATCTATTAAAATATATACAAATAGCGATTCAGTACCGTTTACGAGCAGTTGTAACGGTTAGTCAGTTTAATCGCAAATAAAGAGGATCGTTAAGATTTATGGCTTGTCGACTAATATATGATCTATGAATGACTTAACACACCGTAGTGGAGTAACCATCTTGTCTAAGATCCACTTAATACAAAAACTTTGTTAATAAGATTTAAGCAGAATAAGATTGAGTAGTAAAAGACCACCACACTTTTAACAAGTATATTTATGGTATTGATAATACACCTTTAAAAGAGACAAAATTAATAGATTACATAACCAAATAACGTTAATTTTAACAGGTAAGAGTGTGTAAGCGTGCACTTAGGTATGCATTTAATTTTTATCTGTATGTTTCCACGTGTACCGCGGACACCGCTTAACAGATTTCAATGATCTGGCATATTTATATAATAACACACAGGGAATTATTTTTATCTCGGAAAATGAATTTGATTCAACAGATACATTACAGAGCTTAATAAGTAGAGAATTGGAAAGTTTTTGCATTAATTACGGTGAATAAAATATTTTTCACATCAACGAAAACGAATTGTTGAAAAACAAAATGAAACAAGTAAACATCTTTTGTTTAAGAACTTTACGTTACTTAAGGGTAGGTAGAATATAATAGCTTTTATGTAGCGAAATGAGAGCGCATTACTATTGTAAAATATAAATGTTTTCCTTAGATTAGGATCATATATTCAAAGAAGGAGCACCGCGGAATCGTATCTCCGTTGACTTGTGTCATTATGCATATCTTATGCTCTTCTTTCAATTCCAATATTTAATTTTAGATATTGAAGTTGTCAACGTAATTCGATAATAATTATTCGCCCTAGTAATTACACTGTTGTGCTATAGATATTATAGGCAAACTAAAGTTACTAACCTAGCTCGTAGAGTCAGCCGCCTAAAGTAGCAATGGGCAGGCCACAACGTCAGGAGGACTGATGACCGATGAGATCGAGGACTATTTGTCCTCGAATGATGGCCATTCCTCGGAAAAAGGTCATTCCCCGACTGTGGATTGACGATATAAAGAAGACAGCGGGAGACCAGTCAGAGTGGTGCCAATTAGGGAAGGTATTTGTCCAGCAGTGGACTCTTAAGCTGGCCATACACGATCAAGTGACCTTGTCAAGTTTGCAGTTTGACTTGAGGCATCCAGTTTGCATAAGATAGCTACATATATAGCCAGACAGCCATACCGTGGCCATACACCGTCAAGTTTACTGGATGCCGCGTCAAGTCCGCTGCAATCTTGTAGGAAACAGTCCGAAAATTCAAACACAGTTCACTTTAAACTGCCTTTATTTTTCACGTCTCTTAGCACTACACAGTTCTCAACTCCTTACACAATAAGCACTTAGTACTTTATTTTAAGTAAATTTAAAACAGTTTATTTAACTAATTACTTGGGAAATACACAGCACTGCCGCTTAAGGCTGCAGTCTTGCAAAATTCACTCGCGGCGAATTATTTGTACAACTTTGTATTTTTTTTTCATACAAAGTAATGAAATATCATAAAATATTATTATTACACAAAAGTAACCATAATATAAGTAATAGCTAGTTATTTTTTTTAAGTTCATCTAGGTGGATTTTGTTAGGTAAATCAATCGTTAAATACAGCTCTTTCGCGCCCAACGTCATTTCGAGTTATGTTTGTAAGCTTACTTTATGGAAACAAAGAATTAATTTACAAATCTGTTCAGCGCATAATTAGCTCAACATTCTTGTCTTAAAAATGCGCTGAATAGTTTTTTCTAATTATCTTTCATTTTCTTAATTCAGACATAACAATTCCTTCAAAATTCTCGGTTTTTATCTCTTTACAAATGGTTTGTTTCATAATAACTATGCATCGTATGTATGTAAATAATTGATTATTTTAATGCCACGAGTTCAATAAAGCAAATACAAAAAAAAAGTGCACCTAAATCACCTTACTCTAACAATAATAATAATCTCAAAAGACCTACAAAAAAAGAGTTTATAAACAAGAAATGCGAGGGAAATTCCTTAGTGGCCAATGCACGGCCGAAGCGTTCAGACGTGTAGTCCACGACGAATAAAACTGTTCCCTCTCACTCTAACCTTGCTCCGGCTCTGACGTAGATTGTGTATCGAAAGTTGCTCTACTTTATTATTTTTTTTTATAATTTTTTGCGTGTTTTGTAAATATTTGTATTTTAATAATAGTTTTTGTAAATATTTGTGTATCAGTAATAGTTTTGTACATAATTATTTGATTTCAATATGGATCGTAAACTTAAACAATATGCATCAACACGCCAGTGAGGTACATTAGTAGTAATGCTATCGATACTATATACTACCTAAAAACGGTTCAACTAGTTCGTTATAGACTGTAAGTAGAACTATATAACTATATAGTTATCAGACTGTTAGTAGAACTCATAGTTAATATAACTTGTCTTCTAAAAATATAGTACATAGTTATATCAATTCCTACATTTTTTCCTCTTTATTTTCTTTAAGAAGGAGCTAATAAGAAAGAAAGAAAGAAACATTTATTCCGTCATGAAAATAACATGGTACATGGGTTACAAGGTTAAACTACGGTGAAAGAAAAAGTACTAACAAAATGTAACCCTTTACTAAATTATTGCTTGACATGAAACATAGAAAATTTAGCGGGTACCATGTCACCTGACGAAAAAGGACTACCCTCTGCCTGTGCCATGGAGCGGCTAGGAACCAACCACGGCTGCTGATTTACAGTGTAGTCCCCTTTTTCGTGTAGTTTCACATGTGGCGTCAATCTTATTAATATTGTATATTAATATTATTTTAGAAGCAGGTCAATCCAAAGTTGAAGATAATTTACAACTTAATTATTTATTTTATTTAATTTTATGTGTATATGATTAAATGATACTTATTAGGGATATAATATTATAAAGTGGGAAATAAATAATTATACAAACTATAAAACATACAGAACAAGTGTACATAACAAGTGTACATGTATACAACTACACATCTTAATATGTTTAAAGGGGGTTTTTGTTGTCATGTTATTGCGCTTCAATTGATATACACCTATAGCTTACACCTATATCCATTTAGGGCAAATATTACCAATTATAAACAAGAAGTGATTTCAACGAAAATATAATTTCACGCTGTACTATATTATCACCCCTATTGAACGTTGAGAATACCAGATTGTAATACTAGATTAATTACAACATCTATACCAGGCATTCAAAGCATCTATACTAGCAACAAAGTGATTATTTTACCAAAAATTGGTGTGACCGTATCCGGTAAATTCCACCAGATCCGGTATACGTAAAAAACGTCGGACCCGGCCGGATTACCGGATCCGTTTTTCCTTATTGCAATCCCTAGTTCTATCATATTATTATATACCTATCACGTCTGTGGAGTTTCGCTAGCTAATTTAATTTGAAATGAAATGAAATGAAATGAAATAATCTTTATTCATGTAGGTATCACTGATACTCTTATGCACGTCATTTTTTTTAATCTACCAGCTTTTCGGAAAGGTGCTTTGTCATGGAGGAGAAGAAAAGCCGTAAAGAAACTCCTCAGCACATCTTTTAAAACTAAAACTTATATCTATTACAAAAATAGGTATTCTCTAACCTGTGCAGAACTGGTTGCCTAGCTAGTCATTTCCAAGCATCCTTGTCATTTAAATATTCATTTATGCTATAGTAGCCCTTGCCTAAGAGCTGAGCCTTTACACGTTTCTTAAAAGATTCCACTGGTAAGTCACGTATTTGTTTTGGGACTTTATTATAAAATTTTATACCTAGTCCCATAAAAGAACGTTGCACTTTAGAAAGACGGTACGAAGAGGTAGCCAATTGATGCATCCTTCTTGTTTGACGATTTGAAAAATCACAATTTTGTTTATATGCAGTTATTATATGTATATTTATACATTATTATTATATGTATATGTATACAGTTATTATGTCTATATTTGTTTAAATTTGACTCGCAAGGACTCCCTTGATTTTAGTTTATAAATAGCTCTAATGGCTCTTTTCTGTAATACAAAAATTTGTTCTATACCGGCTGCTTTGCCCCTGTAGTTAGGCCCTAAACATGAATAATATAACTACTTACCTTTGGATTATATTTCTCTTCATCACTTCTACGTTGGCACCCAATTTTCCATGCATTTTTTGCATTTGGTGCATTTTTTGTGTTTGCTTTATTGAACTCATGGCATTAAAATAATCAAATTTTTTCATACATACGATGCTTATTTATTATGAAACAAACCATTTGTAAAGAGATAAAAAACAGAGAATTTTGATGGAATTGTGACCTCGGAATTAAGAAATGAAAGATAATTAGAAAAAAATATTCAGTAAATTTTCAAGACAAGAATGTGGAGCTAATTATGAGCAGAACAGATTTGTAAATTAATTCTTTGTTGCCATAAAGTAAGCGCACAAACATAACTCTAAATTACTTTGGGCGCGAAAGACCTGTATTTAACTATTGATTTACCTAACAAAATCCACCTAGATGAACTTAAAAAACTTAAAATAACCAGCTATTACTTATATTATGGTTATTTTGTGTAATAATAATATTTTATGATATTTCACTACTTTGTATGAAAAAATGTACAAAGTTGTGAAAATAATTCGCCGCGAGTGAATTTTGCAAGACTGCAGCCTTAAGATTTTCTATATTGGGGATACTATAGAACACAAAAACACAGACAACTCTTCTATAGAAAAAAAAATACTTAGTAGAGCAACTTTCCGAACTAGTCAAATAATTACGCTATGTAGGATGAATGCGGGGACTGCGGGGAGCCTACGTGCAGACGCTTGACGTTTGGACTAGCCGCACGCGATTCTTATTTTGTGAACTACGAGACTAGGCCCTTAAAGAGTGTTTCGTCTTTCGATGCTCGAAAGAGACTGCCAGGTTTTATTTTTCGAATGTTCCACGTGATGTTTTGCCGGAAGTAAGTAAAAGTAAAGTGCTGAGAAAATATGGCGCCGGAAGCGGAACCTCGGCAGGCTGTGATAAAATTAATATTACCATAAATTGTAAATAAATCAATCAATTGTAAATAGTAATAAAATTATTTATAAAAACACTAATTTTAGCCAAATCATATTTTTTTATGGAATATTATTCTTGTTTAATTACATATATGCGTATTTGTCAAACCGGAACATCACATAAAAACAAAATCATTTTAAATTAATCAACCATTATACAGTACAAAATATTCTTAATTTATGATAAAATTAACAAAGCTAACAGCTCGGCCTTCCTGCATATCGCGAGTCCCATCGCGAGAGAAAAAAACATTTATCATAACATGTTATTTATATAATATGTTTGAATAAAAAAAAAAAGTATATTATATAAAAAAAATAGGTAGTGATAAAATCAATGAATCTAACGGTTCGGCCTTCCTGCATATCGCGAGTCCCATCGCGAAGAACAAAAAGAGGAAAAAAAAAACATTTTCCATAACTAATATTATTGTAAAGCAAAAACATGAAATGAATTTATTTATCAATATAAATATACAAATTATAAAAAAAATTTAAATTTCACTTATATCACATTTCCCATCAACGTATTTATTAAAATAGATTACTGAAATAAATTATTTACAATTCAATTGTACACAACAATATATTTATAATAATAATATAATTTGAACATAAATTTTAATCATAACAAAAAAAAACGAGTAATGATGATTAACTGTTGTAATCATTAATATTTCTTTCACTAGTATTATTATCATTTACATTGATTACATCACTTACATCGTCATTCGTCGAATCATCAGGGTTTTTGTCAGAGTCTGAACTACTACCAAAATTTTGATCAAACGTCACCCATGGTTGTATCTTATCTAGGGCTACAATGCCTTCATATCTACGACCGCCCTTACGCGACAGGGGTGTATCTTCGACTACAAATCTATCGTGTTCGAGCACTTTTACTATACGGTAAGGACCCTGGTATTTAACCGTCAATTTTTGTGACCGGCCATCGTGTGGTACTTGCCTTTCAACCTTAACCAAATCACCCTCCTTATAATGCTTTCCTGCTTTTCTATGTTTGTTATACCGTACTGCGTCCTTTTGTTGTTGTGATTCTATACGTCTAGCAGCTTCTTCTCTTACCGTGACTAATTCATCGGGCGATAATGGGTGAAATGTGTCATTAATTACGGAGCTTAATAAACCTTGACTGCTATGATTAATATTAAAGCCAAATAAAAGTTGTGATGGGGATTTTTGGGTCGTTTTGTGTATTGTTGTATTGAGACCCATCTGAATATTGTGTACATTTTCATCCCATGTCTTTTCATCCTTCCCGTGATTTGATGTTGCTAACGCTTCTGTTATCGTGCGATTAAACCTCTCTACTTGGCCATTAGCTCTTGGGGTTGCAACTGCGTTTAGTACGTGTTTTATACCATACTCTGCGATAAAAGCTTTAAATGTTTTGCTGGTAAAACAGGATCCCCTATCAGTGATTAATCGCGTTGGAACCCCAAAGTAGCTAATATGGTCTTTTAGGATCTTGACTGCTGTGGTAGATTTTGTATTCTTAACAGGTGTAATGTTGACGAATTTAGTAAAACCATCTATAAGAACCAGAAGATAACAGTTTCCAGCTTTGCTTTTAATAAAAGGTCCCAAGTGGTCAGCGTGAATTGTATGAAAAGGTACGCTAATCTTTTCAATTGGATGTAAGTTACCTTCGCGTTTCCCACCTGGTACCTTGTGGTGGGCACACTCTAGACAAGCTGAAACATATTTCTTTACAAAACGTGCCATACGCCCAAACCAGTAATTTTGTCTTATACGCTCTAGAGTTTTTTCAAAACCACAGTGTCCAACGTCATCGTGATTTCTTTTGACTATCTGCCAACGCACTCCCTTTGGTACCACCCACCTCAACTCATCCCCTACAATACGATATACACGACCGTTTTTTAATTTGTAATTTTTGTACACTTCAGCTACGTTTTCAGTATCTTTGTTACTAAGTATGTTTTTTATTCGTACTATGTCATCGTCAGCGCATTGCACGGTGGTGATCCAATTTTGTTCAGACTCTACTTCTAAAACATCAATGATATGTGCTTCGCTTTCATGTGGGACATCAACTGGATTTCGGCTTAAGGCATCCACATGGGACATCTTTGCACCAGGTCTATATTGAATCGTACAATCGTATTCTTGTAATTGGATCCACCAGCGTGCAATCCTTGGGACTAGATCTCTCTTAGTCATTGTTGACCTTAGGGCATTGCAATCAGTCTGTATAACAAATGCAATTCCTAAAAGATAGACGCGGAATCTATTTAACGACGCTATAACTGCAAGAGTCTCTAATTCAAACGAATGGTATCTTTGCTCCTCGGTAGTAGTTTTGCGGCTGAAATACGACACCGGTTGCAATACACCGTTACTGTTTCGTTGAAGTAGGATGCCAGCTAGGCCATATTTACTAGCGTCTGTGTGAACCTGAGTTTCTGCCTCCGGGTTATATAAGGCTAAAAGTGGTCGTTCCGATAATAACTCTTTGATATGTCTAAAAGCTTTTTCTTGAGGTTCGTTCCATAACCAGTTATTATTCTTTTTTAATAAGTTCGTCAAGGGGGCAGCTATCAAAGAATAATCTCTTATAAATCTCCTAAAGAATCCTGATAATCCGAGAAATTGTCGTAATTCGTGCTGATTTTTAGGTTGGGGAAAGCGAGATACTGCGTCAGTTTTTATGGAGCCTGGTCGAATGCCATTTTCATTCACCTCAAAACCGAGAAAATCTATAGTGTCAAAGAAAAATTTACATTTACTTAATTTTAACGTTAATCCACCCTTTTTTAATAATTCAAGTACTTCTTGCAGGCGACACAAACCTTCATTAAAATTCTTACTGGGTATGAGTATGTCATCCATGTAAACTAGAGCATATTTGATTTTGGCTTCAGATAAGATCTTGTTAATCGTCCTTTGGAACACAGCCGGGGCGTTAACAAGTCCAAATGGGACACGGTTATATTCAAATTGGCCGTCAGGTGTGACGAATGCTGTTTTTGGACGTGAATTTTCGCTAATTGGTATTTGGTAATAACCTGACGCCAAGTCTAAAGATGTAAATTGGTTATTCCCAGCAAGAAGGTCTAACTGATCCTCGATACGCGGTAATGGATAGTGATCCCTTTTGGTTTTGCGATTTAAAGCGCGGTAGTCCACGCATAACCTCTTTTCGCCCGTTTTCTTTTGTACGAGGACTATTGGGCTAGCATAAGGTGAACACGATTCCCGAATTATATCACCATCCAGCATCTCCTGGACCATATCCCGCACTAAACATCTTTGCGAATGTGACATACGGTAAGGCCTATAAACTACTGGTTGTGAATCCTCTAATTC
The DNA here is from genome assembly GCA_963932265.1 of Thymelicus lineola. Taxonomy (NCBI): domain Eukaryota; kingdom Metazoa; phylum Arthropoda; class Insecta; order Lepidoptera; family Hesperiidae; genus Thymelicus; species Thymelicus lineola. The sequence continues at coordinate 4,409,473 of OZ010698.1, read as the reverse complement.
AATTGTCATTTCAGCGGCATCAGTATATCCTAGATCTTTAAGACCACTGGAAAAGCAGTCGCTAAACTTGAAAAGTAAATTTTGAAGGGTTAGACGTTCTGCTTCATTTAATTTGGGACCACAAATGACTGTATCATCGACTTGGGTTGTAGTAATGGTCACTTTGCTAACGTCGACTATAGGTGACACAGGTACCGAACGTGTCAACAGAATATCTTTAGAGACCGTAATATCATAATTTGATAAGTTCCAAATAAGAAGAGCACATTGATTATTCTTAACACTATATTCCCCGGGCAAGAGAAAATATTCGTTGCCACTGGGTCCTCTGACGGATCCATTAACGCAAACGTACCCATTCATAAAAGAACAGCAAGTGACTGGTACGGCACATAAATTATTAATGGGTATTTTGGTTTGCTCACAAGAAATGAGATTAACTTTGTTGTTGGGGATTTGTTGAAAAATAAGTTTATCTGGAGTTTTAGTAATAACAATATCGGGCCTTTCGGTAAAAGAATGTCCTAGTAGTACCGGATATTTTAAAACATAGTCCTCTACGACATAAATATCAATGGTACCTTTAATATTTTGTAACTCCACTGTTGTGACTATTAAACCTAAGGGCGTAACCAAGTTTGCACCGATACCTCTTAACCTAGGCAACTCTACATTGATCTCAAAATTTATGGCCAACTTCTCTGCATCGCTTTGTCTCATTAAAGTCACCTGACTGCCTAAATCAACATGGCACTTAAAAATGATTTCGTTGACTTTTATATCCATTATATATTTAGTGTTAGACTTATCATCCAAGCTTAGCTGCGATACTTGCTTTTCTGTTTTATCTGAAGAAGTGTTAATGTTAGAATTATTTTTGTTTAATACATTAGTTTTGTTCTTAAAACAATCTATTGTCCTATGCCCTAGTTTATCGCAATTAGTGCATTTATTTAAAGGTTTGTCACATTTAAAACTTGGGTGCCCGATTTGATGACAATTGTAACATCGTATATTAGCATTTTGTTTATTAGGAGGAAACTTAGAGTTGTTAGGTATACTATCATCGCTGGGGTTACGTCTGTCTAGTCTAGTTTTTCTAAAGCTGTCATTGTTATCTCTGATATTACCCACCTTGACTGATCTAAAGTATTTTAACACTTGTTCCGGTTCCGAAAATTGTGCAGCCTTGGCGCCTACTTTAATTGCCCTATCATCTACTCCATGAAGTAAACAGTCTACTGCTTGCACCTATTTAGCAAATTAATTTTCGCATAGTAATAGTGCTCTAACGATTCCCCGTAACGTACCCTTTTACTTAACATTTCAGTAAGGAGCTCAGCGTAGTCCTCGCGACTTGGGAATGATTCTATTAACTTTTTTTTCCACTCAGACCAACTATACAATAGCGTAGGCAACCCTTGATACCATGATTTAGCAACACCACATAATTTGGGAAGGGAATAGTGTATAATCTCCCTTTCGTCCCAATTGTAAATCTCTGCACATTCTTCAACCTTAGTAATCCACGTTAAAATGGATTGCTCCTTAATCATGGGATCAAAGTCTGGGATAACGTTGGTATTAAAAGATAATTTAGATCTATCTGAGCTTCTTACATCCTTAATTATAGAAAGAACCTTGTCAAGAATGGTGTCGTCCTCCAAAATCTTAGCCCGTTTATGAGTTCTCTTAGTTTTAATGGACTCACCTGATGATTCTGACGAATTCCTGTGATGTTTTCGCCTATTGTGTACACGCCTTCTCCGATGTCTTTCCAATCTTCCTCCAGTCCTTGTCCCTCGGATGTTATCACCGAAATCAGATTCCTCCGATGATGCCATTGATCTTCCCCGTCTTGAACGTCTTTCTTCCGATATACCTCCACAATCCACTCCTTGGAACATACCACTTGTCCCAGGTTCTTGGTTTAAGCGCCTTCGACCTCGGTTGCTAACGTTAACTAGCCCTTTACCTTGGGCGTCATCAACTTGCGACCCTTGACCTTGAGTAAGTAATCCATGACCCCTGAAGTTTTGCGCCTGTAACCCTTGACCTTGGGTATTATCCATCATTAACCCTTGACCTCGGGTGTTATCCATCATTAACCCATGACCTCGGGTATTATCCATTATTAACCCTTGACCTCGGGTGTTATCCATTATTAACCCTTGACCACGGGCATTATCCAGTATTAGCCCTTGACCTTGGGCATCAAAATCGTTAGGCCCTGAACCTCGGGCATCCTCAGAGTCCATGTTTCTGAAACTCGAAACGAATAAGCTTAGAATATAATAGATAAAAAATAAAACCGTCAATCAAATGACAAGCGAATGTATTTTGTAACCATAATTGTCTAATACCTTACTACAGTTAAATGAATTAATTTCAAAGTTCATTGTATCATATTTAATTTTGATTTAAATACACATATGTACATACCTACGTACAATGGGTACGAGGGTCATTGTAGGGCATGTCGGTTATTGATAAATAAATGGATGTATAATATATCTGTAAGCTGCTTATCTTTAATAAAATTTAGAATACCTATATCATTTGAATTTATATTATGTCTGTATCAGTGTATATATAATAGTTATTTTAATTTTATTCCAAAGGTACAAAATAATGGTATACATTAGAATAGAGTAAAACAATAGGTATTGGTATTATAGATACAACCTATATGGGGCGGGCTGACTCATTGTATTTGTATCATATGGTCGGGTATTATGACATGTATTAATATAATCGTAATAATGTTTGTAGTAATTATTTGTTTCGTAAACTCTTATTCCTTCCATAAGCAGAAAAAGAGCAAAAATAAAATAGGAGTATATGAAGAGACAAGAATAAAAAAAATTAAATAAAAAGTGTGATCAAATAATTGCAATATAACAAAATTAAAGTTCTTTTTTTTTATGTAAAGTTTAGGTAAGGCTGTCATGAATCAATACTACGTTAACAGTAATCATAATACGAATATTTAAAACAGATTAGTAACATCACATAATTAAGCTCCATTTAAGTTATGTAGGCCCCAAATTTCCAATAAGCAATAACGAAGTTTTAAAAAAAGAATATTCATGTTGTTATTTTACTTACTGTTACAAGTAGGCGTGGAAGGAAATTTTATATATCCTTTTCGAATATCCCGTCTTCTGAACTGTAGGAAACAGTCCGAAAATTCAAACACAGTTCACTTTAAACTGCCTTTATTTTTCACGTCTCTTAGCACTACACAGTTCTCAACTCCTTACACAATAAGCACTTAGTACTTTATTTTAAGTAAATTTAAAACAGTTTATTTAACTAATTACTTGGGAAATACACAGCACTGCCGCTTAAAGAGTGTTTCGTCTTTCGATGCTCGAAAGAGACTGCCAGGTTTTATTTTTCGAATGTTCCACGTGATGTTTTGCCGGAAGTAAGTAAAAGTAAAGTGCTGAGAAAATATGGCGCCGGAAGCGGAACCTCGGCAGGCTGTGATAAAATTAATATTACCATAAATTGTAAATAAATCAATCAATTGTAAATAGTAATAAAATTATTTATAAAAACACTAATTTTAGCCAAATCATATTTTTTTATGGAATATTATTCTTGTTTAATTACATATATGCGTATTTGTCAAACCGGAACATCACATAAAAACAAAATCATTTTAAATTAATCAACCATTATACAGTACAAAATATTCTTAATTTATGATAAAATTAACAAAGCTAACAATCTTGACAAATATAAATGATCGTGTATGGTCAGCATAAAAGACAGTTATTACAGAAATACGTCATACCTAGGCGGTTGAGATAATCTTAGATTTAATTATAAAAAAAAACCCCGACGGTTTTATTAACACTAAACATAGCTAAGAACACTCTCGATTAGGTCACCTTTCAAACAAAAAACCTATATTAAAATCGGTTCATCTGTTTGGAAGCTACGATACCACAGACAGACAAACAGATACACAGACACACAGATACTTAAACGTCAAACTTATAACACTCCTCTTTTTTCGTCGGGGGTTAAAAATTGTATCGCAAAAAGATACAAGCTATAAGCTACAAATATGTTATAAACATATGTTTTTATTCCACTTCAATGGACGTAAATCTAAAACGTGAAGTTTATCTAGGTGTCGTAATCGAAGAGAAAATGTGTTCCGTTATGGAAATTGTAAGCAAATCGTATCTTTTACCATTTATCAACGTTTACGAATCCAATATTTGTATACAAATTGAGTGTAGCAGTATTTGGAATAAATACTAAAATATTTTTTACTTCTTTTATGGCTACTTAAAAGCTGAAATCATAACTTCCTTTTGGTTTCGCTTTAGTTCAGGTTGGAACATGTGTGGAATAATGCTGTCACATTTCGGCTGGTGCTGCCAAATGTCACCTATCAGCCTTGTAATCGATGGGGAGGCGTGCAAAAGGCTATAGGTAACCAATAAGCACAGCCTCACACACAGGCGCGGAGTAGTCAGCTAGGTAGTAGGCTAAAGGAAACTTTTGGACAGTGTGCTCAAAAATAAAATATGAATTCCTACATCCCCGTTCCAGTATCGAATAACCCCTTGTACGACGTACGGCGATTATCCATCCATTCTTACATCGTGAATCCAACCGCAACGAACGAGGAGACACGTCTGTGTTCCCCACAAAGGCATAACACTGTAATAGGGTAATAAAGTTACTACATTGAAGAGTTCTACGAAATAACGATTCCTTTATCTATAGATACTCGTAGTTGAAATGTGAATAGATTTTTTCCGTGATTGTACACCGCTGAAACCCATTCGGTGCTTTGTCGATGGTATTGCATGAGTTCTGCCGAATAGGGTTGTCACAGGATTTTATTGTATTATAAAAGTATCTACATTTATTACTACGTCAAGGAAACCAGTCTCAATGTTCGTAGTTTATTTGTTACTAGTCTTATATCGTTTTTATTATGCATATGTGCATGCATAATTCATAGTGACCTATATAAATTAATATTTATTTAATTGTATCAGTGAGGTGTCACTGATATACTTATGAATAAATTATTTTGAATTTTGATGGAAATTTAAATGATGAGTTTGAATTTCTATTCTCAGTTTGGTTGTGTGTGTTTTTGTATGTCTTTGTGTGTTATTCGTAGCACCTACGATGCAAGGAAATCCTGGTGTGAGGCTATTGCGTAGTGAGTGAGGCTGAGCGCGTAGCGGTATGACGACGATTTAGCAGAGTTAAATAGAGACACATAAAGTGCCAGCCCTATCCATTATCAAGATAGTTTCAATACGTCAGTACAAGGCATTGTTTGATGAGTTATTACGCCCCCGTGTCGTTCCCGTATCGTTGCCGGTTCCTGGTTGCCTATCGATTCCGTCTCTATTTAAACGGTATTCCGATTGCAGCACGCCTCATTCGCACCATTGTTTGTGTTCAATCACGAACTCAGGTTTATGTTAATTCCGATTTTGAGATCTCTGTGAATATACAGATGTCTGTTTATGTCTATTGTGATGTTCTTCATATGAAAGAAAGACGGAATGAAAAAAGCATTTGCTTTGCTGCCGTGGACGTTATTCACCTGGGTTAATTCACTCTGCTTTTTACATTGTCGCCCAGAGTAGAGATGATTTCTCTTTGCTAATAAAGTGACCCATTTGTAATATCAAAAGGTTTTTGAATCATGCCCTGCAGACCTATCTCTTTTTCTTTCTGTACCAACACCCCGAAATGGAACATCATTAGAGTAGTTTTATCATACACTAATGTTTATTCCCAGACAACTTTTTATTAATTGCAGGCATAAAGACTGAGGAATACGATTCATACCTGATAACTGCGTTGTTTATTCAGATCCTGAACGATCGATGGCCTACATCGCTAATTGAGTGAACTCTGCTTTGTGGCAAGATTTACACTAACAGCTCTGCATGTTTCATGTAAGCCTGGTACCCTTAACGTGATCTGTTATGTGTTTTGTAGGAATAATTTATATGACTTAAGACATATTACCGAAATACATACCAACTTACAGGAAGTAGTAATCTGTACCTAGTCAAGAAACTAAAACATGCAAATGACTTCTTTGTAAAGTTTGGGTGAAAATAAAAAGATCTTTTAATTATAAATCGTTGGTCTTAGGCCAAATGTCATAAAAATTTATAAAAATATACACGTATATTTTAAGAACTATGCTACAAATGAATAAAGTAGGTACTCAAATTTATTAAATATGACCTTTTATTCAGTAATGAATTTAAAAGTATTTTAAAAAACTTTAAAAGTATTTTGAAAAAGTTTAAAAAAGAAGATAAGATCAATCAAAGTAAAATATATGAAGGAGTATAAAAAGTGTCAAAGATGATTGGAGTACTTTACATTTCCTTTAGATACTAATTACTTCCCAATCAACTATTTCACACAAAACACATTATCAATCATTGATTAAACACACGTTACGTGTTGACACCGCTACTAAGACCTTTGAATCCACTATCTAATGTGATGTAAGCCTATCGATCAGACCAGAGCAATATGTAGTCATTATTTATGTAACAGAATTAATGGGTAAGTCGATTAATCACAATTTAAATACACGTGGGTTACTAGGATGATTAATTACTTACAATTTAATCGATAGAAATGAAGTCTTCAATCAAATCATAACAAGTTAATGATGGTAGACTGTATTTGGAAAACAATTGTAAAATAATATTTTATTAATCTCGGTACATTTCAAGCTTGTCAGTTCCCTTCCCAATTCTGTAGAAGTATTTTTATTTCAATAACTTACGTATGAGAGTTACAATAGGTAAAAACTTTTCTTATTAATCTTTTAACTTTATCCATTTCTTTATTCCAATTATTCTGAATCTCCGACAATGCGATAGAGACTTGTACACATTTAATTGCTATGAATGATTATTGATTGAATATATTAATTACTAGCTTTTGCCCACGGCTTTACCCGCGGTAGAGTTGTTCCAAACGATTAATTAATTTAGATTTATGTGCCCGTGTCATCACGCGCATGGATATCGATTTTTACAAATCCCACGGGAACCCTGAAGTGTTCCGGGATAAAAAGTAGCCTATGTGTTAATCCAGGTTATAGGCTATCTTCATTCCAAACTTCAGCAAAATCGGTTATGTAGTTGTGGAATAATTTGGTATCAAACATCTAATTTTCACAAATTTTCACATTTAAAATATTAATAGGATTTAACAATTATGTTTTTTATATTACTTAACTTAGAGCTTCGTAGTCAGTTGTGGGCCATTAACGAGACAAATTACTTAACAATATTTTGACTTTTTTATCTGAAGTAAATACATTTGAGATAAAGCTAAATTATAAAAATAATAAGATAAGCCAGGCAATTCAAATATCCTGCCTCCATGCATTGTTCAAAAGAATGTACCTATGGTCTACGACACAGTTGTGACGGTCGGCTTGGACTCAAAAATTGATATACCCTTAAATATTGTATGAGTTCCATTCATATCATATCTATGAAACAGATATGTCATCAGTCTATTCCCAATTAACAAAGTGGGGCATCGATCGTCAATATGAATAATGGATGTGTGCCCATAGCACCGCAAGAGACGCCTTACACCCTATCGAGATATCCAGCTGTGAGTTGTATGAAAACGTCAAATTAATGGAATCTTTTTCTATGTTAGTAGCCGGGAAACGAGTTTACAAGTTTAACTGATGGTAAATTGTCACTGTAACCCATGGACACCGGGCACCATAGTCCATAAGCATTTTCGATGAGTAAAAAGAAAGATCGGACGTCCACTCACAGTCCAGTCACAGCTCAGTCGTGGACACACATAATTTAATACGTGAACCATACTTAATATTGGTGCTTGCATCAACTATTATACCAAAGCGTATTTGACCGCTTAATGTCAAATCAAGCCGCTTAATATCAAGATACCGAATACTAAATCGTCAGCCGTCGTAAATTGGTCAAAAATGTCAAGTATCAAAAACCTAACTAGTCAAAATTATTTACAGGTTACGCATTTGACATTTGGTATTTGAGATTTTAATAGTCTGACATTATGCGTATTTGACCTTTCGCGTATAATAATCCTTTGTGCGGATAAGCACCAATAAATGCATGTAGCTCGGTGCTGATAGTACATAATCTACGTGTATAATATTATACTATACGAGAAAATCACCCTCGCTTCGCTTCGGGAAAACTAGTTTAAAAAAATACTCCACATACGGGCCTATGTCACCCGGGGATAGTGTAGCTTTCCAACAGTGAAAGAATTTTTCTAGTCGGTTCGGTAGTTTCGGAGCCTGTTCAATGACAACAAACAATCAAATCTTTCCTCTTTATAATATTAAGTATAGTAAGATAACATTAATATAATTATAAGATATTAGCAGCTGCGAATTATACTAGTATAAACAATTTAACTGTTATGTATTAGGTACATTCTACACATTCTAAATATCTCCTCTTGTTTATTCCGCATAACCGCAACCGCTATAATTTATTACGTCTCCATACAAAAGGCTCGGTAATAAACATAATAGCACTTTGTACGAGATATTTGCCGTCTGTGTCTCTTGCGGGATTAAACTGCCTTTAAAACTGTAAACTGTGGCGTCTTTAGCAAATTTTACTTATTTTTGCCCATAAAACTGTAATATTTGTGTTTTTGTTTGTGTTAGACTTATTAATCTTCCTCGGTTCACTTCGAGAGGTTCTTACATTTGTAAATACCGTTAAATTCCTTTGAAATGTACGTAGATATCTACTAAAAAATTAACGTGGCGGCACGATAACGTGTGAGTGGCAATATATAGGGAAAAAAACGTGTTTGTGTACTTATGTATACTTACTCTTACTTATAAGACCTCTCGCTCGCTAAAAATACAACTTTAAACTGCTCTCTTGTAAAGTTAGCTCAATGTCGCTTATTCAATATTTCCTTTCAAGCGTCGATATAGCCTATCAGCCGAGTTTTACAAAATGGCTCTTAATAAACATGTCTTAGAAATAAATGTTTCCATATACATTATACAGGTTATAACAATAATATTTAGTAAGAGCACGTTCATTTTTATGGTAGACGATATCTGTCTACCTCAGTACTTCAGTAAGTACACTCGAAAACATATTGAGACTGAATTATTTAAAATGACTAAGATTTTTCTTTTCAGAATTTCTTTCATCTGTATATAATAACGGCTGCTTAAATCTTTATGTCATCCAAACACTTTTTTTATTTTTTCACCATTCCCACTGCTATACGGTTTTGAATCGTTTTGATTAATGGAATTTATAATGCATAGTAAGACAAAAACATATCGTAGCACCAATGAATAAACAAGTACCTAAGTTTACAGAAAAAAATAAAGGAAAGCTGTTAATTAGTAATATTACGTAACAAAAACGCGAAAAAATTGCATTCAAAAGCTCTTAGGTACTCGTTTTATATTTAGATACAATTCCAAAAGCTATTGTACTTCAAACGTTTTTTAAATATTTAACTCGTACATTTTAACTACAGTCGAAAGTTAAAACTTTTTGTTCTACAATCTGTATTTATCGCGCGCTTTAAGTGCTTGCTACATCGCGTGAGGTTAAAGAAAAAATGTAAAGCGGTGAAATACTTAATAGTATCTAAATAAATCCACATTCATTTTTTTATGATAAAAATAATACAAAAATTGATAAACTGTCCTACTAATATTATAAATATAAAATTTTGTTCTAAGGTATTTAATTTGTCACTGTTTCACCCAAAAACTACTGAACGGATATTTGTAAAATTTATCATACAGTAGTAGTAGACAATGATCTGGAATAAAATATAGATAGTGTACTTACTTATCATATTATCTCGGAAAACGTATCAAAGCCGTGGGCTTAGCGCTGGCTGGCTACAACCAATTAATGTCCCACTACTGAGCACGGGTCTCTCCACTTGAGGAGGCCTAGAGCATACTCCACCACGCTGCTCCAATGCGGATTGTTGGAGGGGTCAGAAGGGATTTGCCACTAGCGGTCACTCATCCAGTTGGATGTTCCAGTTGGATGGATCCAGTTGGTAGTTACCAACCGCGCCTGCTGTTGCTTAACTTTGTCGATCACTTACAATCGACACCAGCCGCTGGGCTATGAGCGCTTCTAAGCGCTAGTGTGACAATAAAATTTAATGGGTAATTTTTAAACCTCTTCAGATACAGCCTCTACCGAAGGAGTCTTTGTAAATAAAAAATCGATACTCATTTATGTTCTTTTATGTTTACCTTCTTACAATGTGACAACTGACAACCTGGCTAAGTAGAGATTATAACTAAGATGTGAAAGTTTAAATAAATATTTTCTTAATGCGATTATGAAAAGTTATTCCACTCTTATAAAATATTTAGCTAAACGATATATTTTTAAGTATAGAGCAATAATGTGTAATGGATTAAGCGAAGTAATATTTAGCAATTTCTTTTTAAAACTTTTGATAATATAATTATATTTTTAACCAACTGTAAAAAGGAGAAGTTTCTCAATTCAGTTGTATTTTTTAATTTTCTTTACCTCAGAACTCAGTGATTTATCAACCAAATTTGATTTTTTATTGGCAATGATATACTTTTAGACTGGTCCCATATTTTACATTCAGTTCTGATGATGATGGGATCCACGATAAATTGAGTTAACTCCTGAAATAAGTACATGACCATTTTGATCTTATATAGTTTTTAAAGACTGTTTCTGTGAAGTAAGAAAGTAATTTGGTAATATGATTATAAGTTTTGGCCGTAAAAATAATCTTAAAATAAGTTGCCTCGCTAGTTGTTAAGCAGGATACTAAAGGATGGACAAGCTACTTACAAGCTTGTCCGCTGACATAATAAATAAAAAGGTATCCATGAAAGAAAACCATGAAAATTATCTAATTCATTAAGAACCTGTCTCAAGTTCAAGGATGTGCTTTGTATTATGTATTTCTCAGGTACAAATTCACTTCAGCCTTGAAAGGCCTAAGAATCGATTCCTTGTACAAGGTTCTTTTGAACCCACGTCGCCTCCAAGGTTGTTCAAGCAACCGCAACAGCGAACAAATTGCTGAATAAATCGACTTCACAATTTGTTCAAACATATGTAACGCGTTTTGTTAGGAAAGTTATCCTCCTAGTTAGAAAGTTAATAGACCCTAAATAATTATTAAATAACAATAAATATGAAAGTTTGGATGTTTGTTATTCGTTCATGATTAAACAACTGATTCTTCAGATCCAGTTTTTAAATCATCGCAGACAAAGTCTCGGGCAGAAGCTAATAATACAATACAAGGTAAGCGGTCTTCATCAGATCCTAGGTTCGGTTCTCAACCCCCCCGGGGGTTGCTCGCCTTGTCGTGGCGGGGGGGCTTAGTAACCGTGGACTGGTCACCCACGGTGAACCAAGAGGCAACCAGGGCCGGCCTGTTTGGGCTGCCGGCTGGCCCGAGGAGGGCGCTCCCAGCGGGCTGAACAAGTCCGCTGCGGATGCGCTTGGAGGTGGGACCGTGGAAGATAGGGTGCGCCGTTCTCCCTATCTTCTGCGGCCGTGGAGGGATCGCAGGGGGAGAGGCGTGTTGGTATTACGGTGCGCCACTCTCCCTACCCCCTGCGAGCTGGCGGGGCCGTTCCGCCGAAACGGCATTGGTGGGGCCGCAGAGGAAGAGGCATGTCGGTATTACGGTGCGCCGCTTGCCCTATCCTCTGCGGCCGAGGTGTGGTCGGTGGAGGAACCACAGACCTGATCCTCCACCGGGTACCAGTCATCTGGTATCCATGGCCTCCTAGTAGCAGACTCAGGGGGAGTTTGCTACAGTACTGGTGGAGGCCGAGGAGGGAGGCGCACCTTACCATCTGGTGCGCCCATCGTGGAGGGCCTTCGGGCTTTCGCGATGGAGCCGCTTGTGGGCGGCTGCCGCTGGCGGGGTCGCGGATGTGTGCGAAAGCGTTCCCGTGACCCCGTCACAAGGCGGCGAGGCGGAAGATGGGGGGGTTTTTAGTGGGTATACCGTGGGTCTCATTAGCCTATACGGGAGTCCCACATAACCACTCGGGTGCCCCCTGCGCCCGAGTGGTATGCGTAATGCATTTTCCCCCCCGAAAAAAAAAAAAAAAAAAAAATTGGTTGTCTGTAAAGTCGGTTTACGGACAATGGTTTTACGTGATAACGTCTATTTCGTAGAAGAATAATTTATGATATAAATAATGTAATGTAAGAACGTAATGGAAGCCCTACGCACGGAGCCGCGGTGCTACTCGCCAGTTGTGTCAGCTTGAACATGGCTTGACGCGCCACCGCGACCCGCGTATCTAGCTAGATTATAATATTAAATTTCATACTAACTATACGATTTTAAACATATTTGAGTTGAAAATTTGGTTTAAATCGTTTTAAATATCAGGAGCTGCGCGACATCTGTGATTTTCTTGACTACAACTAAAGTCCGAGTCGATGTACTGTGTAAAGTTCTTTCAAGTAGTTCATACCTATAAACAGAGATGACGCTATTGTAGATTTTCGTTTTCATATAATAATAATACGTACGAGCTACGAGAAATCATTTCTTTTCAAAAGATTGTAAAATAAAATAAAAATGAAATGAAAAATGCCTTCCAAGCGGACCGATTACGCTTGAGTGGGAGAGAGACGGCCGGTCTAGCGTGCCTCTCTCTCTAATGCTGCGCGCGCTTCCGTGACGTTACTCGGTTTTCGTGAATGCCTCTCAGGCTCATCGTCTTTATAAACGTTATCACGTTAAAAAAGGTTCGGTTCTCAATGGAGCAAAAATAACAATGGCCACTTCAAGATTTTAATGTAAGGAACATTAAAATCTTGATAATAAATGCTTATGTATAGTTATAAGGCAATGGGCTGGCCACATAATGCGAAGGCAACTCATCCTTGATGCCTTTGAACTAATGTCCATGGATATTAGTGACCACTTACTATATCAGGTGACCTCGTGAAAACAGAATATGATTGTCACTTGTTTCGTGAGAAAACAACAAGAACTATAACACTAGAACTCACATGCTAAAGAGACTCAATTTTTAGAAGCGATGCGAAGTTATTCCTCAAAAATAAATAAACTTTGGAGTCGTAATAAATTTTTAACTCATTAAGACTTAAGAAGTTAGTAGATTTTAGACGAATTCTTAATGAGTCTTCGCCACTTAGTAAAAAAATTGTATCTTACGGTTCACAATTTTTCGACAGTTTACAATCTCGCGGAATAGAATATTATTCTAACGGTATTTACAATTCTAAAGATTGGTCCCAACCAATTTAGGGTCACCAATAAGTCTCTTAGCACGTCTCTCCATTGAATCCAATGTTGAGAGGTGGCATTTGGGTGTTTATGCCATCTATACAGGGAATCCTAGTGCAAATGTGTGTGATGCCTAGAACCGAGAACTTGCAAGCAGAGAAGACTGATTCTTCTCTGCTAAGTAGAACCGGCAAGAAACTCATGGCATAAATTACTCTATACATCGGTAACTAGGTCACAAAGAACTTAATTAAATCACAGAAAATAATTTAAGCACAATATGCCACGTAGTAAATGGCATTTTCCGAGGTCGTGCGGTTTTAAAACAAAAATCTTAACACTTGCAAACTCAGCCTCGTTCATGAGCTGGCATATATTATAATTTTGTGCATAGTACACATCGTCGGTGCATTTTGCAACGCGTGAATTTTGCCTAGAGAGAGCTTCATTAGCATTTTTGAGATTATTTTACAGGGAAAATCTGTAGTTAATGTATGGTTTTATTAATTAAGTTTTGGAATCGAATACGGTTTGTCACATAGAGTGATCAATTGATCTGAATAAAATAAATATAAAAATACTTTTCATCGGGGAAATATACCTTTTTGTGGGAATTTTAGTGTTGATAGGTACTCTGTTAAGAGATTATTTATTAATATTTTGACTGCTCTAATTAAATATTATATTATTGTAACTAAACAATCTCTTTCTAATAAATATATTAATTAGACCTAGCAAAACCTACCTGCCTGATAAAAAATAGCAATATTTTTGTATGCGAGTACTAAGGATTAGGTTTCACGAATCAAAATGAGCTCGCTCATCATATTTGAATAGTTATAGAAATAGCACAAACACTTCATAAAATCTACTAAGATTATTTTCCAATGAAATTAGCTCTACCACAATTTGCATAATTACACAACGCGACTTATAGAAGAGTCTCGCTTCACGTACTACAGCTGACACAGCTTCGACTCTCCGACTCTCGGCTAAGTCTACGCTCTCGAGGGCTCTTGAGTATGAACTCGTTGGCTCGAGATATCCGACGACTTGCGTCTAAGTTAGTCTAAGAATCTGTTATATCTAACAATTGTCAATAGTGGATTTTTATGAATGAAGTTTTATAGCAATTTGATTTTATTAACTGGCAGACTATAATCTAAAATTTTAACAAAAAAATAACCGACATCAAATGAATGAATTTAAGATTTATATGCTTTTGACATGGATGTAATTGTCAGATCTTGCTCAAAATGTGGGTCCACACGACAAGGACTAGCTTTCGATTAAAAAAGAATTATCAAAATCGGTTCACCCAGTCGAAAGTTCTGAGGTAACAAACATAAAAAAATACAGTCGAATTGAGAACCTCCTCCTTTTTTTGAAGTCAGTTAATAAACTTTTAAAATTTTAAGGATTTATGAAGCGTACTTGTGTGAATTTTAATTAAATATCTGATAAACAATATTGTCCTACTAATACTATAAATGCGAAAAGTGAAAACGAATGTTTTTATATGACGATGGTTTTTATTCTTGCAAAAACTACTGAACAGATTTATATGAAATTTACTACACAGGTAAATCATGATCTAGAATATTATACAAGCTAGTTATTAATGCCAAAAACGTATACAAACCGAGGGCAGAAGTTATTAATAATCAGATGTCATATCGTAAATTTTGGGCTATTCG
The DNA here is from genome assembly GCA_963932265.1 of Thymelicus lineola. Classification (NCBI taxonomy): domain Eukaryota; kingdom Metazoa; phylum Arthropoda; class Insecta; order Lepidoptera; family Hesperiidae; genus Thymelicus; species Thymelicus lineola. Next base: position 4,394,465 of record OZ010698.1, on the reverse strand, counting down.
TTTTCAAGCTAGTTATTACTACCGAAAACGCATACAAACCGAGGGCAGAAGTTATTAATAATCAGATGTCATATCTTAAATTTTGAGCTATTCGTTTTCAAGCTAGTTATTACTACCGAAAACGCATACAAACCGAGGGCAGAAGTTATTAATAATCAGATGTCATATCTTAAATTTTGAGCTATTCGTTTTCAAGCTAGTTATTATTACCGAAAACGCATACAAACCGAGGGCAGAAGTTATTAATAATCAGATGTCATATCGTAAATTTTGAGCTATTCGTTTTCAAGCTAGTTATTATTACCGAAAACGCATACAAACCGAGGGCAGAAGTTATTAATAATCAGATGTCATATCTTAAATTTTGAGCTATTCGTTTTCAAGCTAGTTATTACTACCGAAAACGCATACAAACCGAGGGCAGAAGTTATTAATAATCAAATGTCATATCGTAAATTTTGAGCTATTCGTTTTCAAGCTAGTTATTATTGCCAAAAACGCATACAAACCGAGGGCAGAAGTTATTAATAATCAGATGTCATATCGTAAATTTTGAGCTATTCGTTTTCAAGCTAGTTATTATTACCGAAAACGCATACAAACCGAGGGCAGAAATTATTAATAATCAGATGTCATATCGTAAATTTTGAGCTGTTCGTTTTAGCTTCAACAATTAGAAGCTTCCTTATCTCCATTCTAAATATTAAAACCTAAATACTAATGCAAATAAGTCTGAGTTTAGCTAATTAGACTAATAACGCCCATTTCTGTCACTACCTAATTTGTATTGCTTGTTTTTCAACTCGATTAGCACATTAGCTTCGCTTTTACATTATCATTACTTTATCAGGGTTGATAGTAACATAGTACCCATTAAGGTAATGATAAAAAAGCTATCGAGGACCGAAAGCCCTTTTTCGCAGGCAGTAAGGAATATTCTTTTCTTTCAAATGCGTACCTCCTAATGGCGCGAAAAAAGAATTTCTGATAAAATCTTGAGCAGGAAGTTTTCGTCTGGTGAATAGTGTTTGTTAGTTGATACATGTTTGCAAGTATCTTACGTTAATACTAGCCATGATGTTTATAGAAAACTAACTCACATAGACAGAGATCTACATGGAACATCACACTATTAAGTATGACGAACACACATACTCGTATATCCGCACCGTACGCGCGCTGAAGGCGCCGCATTTGTATGAAATCATACGAGAGAGAGATATAATTATGTGCGTTCATCATTACCCATCGATTGCCAATACATTGACAAAACGGGCCTATGACATAATTATATATGTGATGGTGATCACACGACACAAAAACTGGACCACATTAAGAAGGTAAAATTTGCAACTGTGTGTGTATTTAGGAAAATAAATGAATGAAATATCGTGAATGTTTGCCCTCAAAATTTTTGTGTTTTAATTGAAGAATTCCTAATTCGCTGATTTACACTCCTATTCTCCTCCTCGCCTATTCTCCTATTATTCGAAAATCGAGTAGCAGACAGACAAAAGAAAGAAGTGAAACCAGTGAAACCATATTGCAGCACCAAATATTAAATTAAACTAAATGAAAGTAGGACAAACTTCAAATTGTTCCAAAACCAAGGAGAGGTTAACGAGTAGGCGCTTGATACGAGAGGACACTTCAGCCTAAAAAAACCACGGAGTCGCTTCAGACCTTGACATCTTGTGAAACAACTGTAAGTATGTGAACAGACAACGGGTTTATTCTTACTATAAGCATTGTTGTTTTTCACATGTTAAAAACCATTTTTTTGTATTGCACATAAATACTTATGTGTGATTTTATTACTTTTTATAGAAGGGTAATAATTGCAGTAACAATATTAATGGCTTAATAATAATAGGAAGAGTTTATGTTGCCGTTTCTTCTCCTGTTTATAAGGCACCTTTCCGAAACGGTGGTAAATTCAAAAGATTCGGTGTTCATAAGTATATTTCTAAACACCTACATTAAATGAGTTTAAGTATGGATAATATATAATCCTTAGGTGAAGCCTTACCACGCAGTGTAAGTCTGTACAATTACAAGCCGAAATCAATGACCAACAATTTGGCTTCACGAAACCATACTTGAAATTCAGATAAAACCTAGACAATACGCAATTACTATAACTTTGATCTAAGTTCTATCTTGCCCGGCACGAACAATACAGTTAAAACAAGGGTGATACTACACAATGCACACGATAGACCATTGTTTCCCCCAGGATAATACTGCTCATTTCAGAGAATCTGGAAACATATGTATTGTTCTGCTAGACAAATGTATAGTGTAGAATGCAATATAATACATATTAAGTTTATTTTCAACTAGAAACTGCTCTTGGCTGCATCATGTGAATTCGAAGATTGCCGCAATTTTGCTACAGAATCAAGGTGGCTTAAAACCACAAAATATAATTCTTCTTTATTCCATAATCCATAGAAATCTCAAAAATGCTTGCCTTCTACTTGTGTGTATCATAAAGGAGATCTGTGTGTAAAATTTCATCTTTGAAGCTTCAAGAGTTTGTACTGGACATTCATGATTTTTTTTTAATCTATACAATGTGTTCCTGAGGTTATGCAGTAACTTCGGTCTGTTATTCAGACCATTAAATTGGTCATTTTTCATTATACGAGTAGGTTCAATGCTGAAATTAGTATTTTTTTGTTTTTCATTTTCATACAAATCATTTGCTTCCCTAAAATAAAAAAATCAACTGTTAATTGAATAGATTTTTTCACAGAGAATCTAATCGATTATCATCAAATCATTAATAATAATAATAAATTTTTATTTCAGGCCATTTAGCCATTTAGGCATTTATTAAATCATTTATTATTCTGGTAATAAATTATTAGTTGAGGTATTAACGATAATTAGTGTTAAAAACGGTTTGTGAAACTAAGTGCTACGCGATAAAATATTCGCAACTTAAATTATTATTCTGTTTAATTTATTCATTCATAATTTTTAAGTTTTTGTGAGAATAACAAAGTAATTTATCGCAGTTTTAAATTAATATACTCGTGCTGGCTGTACAGTATGTTTGTTAAATTACAAATATAGTACAAAATTTATTTCAAAGTAAAGTTTGTAGTGTATCTAGTAATAGTTAAATCATTATTAAAAATCGTCAACATTTTACTACACAAGAAATAAATAAATAAATACAGGTAGTAATAGTGTTGATGATTTAAAAAAAACAACCAGTTAAAAGAGCTTTACCATTCATAAGACGAATCAATCAGACCTTGAAATCGCCAGAAGAAACAGTGATGTTTTGTACTATAAAACAGGAGATTATGTACTCTTAGGGTCAAAAATGCATAAAGTTAAACACGCATGTAATTAAACACACATTATGTCAAATCCGCAGTCAGGCGTTTTCGCATCGTGAAAAAATCGAACAAGTGCGTGTCAGACCACGCGCAATTTAGGGTTTCGAAGTAGCAAGTTCATCGACTATTACTCTTTAACTACTTATATTAACATAGCCGTAATAGTTTTCCTGGTAAATTCATCATATAAAATGTTTTTGAGAATTTTCTCACTTGTCCAACTCCAACCGTTTAGCCGAGGTTGACACTTGACTCTAACCAAAATTAGCATTTTAAAGCCAAATATTTCGCAAACAATCCCCTAAATCCAAAAATGGTGTTCAAGAACCACAATATTTTTGAAAGACCTTTTCAACGACACCCCACACTATAGGGTACGGAATGAAAAAAAAATCATCCTCACATTACCTATATAGGGGAGGTACCCTAGAAAAAAAAACTTTTCAATATTTAATTCTATTATACTATTTTAGAGTTTTAATAAAAATGTACATCCATGCAAAATTACAGCTTTCTAGCACTAAGGGTCTCGGCGCTATGTCTCGGACGGACGGACGCACGGATGGACGAACGGACGTGACGAAACCTAAGAAGCCAAAATGTCAACTTAACGCACGGAAAAGCGTGATCCAAGGGTGGAATTAAGTCACAGTGTCTCATAAAGTATTTTTTGAGGAGTACACTTGATTGTAATGATTATTATGATTATCTTCTTAATATTGGAATCTAAATCTAGAGCACTATTGATTTAATTCAATATTCAACTACTCGGAACACCGGAACTTATGTAAAGCAAAAAGCAAAGCAACAACCCATAATTGTCCCACTGCTGGGCTCGGGGTCTCCTCTCACAATGTGAGGGGTACAGGCCATAGTCTACCACGCTGGCCAAGTGCGGATTGGTAGACTTCACACATCTTTTGAGAACTTTTTTGAGAACTCTCAGGTTTAAAGCAAGGCAAGTGATAATTAACTTGTAATACGCACATAATATTTGAAAATTAGAGGTGCGTGCCAGGATTTGAACTCGGGCCCCTTGGTTCGGGAGACCAACGTTCTAACCGCTAGGCTATCACTGCTATCGGTGCTACGGAACTTATGTAAAAGCATATAATTCATTAATTTCATGATTTTAAATATTGCACATTATTACTGTTTCATATTCCATTAAAATATCTACGGCCAACAAATTAACGAAATTTCGTATAGAAGTAAGTTCAAAACAGAATGTGTAATGAATATCTATATTAATTTAAATTAATATCAAGCTTAATTAATTACGGCTGAATGATATAATCATTATAATTTTTATGAATTGGAATATTTTTAATTTAATTTCCCACGCTCAAAGAATTAACAATACGAGTAATAAGATATTTTAATTTATGATTTATTAATCCTATGAGTTTGTAATGAGTTTAGTAATACTAATTGCTAAGAAAACCTTCATTTTTGTTATTCCACACAGTCGAATTACTTGCTTCAAAATCAAAATCTCCTACTTATGAAATTATTATACACTAGGAAACTGCTACTGCTGCAACTAGGAAAATAGTAAAAAAAATATATAATAGAGCCTATGTCACTTGGGGATAGTGTAGCTTCCCAACAGTGAAAGGATTTTTCAAATCGGTTCAGTAGTTTCAGAGCCTATTCAATGCAAACAAATAATCAAATCTTTCCTCTTTATAATATTAGTATAGATATGCATTATCTTATATTCTACCAATGAAACTCTACACAAGATTAGTGCAGTGCTACGCGAGCTGAAACTAATGCACTATAATAGGCTTAGCTACCTGACTAAACTTCGAATTACCGCTAAAACTAGTTCACTCAAACCAGCAGCATAATATAGATTTATTCCTATTAGTATTGAGCTGGATTAAGGTTTTAGGCTATCAAAGGATTTATCTGTAAGCTCATTTGGTTATCGCTCATTAGTTGTGCACTAAAAGGCAATGTTCCATTTTCAAAACGGTGGATCCAGATCATTGGTGTTACACAAAGATATTATAGTATAACTGTATACCAATTTTCAAAGAGGTACCTGAAGACTGATGACGTAGATAAGTGTATCTCAAGGAAATAAAATAATTTTAATTATTTTATTATTATCATGAAAATTATAATATTGTAAATTAATTAAATAACAACATATTATTTAAACTAATAAAATAAAAATAAATATTTAAAAGTAAAAGTAAAATTAATTATAATAAATGTATATAACTAGGCCCCTGCGGCGCAGTAAGATAAGCAGCTAAGATGCTGGCAGCATTCCCTCGCTGTATGGCGATACTAACACGCTGAGCAAGAAAACTGCCAGCTATAGGGTCTCTCGTCTTATAATTTATAAATTATAATTCCTATATCAATTGCTATAAAATAAAGAGAAGAATAATAATTATTACAAATAACATGCTTGCATAAAGCTTTTGTTTCTACTAGAATACACACAATTGTCATTAAGCTAAAAGCCATTCTAGCAGCTAGAACAGATATCTATGTATCACATTTTATTGTCAGATCTATTATAAAAGAAGATACGAGTATAATTAGCCATAACTCTCGCTGTAACAACTGTGACAGATTGAAGTTTGATTCATCACATAAAAACATCTGCAATATATATATTTAGTGTGTGTTGTCATGTAATCGGATTTATTTTGTTATTACATTTATTATTGGACTAATATATGAATATTTTAAATCACAGGAAGGAATCGGATATCTTCTTTTAGGATATCGGTTATATTAATGTTACTACTTTCTTGTTTTGTATTGCAATTAATGAATATAATATAGGTCTTATAGGCCCCCCAACCCCCTGCATACTAAATTTCATGAAAATCGTTGGCGCCGTTTCCGGGACTGCGAGAATATATATATAATATGTATGTATATATATATACATATATATACAAGAATTTCTCGTTAAAAGCTGTTAGATAGAAATTGTACAACGCTTGATGAAAATGAATAGCATTTATTCCGTTGTGGTTTCGATAAATGTTTTTTGAAGGTAAGCGAGGTTGGGTTACTAATATGTATTATTTACAAAAACCTTTAAATATATGGTAGTTATGAAACACGCGAAATATAGCTTGCAACACAAAAAGGAAAACAAACAGACATAAATAATGTGATGTAATGAATACGAATAGATATGATACAAATTAATGAGCAGAGGAAATGACTGAAAACTCACCAAAACACAAAACAATGAGTACAATAACCAATTAAATTCTGAAATTCTATTGAATAAACTGGAAATAATAAACTGATCTGAAGATTTTATCTCCCTGATGATTAATTTATCAAACGTTGAATGTAGGTTAAATAATACCAACATTTAGTTTGAGAATAATTTTCATTATTACGGTATCACTAATTATACCTGTAACCTCGTTTACGTTACTCGTATTTCGTGAAAAATAATCAAAGAAATATCTGCTTCATTTACTAGGCGATAATTAGACTATATTTGATACTACCTTATTTTTCCAGTTTTGGAACAAGAGTTTCGTATGAAAATTTTTTAACGCGCAACCTAAATATACTCAGTTTTTTGTTTGGCAAATAAATCTCGTCTTAAATCATTCTTATAATATAGTCTTATATCATTGATGGCAAACGGCATGCTAAAGGCTCTACTCTTTAAAATCCTGGTGCCTTTGTCTTATTATTGTTCACCAGAATGCACTAGTTAAAAAATTGTACTTAGACTTAAGGATGGATAAATAAGGATTTCCCACTAGAATGGCATACCTACATATACGCAATGGTCGTTGGCGTAGCCACTAACGCAGAGTTAATGAGGATTTATAGTACCGCTGGATGTCGACATTCCCCTACGAGGCTACGAGGCTTGCAATATTACGGCGTAAACATGTCAATATACAATCCTTTAGGAACACTAGGTAGGCTTATAGGTAGCTACAGCAGAAAAGTGATTCTAGCCGCAGCGCAGCCAAGAATAGACCACTAATGGCAATTTTTGGTCATAAAATAATATGGGCTTGTGAGCAAGATTTAAATAATTTAATTTGATTATATGTATGTATGTATATGTTAAATAAATAAAGCTACAGACCAGGATCCCGTGTCGTAGGTGCCATGGATAACACATATCGTCACCCTCCCCGCTAAGTGTCATATCTGACAAACTGATCTATCTACACTGACATACCTACAAGTACATCTCTTTAATTTGCAAAATTTCTAGCTAACCGTCGTGTCCGTATCGTCTACCGTTTAGAAGAAAATTGCGATTTTTGTTTTGCCTATCTGCAAAATGAGACAAAAAATATTCTCACTAACTGTCTTATGTACAGAAAGATATTTTTTCAAGACTGGCCAGGCAGAGACTACGCTCTCTTTCTCTTAGGCGATAAGTTTATCTAATACCTTTAAATGAGCAATTCTTGTATATATATATATTTTCTGAATCTCGGAAACGGCTCCAACGATTTTCATGAAATTTAGTATGCAGGGGGTTTCGGGGGCAATAAATCGATCTAGCTAGGATTCATTTTTAAAAAATGTCGTTTTATCCGTGTTTTCAGGCAATGAAAAACGGCTACAGTAGACTCTTCCTGACATCTATTGGCGAGTAGCTACACTAAAGCTAAAGCAGATGGCGTTGTTTAGCAATACTAAACCGAGCTAAGCTCGGTCATCCGGGTACTGCTTTCTTAAGAGAGGAAATAGGTCTTCTCAATCTGACACCTCCCAAAGTTTCGGTAGAAAAATACAATGATCTGATGTCCCTAACATCAGGTGACACACACAGCTGCCAGAGCATGTGGCACTTTATACTTCACTTTCTAATTGAGATTCGTGTCATGATACCTCTTTGATTCTTTTATTGTTAATTTTATTAGCTAACTGTTTTATACAATTAAGTTCCTGTATTAGACCGTGCCTACCTAACATTATTATTAAACTTATTTTAATCCTACGGTCAATAATAAAAAGATTGATTGATTGTAACTACGTTGTAACTATAACGCCCATCTTGTGAGATTCAACGCCACTAAAACACAGACGTGTCTCTTCACCGCCAAAAGGAGCCCGCTCACCTTGGCTCCTACTTTTCAGAACGTGTCCTTGGATTATACCGACAGTCTTCAGTTGTTAGGAGTTGAGATATCCTCCAAGCTCAACTTTGGACAGTTCATCGAATCCAAAGCTAAAGCAGATGCAAGGAAACTTGGCGTCCTTGCGAAGGTGCGGCGGTACTTCACACCGAGGCAACTTTTAACCTTGTAAAAAGCTCAGGTTCGGCCGTGTGTTGAGTACTGTTCTCACATTTGAGCAGGTGCAGCCAAATATCACCTTTCTGTTTTGGATTCAATGGAGAGGCGTGCGAAGAGGCTCATTGGTGACCCAGATCTGGTTGAGATCAATTTGCAAAGCCTCAAGCACAGGCGCAGACTAGCCAGCCTCTCGGTTTTATATAGGGCACATTTTGGAGAGTGTGCGCAGAAATTATTTGAATTAATTCCCCCTTTCCCGTTCCACCATCGAATGACACGACGTACGGCGGGTATCCACCCTTACGTCGTTGATATCCCGCCGGTACGGACGTCGCGGTTTGCATCGTCATTCATTATGCGCACCGCTAAGGATTAGAACAGCTTGCCTGCGTCTGCGTTTCCGCTCACCTATGACGTGGATGACTTCAAAAAAAGAGTGAATAGGCTTTTATTAAGTTAGTGCGCCCACCACCCTGGACCACATCTCCACTTACCATCAGGTGGGATTGTGGTCGAGCATTAACTTTTTTTAAGTAAAAAAAACTAGTACTAAAGAGCGATTTAAGTAACTGTTACTGACCCTGGTTGGGGGCGTAAATAAACAAAGACCAATTAAAAACTAATTACTAAGACATTTTTAAGAATGTGATTGTAATAAAGAAACTAATACGGAATACCTTCTTGTTATAAAAAGCTTTGAATTTCAACGAATCATTAGATATAGTTAGTAGTTAGGATACATAAAGTACTAGCTGAATTTCCAAAATGCTCAAAACATAATTTTTGTTACTTCTTATGAAACTCGTAATAAATAAATGAAAACGATAATATCTGATAGTATTTTATTTATATTTTTAAGTCAAATACTGACATCCTAACTAACATAAAATATAAAACAAAGTTCTCACAGAGTGACCTATCTGTTTCACATGATTAGAAGTAAATAAATATATACCTTAGAGCTTTAAGACTACTACTGACTTAAAGAGTAAGCTAAATATTGTAGTAAATCTTAATCATTTCATTAATGAAGTCAAAGCTTAGTTAAGCACAGTAACATGATTGTAGCGCCAAACCGAAAAACGGTTGCCCTGGAAAACTATCAATTGTTAGTTAGGACAGTTAGCGGGGAGGGTGACGATATAGACGAGAACTCACACACCTTAGAATAGATATTCAAACTCATAATTCACATTTCTGCTTTGCTGGGAATCGAATCGAGCGGGGCGGTCCGGAATGGTAACCAGTAATGGTGACGTAATCGAGGACGGTTGTCGAATGTTTATATTTATTAAATGTATGGGAAATTAAATTCTTGCGTGTTTGTTTCACACGGTCTCTTCTTTGTCTTTCCGAGTAATCGTACCCTGCAATAACTAACGAATGGATATAAATCAAAGGAGATAATTGAGTAATGATAATGTTCAATCAAATCCAAAGGCTTCATCCATAATAGAACGTAATGGTCCAACGCAATGATATTTAAAAAATATAGATACGTCGTGTCCTCACAAATCAAACAAAAAATCTGTTCCGAAAAGAGCTACAACACACACACGTTTATCTTTTGTTTCGCTACACCAATCACACTACAATAATACACGAAGGCATTTTAACGTTGTATGTCAAATCTCAAGCACTTCTGACAACAACAAAAGCGTGCCTATCGTCTTGTATATACTGAGCAACTACGAGTAGACGAGGTCAATTGACTGCTCTTACGATCTTCATCTTCGGCACGCTAGTGCCATATCTACCTCTTTTTTACTTATAATATCATTGGTCCAACGTGAGAATTCAATAACAGTTCAATAAAGGTGAAGCCCATCAGAAATGTATCAAATCGAAATTGGATCGTCCTCCGCAAACACGCTCAATGACAAAGGTTCCTTAACAACCTTCACGCGACGGGCTTTAATAAGTAAATAAATAACAAAAACGTTCCAAAGCCTATAAACCAAGACAATAAATTCCTTCCACCGCATCGTACGGCCGTTGACCTGCACGGTTAATGGTGCGACGGTACTGTTGGACCGTTTCCAATAGTTTTACAATGGTCTGTTTCTATTTCTGCCTTTATACCCTCATCTAGACAGATAAATTGTCACATAGATAATATTATGAGGGTACATTAAAGTTGTGTACAATTCAACGGTTTAAAAATGGAACATGGCGGTGGTCGTTCCAAAACGTATTTTAATAATATCCTAACAAATGTTTTACGTGTTTTAGCCTTGGTGTCGGAAAGCCAGAAATGACGGGTCCTTCAGTTCTTTATGGTATGCAACGCATCTATGGTACCATGATATTACGTAGGAGTCTCAAGTTCTTGTTTTATTTACATAAAAAATTTTAAATTTCGAAATCGAATAACAGATATTACATAACATATAATATATGTAATATTATTCATAACTATGTGAAAGTAAATTCTGAAAAAGAAACCTTGATTAACATTGCAGTTGTCACAGAACAGACATCTTGACCAAATGTGTTTCCCGCCCGGGAGGTTCCATTTTCAAAATTGAGCCCCAGTGGACATTGGGACATACATGGTGTTCGTGGTGTCGGTTCTATACGCTAGTAATAATACTTCAATGTTGATTAATCGCTTCCTTGGTCCTAAAAACCTTCATGCAATAATCGAAGTCTGATTATCACGTCTCTGTAATTACAGTTGAACTCTAAGTTGTAATTACAAAACTTCCTTTGAGGTTGTACTCTATGTACTATACGCAGTGATTTTCACTTATTTGCTGTAAAATTAGTTGAACAAAGTTCGCTCCTATCACAAAGCGTTGTTGGAACACCACGCTATTCCTGAAATGCATTTAATTTTAGTAAGGGCTGTTCCGCTTTTCAACTAATAGAATTTTCATTCTAATCACTTTGTGGTCGACTATGAACCACATGCCACGTAATATAATAGATGATATTTTAGTAAATTAACTTATAATGCATCGTATAATACTTGCGCCGAAACAAATCAGGAGGTTATTTTAATGGTTGTTGCATGTTGCCTATATCGCTTACGTAAAAGATATTTGAGCAAAAAATATCAGTAGAGGTATATATTAACGCAATAGATACCATAATAATATTATACTTTTAGATAAAATTTTACCATAAAAAATAACCAATTGTCTATGAAACGGTCTTCGATAAACCTATGTCAAAATCGACATGTTTATGTATACCTATAATACATATTTAAGTAGTTAGTAAAAAATTTGGACCCATTTGGTAGCATTCAAATAAAACAAGAATCTTCCAAATTGGTTTATAAATTACGGAGTTTAGAGGTAACAAACATAAAATAAATCGAATTGGGAAACTCCTATTTTGGAAGTCGGTTAAAAAGCATTGACGTATAATATCATAGAACAGACATCTCGAACAAAATGTGTCCCGCTCGGGAGGTTCCACTGTCAAAATTGAGCCCCGGTTCTCCTTTCAAAATCGAACTAATCCATTGAAGATTGAAGCCACGTGGCGCCAATGCATTGGGAGATACATGGTGTTCGCGGTGTCGGTTCTATACGCTAGTAATAATACTTCGATGTTAAAAAGTTAAATTTTCCGTCTAAACATTTTATAGAGCTCCTACTAAGGCATAATTATGTTTTCCCAAACTAAAATTAAGTACTCTGTGAAATGAATCTTTTTACTAGGCATACTAGTCCGAGTAGCTACTTCTGTTTTAAGACAAAGCCTCACAACGAAATCCGAGTGTTACTTTAGTGCTTAGCCAATTTTCTGCATTATGTATACCGTAGCGTGTGTTTGGTGAATACAAAAGGCTAATTAAGTGCAGCTATAGCCAACTAGGGTGTTTTAATTGCCTCGACTAAGAGGAATTTCAGGCAACATAGGACATTTTCATTAACGTTAAAGAATTTTTAAAAGGTTTTGCTCAGAAAATTATTACCACCGTATTCACATTTGCAGTATTTTGTTACCATTTACTTGTGGACAATTCGTAGTGCACGATTTGCGGAGCGTGAGTATGTACCGAGTTTGATTCTTGGCTGAGAAAAATGTGACAAGTTTGTTATTTTGAGCATTAGTTGTGTTCCAAAAGCTGGCCATACACGATCAAGTGTACTCGTCAAGTTTGCAATTGAATTGATGCTGCATCCAGTCTGCATGAGATAGCTATATGGCCAGATAGCCATACCGTGGCCATATACCGTCCAGTTTACTGGATGCCGCGTCAAGTCCGCTGCAAACTTAACAAGTATACTTGATTGCGTATGACCACCTTTAGATAGCTAGAGCTGTTGTAATAACATGTGTGAATGTTTAGATGAAATGTTTAGATGTATGTGTTTCTCTGACTGAATAGTTCATATAAAGTGACGGTACGAGATTTTATTTATTAAAATAACCTATCACCCTACCAGTAAGAACCAACAAATATTTTTATACAGAATACTGACCCCATTCGATGCTTCGCATTATTATATTTTTTTTAAAACGTGGGTTCAGCTCCACTGACGGCTAGTTACAAAAAAAACCGTGATAAGATACCCCACGTCATTTTTGACAATAGTGATACTCTTGGTGTTAAAGATAATCTATGTATATTACCAACCATTGATCAGTCATCTACGCTAAACACAAAAAAGCATAAAATTTAGAAACAAAAGTTTTTCATGGTTTTCCTCAAAACTTTTTTATTTACCTAAATAAAAAATTTGCGAAAATAACCACAAAACATGACGAAACTTAACTGATCTATATTTAGTGAGTTAAAAGAAGGAAAGTTGAGTTTTATAACAACTCCAAACTCTGCGAAGCATTTTAACAACTTAGATATCAAGTTTGGATATCATTTAGGGGTTGGGTGTCAGAACTTTGAACAAGTCCACTCAAGTTATTGAAATGATACTTAACGATTTTGTTAGCTTTCCAAAAATTCATTTTATATAATATTTTAAAGTAAATAACACGCACGTTTAAACATAACTATGTTTGCTATTAGAATAGAAGTTCCTTAACGCGACTTGCGGCAGAAATAAAATGAGAGAAATCGTCTACTGTCTATGAGGTAACGGAAGCAAGGAAAGTTTTTATAAAAAAAATCAAAATCCAATATTCATTGCGGTGTTACTCTAAGTGAATTAAGATTTTCTGGTTTGTACAGCAATATATAAGGAATTAACTGTTCACAGTTTCTAAATGAAGAAAGATGTAATGAGTTCCCTAAAATAACCTTCATCTTAAGTCAATATCAACTTGAATCTTAATCTAGACACGCGGCAGCGTGTCAAGCCAAGTTCAAGCAAAGGAACTGGCTAGCCAGCGCCGAGTGTAATATTACACGAACCACTTGGTGCCACTTTTGACCGTTTTGTAACTCAAAACCTCTTTAACGTAAACACTTAAAACTCTCTGTGTTTAATTATATCCATACGGACATGCAGAAGACCAAATTTCATGAAGCTAGCTCAAACGGTTACAAAGATATGAAGGTCAAAAAGTCGTAAATTTTAGCACTGACTGACTGACATATAGTACCTAAATCTAACCTACTTCCAGATAACCTAGAAGGATGAAATTTGGAATCCAGCTCGGTAATTGTGTGTAAGCGTAGGAAAAAATCAAAAAATTAAAAAAAGTCGAAAAGTAAGTGGTGTTCCCATACAAAATTTATATGGGACCGAAGCAGAGCCATCTAGCGGCAGTGAAAAGAAAAGCTTCGGTCCCATACAAATCTTAGCCAACTCGCATTTACATTGTGAGCCCGTTATGTAACGTAAAACTCGCACTAAGGCCTCTGTGCACGCGGGGCTCAATATAACATACTTCAGCGCATGGAGTATTGAGGTAGAACGAGGGCCATCTCATATGAAGGGAAAGTTGAAAAAGTTTCCAGCTGTTTACAAAAAATAGAGGTTCCAATAATGGTCATTTCTAAATGGCGCTAGTGTGTGACAAATAGATATATGAACATGGCTGTTGTAAACGGAGTGAAGTTTGCTGAGTTATGCCACCCTAATCAATGACGCTAGTGTCCGCCAAATAGATATTCGAACATAGCTGTTGTAGACCGCACCGCAGCTCCACCCGTAATTTTACGCGTTTCCACCCATGAAACGTCAATTTAGTTTCTAAGATTTGTGAACAGGGTATATTTTTCTTTACAAAAAGTAATGATATCCCACCAAAAACATAAATGTAAAAAAGGAGAACCAAGTTCAATACAAAAATTATGCTTGGCTGTGGGCTTCACCGCAAAAAGAATGGAGATCTAAATGAGTGCCAAGTTCTATGCAAAATCTAAATATGTATTTATAGGAACAAAATAACATTATGAACAAGTATTAAACTCTATTTATTTGCTTTATTTGATACCTATAACAATTGCTGTTATTTAAAAAAGTAAGATCTTAAAGTAGGTTAGATTTGACTTGGCCAGTTTTCATTACATCAGTCTTAAAAGTCAGTCTGATAGAAACTGGCCAAGTCAAATCTAACCTACTTTAAGATCTCACTTTTTTAAATAACAGCAATTGTTATAGGTATCAAATAAAGCAAATAAATAGAGTTTAATACTTGTTCATAATGTTATTTTGTTCCTATAAATACATATTTAGATTTTGCATAGAACTTGGCACTCATTTAGATCTCCATTCTTTTTGCGGTGAAGCCCACAGCCAAGCATTATTTTTGTATTGAACTTGGCTCTCCTTTTTTACATTTATGTTTTTGGTGGGATTAATTAATTTATTTATTTCATTCCATAATATTACCACTAACATTACAGGCATGTCCTAATGCGTTAGTGTATTTCACATAACTTATAATAGTATATTAACTTATAATAGTGTATTATTATCTTGTATCAATCAATTCCTGTGGAAAGATCCAGCCAGATAAAAATGAGTAGAAGCGTTTCAAATTAGAATATCTACTATTTGTAAATGTAATAATGTTTCCGCAATAAATTATGGAAGTAAATTTGAAATTGTTATTAAATTGCCGCACTTACTTGACATTTGCTGACATCAAAAAACCTAAAGATATATTTAGCATCCCTAATGGAACGCCATTTAAAAAGAAGGTTCAGCAAATTACGATCGTTTCGAGGAACTTTTAATAACTTTGGATATAATATTAGCCTCTATACACAATTTAAAGCACGCTTACATTCGTTAATTTTTGTGTTATCTATCCGGAAAAATCTTAAATACCTCAACCTCTTCTTAAGAATTAAAACATTACAATTAACATTGAGCAGAAAGGAAGTGATATAACTTTTCACTCCTTCGTTTTTTAGCAGGTAGGTACCAAGCACAAGCAAAAGAGCCTTCGACCTTCGACATGTACGCAAGTTAATTAATAATTCAACCATCCATCAGCCTTTAGGAGTCTACTGCTGGAAATAGGCTCCTCCTAACAGGCGCTACTCAGACCGGTCCTGAGCCTTCTAAATCCAGCGGATAGGTTTAAATTTAGGACAAAATATTCACTATTCATAATTATTTATTTGCAAGAACACAGGTGTATAAATGGATGGTACAGTACAGACCAATATATAATCGCTCTATGTATATATTCGCTAATTATGTCTCTTGTTAACATACATACACCAATTATTTCGAAGTCTAATTAATGTCAGTTACACAAATGTCAAATGATGATACAATTAATTAATGATTATTTATATGAATATTATTATGTAATATTATACTATTCCTATTAAGTGAGATACAGTACCTGTTTCAAATACAAAGCTGCCTCCGGTTCATTAAGAAAAAACATTGCCCCTTTAGTAAGACATCCTTTCGTTCCTTTCGCAAAGTAACTTTAGTAAATTGCTCTATAAAAAGTAAAAACTGAAGTTCATCGCAATATTACATTTTTCTCCAAATAATACAAAAAGTAATTCAAATAAGCTAAATAAAATTCCCCACGACAGTGCACAGTGCTAATAAAATTATTTACAACGAACGTGACGTGAACATCAAGTGGATATCGTCTCGTTCACGTCTCGTACAGTAATCGGTTAACACTGGCTATAAAAACTTGAGAGTGAATTATTTATTGTTATAATTTAACAACGTAAAACCAGTAGCGATGCAGACTACTAATGCGTACTAAGTTTGACTCACTTAAGTAAAGGAAGTTCATGGAATCAATGAGAAATTAAGGGAACTTCTCAAACATTATATTTATGGTAATTTTGATATCGGCACATATGTATCTCATCATGATACAACATGAGTTTGCTTCATGTATACTAAATGAATTCTTGTTCGTGCATAATATGGTCATAAAATTTCTGAGTGCCTGTAACCAAATCTTGCAATTTATTTTGATACACTTCCCGATGTTCGATTGAATAATTCGGTATTCGAATAATTCGGATGACTATAATAATTATCTTTTTTTATAATATTTGTGAACAATAAACAAACAATAAATGTTGAAAGCTGATGCATCCAAATCGGTAAAGCCGTTTCTGAGATTAGCTGGAGTAAACTCAAAGGCAAACATTCAGAATTTTCATGAAAATCGTTCTTATATATTAGCAAAAATAAATATCTAAGTAGCCGAAATTAGCTCAAATACACTATACTACAAATGTGTGTATACTCGATATGTGTTATCGTCGTATCATCGATGTATATCGATAAAAAGTAATTCAAGTTGAATATGGGCTTAATCACTGTATATTTTACTTTTTACATTCAACACAAAGAGACCTTTGAGTTAAATATATAACGGAATGAATAAGTCACCAAATTATATGAGTTGACCTAAATAGTCAAACGGTACCGAAATACTACTATATAATTATAATATATTATATTTCACAAAGGCAAGTAATAAAACAGATGAACAACAAAGTATCGAGTGGGTGCTAATTCGAACGTTCGAGAACTGTGGGATTAACAGAGTTAGGACGGTAGCTAGTGTTGACTCGACGGAATTTCACGGCTTAATACGACTTGATTACACTTCGAATATACCCACACTACCAATATATACTGAAACATGCTCGGAATTAAGTCAGACTCACTGTAAGTAAAGTTGCTTTGGGGTTCACAATTAAGTAATTGGACGAATTGCAAGATTTATTTTGACTATAACATTGATATGATTTTTGGTCCGTGGCGAACACTAACCCTTTATCATCAGATTATACATAACTCTTTTTTACTTTACACCAGTCGATTTATACATCGATATTAGACAAAAATCACATAGTTGCTACTATGTAATGGACATAAGTATAGCATAAGAATCTACCTAAAACGTTGAAATTAAGTGAGACCCATTTATTATACTTTATATTCAGAAACTAGCTGAAAATACAATTTTATATTCAAAATACCGGCTGAAAATACCACATGCACTCTAAGTAATTTTAATGTTAATTTTCTCTAAGTACCGAACATTATTCTAAGTAATTAGAATATTGTGTAGCCGCAAATGTGCGAAGCTGACGTACGGTGGCTTTGTAAGGATTATTTGAAACATCTGTGTTATAATAAATAGTAACAGGATATAAAAGGAAGGTATGGAATATCTATTTGTAATTTTATCAATACACTAGGAAATCGCCTTCGCTTCGCCTCGGGAAAAATTGTAAAAAAATTTAATATAGCCTATGTCCCCCGGGGATAGTGTAGCTTTCCAACAGTGAAAGAATTTTTCAAATCGGTTCGGTAGTTTCGGAGCCTATTCAATGCAAACAAACAATCAAATTTTTCCTCTTTATAATATTAGTACAGATAAGTAATAAGACTTACAACAGAAAGTTTCTGAGGTACTTATCGTTTGTAAAGTGATTATCTAAAAACTACTTAACTTCATTTACCACTAAATAGAGATGTTTGCTTTTAATTTATAACGCCTCCTAAATGCATGTTGGACTCGAACCCAGACCCTTGCCTGTTCAACGTTCAAATCACAAACCAATTACGACCCTCACCTATTCAAGAACTCGGTAAAAGAAACAAAACACATCGAACAAAAAAAACATTAATTTACTTAATCAAAAATGTGTTCCCAATATATGTAGGAAATTTCGTCAGTTAAATGAAAGATATTGTTTATTTCCTTCTTAAAACTCTTCTTAATCCCTTTTCGCGTTGACAGTAATACGTACCATTCGCTTGCCAACGCTATTAACCGGAATGTAATTTGATCTTTATTGAATTCGCATTTGGAATTTTCGAAAATGTCCGTTGAAATTCGACCGCTTTGTGAACTGAAATTTCCGACCTGAGGCGAATTGAACCCGGCGATACCTATGGATTTTGTATTGGACCTATTGGCTTTTAATTCCCTTATAACGAAAATGAAACGTGACATGCATCGGAACTCTGTTTTGGACATTGTTCTAAAATTTATTCAAAAATAACCAAAGATATTTTACTATAGATAATGTTATATTCTTACATTGCGAGATTTAGTTTTTGATGACAACTTTAGACTGATACTGAATCACTCAAAGGTAAAATTTCATAATGAAATCGCTACACCTGATTAAATTCAACTGTCTTAATTTTAGCGCCCCAGTGGCATTAATTAATTTATTTAACTAACACATTTATAAGTTATACTTTTTTTAGTGCGTGACAAAAATCTGATTGTTTTGTTTATTTCAGTAGCATATTCACAAGATTTCTCTATCTAACTACTCGTATTAAGAAGGGTGAGTTTATTAGGTCAGAATTAATGAGATATTTCCCAGCAGGTGTTTATATTTAACAGAGGGACTCATGTAGGCCCCGTACATGCTTACTGAGCTGTGTAGCAGTTGTCGATTACAGTTCTAGGTATAGTTAATGCAGGGTTGCGTTGTTTTTCGTAGTTAAAACGTTGGGTGTTTCAAAAATATTACGGGTCTGCAAAAACCATTTTTCGATTCAGGGGTCCGTTGATGAGCTAATTTTGATGATAGACAAGTGTGTCGCCCTGCTACCTAATGTCAGATATTGGACGTAACAAAATTAATGGCAGTAGCATATTAATACAATATAATTAATTTTAAAGGCCCACGACATTTACAATTAATATTTTAATTAAAAGTATTCGTAGTGCCAAAATTGTGAAATAATTAGGACTCGTCTAAAATGTGGACTAAAGAGAAGTATAAAACATTTAGTATTCATAGTACCTATGCTGTAGCTATGTATAACGCCCGTTCTTATATAATACTAGGAAATCACCCTCGCTTCGCTTCGGGAAAAATAGTAAAAAAAAATATATAATATAGCCTATGTCACCCGGGGATAGTGTAGCTTCCCAACAGTGAAAGAATTTTTCAAATGCAATGCAAACAAACAATCAAATCTTTCCTCTATATTAGTATAGATCACCTAAAATAATATTTTGTACTATTAAATAACCATTTAAAAATTTGAATAAATTATGGTGTAATCTAATGTAATGTAACACTTGAACGAACAAAACCTCAGTAAAAAAAAAATTATGTCGATTTTTCGAAAAGTTACACCATTGTTAATTAACAATTTTTTTCAATCTCTGTTTTTATAAATTACGGCATAAAAGTTTAAATAATCTAATATATAAAATTCTCGTGTCACAGTTTTCGTTGCCATACTCCTCCGAAACGGCTTGACCGATTTTGATGAAATTTTTTGTGCTTATCCGGTATCTATGAGAATCGGCCAACATCTATTTTTCATCCCCCTAAATGTTAGGGGTAGTCCACCCCTAATTTTTTTTTTATTATTTATATGGCAAAACAACGTTTGCCGGGTCAGCTAGTTGGTCTATAAATTTTTCGCTTCGTGGAGCTCTTTTTATTTAGGTACTTAATAAAGTTCTGCAAAAAAATTACTGAATATTGAGGCATATTTTGATCATAATATTATTATCCGCTGTTGACAAGAGTTGCCAGTTGTCAGTTCCGGCTTCAGGTATTTCTTCGAAGTTGCCCTCCATGTTACGTATTTATAATCTTCTTGATCATAACCTCAAAATACAAAAATTATATCTTTCTTTGCTGCCTTCTCAAACAAAATAATAAAGTATTGTAATTATTTTTTCGTAACTTAGACCTTATATTCTAGTATTTTTTTCATTCGTGACAAATCAAATCTTTTACAGGTATAAGGTATATAAAAACTTGCCATTTTTCCTTCGTAATAAATTGCTAAAATAACGTTAACTTCTTTTGGTAATTTATGACGAATTCGTCACTGAATATAGTAAAACGGCATAAAGTGGGTGAACATAGTCAGAGACTTTCAAGAGGACATGACATTGCTTTGTCGTTTGATCAATAGGTTAAATCTTGAATCTCTTAACTCAACAATGGATCCCTTGACAACCTCTTATTCCCTTTTTTCTTTTTATCTTTAATTCCCTCGCGTTTTATCAAGATCCATACGTTAGGCAATTTGTAACCGCATTAAGGAGTTTGTAACTCGATTTTTCGACTCCCCTTTATTTTTTCGGCTAAACCTGAAAGAGAACTCGAAAACTACGGCTGATCTTCATTTGGTTGGTGATGGTAGTAAAAAGCTGTACATACAGCCTAACCAACGTATTTCGAAGTCATATCTAAGCAAGGAAACAACGCTATTTTTCAGTGAGTTTATTATAGCAAGCCTTATGTTTCACACTTAAGTATAAACTGGCTGATCGGACGCATAGTGCACATACATACATATTTATGTACATACAGCCCTGAAATTGATCCATTTGCGCCCTGCGGCAAACTGTACCTACTCTAGTCATTTTACAAAAGCAACGAACAAAGGTGGCAGGACATACAATCAATCCTTTCTTCCTATTTTGATAAAGACATACCAACACTATGATTTCAGTAAAATACGCTAGGTAGCTACGTTTTTGATTTTAACAAACGCATATCGGTGAATTTTACTCAAGTATTATTTATGAAGTAGTTTTAATGATACTATGCGCTCACAAGCAGTTTTGTTTCTGAATACGGGCGTAAGCTTATAGGTTTTTACTACCTACTATTAATAAAACTTTGTTTTATCAGCTGCAAGAAAATTACCGTTCACTTCCGACAGCTAACAAGGAAGTGTTAAATAAACTGACGGTAATAAATAACCAGTAAATTAATTAAAGGAAGTCCTCAGAATAATACTAACTAATCAAGATAAGTTACAAACATTTCATAGTTGTTTTTTTATCTATGCCGGCCACTTGAGGGACCGTCACCTATAGACATCAATAACCCTAAAGACATCACAGACGCGTTGCCGACCGCCGTTATTACTGGATCTCCGACATACAAATGAAACGCGCATAAATATTTTCCGCTCGATTTCAGAGCGACGATTTTTAGAATAGTCAGGCAGGATAAAAGTCAAAGTCAAAGTCAAAATATTTTATTCATATAGGTATCATTGATACACTTATGCACGTCATTTTTTGGCTTTTCGGAAGGTGCTTTGTCATGGAGGAGAAGAAAAGCCTAAAGAAACTCCTCAGCACATCTTTTAAAAAAAATATTACAAAAATGATATTATCATACAAAAGTTTACTATTCTGAGTGGAACTGGTTGCAGAGCTAATCATTTCCATGCGTCTTTGTCATTTAAATACTCGTTTACACTATAATATCCCTTGCCTAACAATTGTGTTTTTACACGTTTTTTGAAAGATTCTATTGGCAAGTCACGTATTATTTTTGGGATTTTATTATAGAAATGTACACCAAGCCCTATGAAAGATCGTTGCACTTTACTTAGGCGGAACGAAGGCGTAACTAATTGATACATTCTTTTTGTTTGGCGATTATTAATATCAAAATTTTGTTTATACGCGTTTATATTCTTCCTTATAAAAACTACATTATTGAAGATATACTGGGAAGCTACTGTAAGTATACCTATTACCTTGAACTTTTCACGCAAAGATTCCCGAGACTTAAGTTTATAGATAGCCCTAACAGCCCTTTTTTGGAGAATGAAAATTTGTTCTATATTGGCTGCTTTGCCCCACAGCAAGATGGCATATGACATAACACTGTGGAAATAAGCAAAATAAACTATCCTAGCAGTTTCGACGTCAGTATACTGCCTTATTCTCCTAACAGCATAAGCAGCCCTACCAAGTTTTGTCGCGAGATTTGTTATATGTGGGCCCCATTGAAGTTTACTATCTAAGGTCACCCCTAAAAAGACCGTTGATTCCTCCATATGCAATGTTTCATTATTTAGTTTAAGAGATTTGCTGACTTTTTTAACATTAGGTAGCACAAACTCTATACATTTAGTTTTTTTTGCATTTAAAAGTAAGTTATTGATAGTGAACCAACGCGACACATGCGAAAGAGCACTATTTACGTCGTCGAAATTTACTTTATTCCTTTCACACTTAAATATTAATGATGTATCATCAGCAAATAGTACAATATCCGCTTGGTTCTTTACATAATGTGGTAAATCATTAATATATACCAGAAAAAGAAACGGACCCAATATAGAGCCCTGCGGTACACCCATCACAGCCGGTGACCCCGATGACTTAATATCGTTTATGCTTACTTTTTGTATTCTATCACTCAAATAAGACGCGATCAAGCTAAGGGCCTTGTTTCAAAAGTTCCGTGAATCAGTACTGTTGGTATTACACAAAACTGCAGAACCCAGTATTTACTAAAGTATGATAATTATACCTCCTCCATTTTTACCTAGTGTGCAACATGAGCAAAACAAGTTGTCTTGAACTTAAAAACAGAGACGCGCCTTAGGTAGGTAAAAATAAACTAAATAACGTTTCACACTCATAGCCCCACACTAGGATTCCCTCTGTCGTGGGTGCCATGGACAACACCCAAACGCAATAGACAGACGCCCAGACCAAGAACAGAAATTCAAACTCATCATTCAAATTTCCGCTTCACTGGGAATCGAACCCAGGACCCTTGGCGCGGCGATCCGGCATGGTAACCATTGCGCCACGCGGGTCGTCATATACTTCAAAATGATTACCATTAACATGTACCATTTAAAAAATAATCGGTTATAAATCGAAATAATTTATAATAAACATGATTATTACAATTCTAAATAAAAATACCATTATTGAAATCATTGTGTGTATAGTAATAAAAACCGTAATTCTTAAAATTCACTGCTGATATTGTAGATTCTATGTAATTAAAGAAATAATTATCCAATAAAAATATTTTAATTTGCACTGAGAATTTATTTATAATTATCATAAAATTTATAGCCTTAGTTTCATTTTAATGACACACATTAAAATTCATAAATTTTTGATAATAATTTTAGATAATAGATGATTTAGAAAAACATATATAATTCTTAGCACGCTCTTTATAATATGAAAAAGTAGGCAAAATATTACGACTTGTATAATAATATTAATTCATTAGACGAAGTACATATATTTCAGACTATCCCTTGCAATAGTAACATTATTGTATCTTCATAGTTTTCATTTATATTTTTTAACTTAACACAGTTCGTACATTTCCGTAAATAGTTTCTTACTTGAGACACTTACCTGGGAAAAACCGCTCCTCAACAAGCTTAATGTATTTTCTTAATAAATCCACTGTAACTTTTTTAAGGGAATGGGGGGTTAATTCCACCGTTTCGGTGGAGGGGGCGAATGGGGTGCGATGGAGCCTGTGACACGTGTGAACTCCTCGGCTCTCGCGCGGACTGTGAGGGTGCGAGGGAAAAGGGAAGTAGGTAAGTACAGAGTGAGACGCGCCTATTGTTACCTCTCCTCAATTTTTACCTTACACGACAATAATAAGGACCTTTTTCGAATGCGCAATATCCTCTATTGTACCTGATGTACCTGAGTTACTCACGAAGTACGATATACGGACTTTGTTATGGTAATGTTTGAAACCGCATCCCGTATTTGGGTTTAATGGGTACATTTTAGAAATTGTTTAAAGTGCTCGTCGGCTCGTTATGGTCAAGGATTTAAATGTACAAAGATTAACTTTGTGCTGAGTTAGAATAAATACACTAAATCCTTTGCAGGATCATTTATTTTAATATTGGTTCTCGTGTTTGTTAGGTTTTAAATAAATTGACAAATACATAATACAAAATACAAAAGTCGTTGAAAGTATAAGAAGGGGCTATTCCTGGTTTTGGTTACTAGGTTGACATCATTTTGGAGGACTAAAACATAATTTGAGATTGTTTTTTTGTTGAGCCTGAATTTTTTTTTATGGAAATAGACGGCAAGCGAGCTGACGATCCATCTGATGGCAAGCTATGACTCGCATTATTCGCAATCTACCTACACTAAATTTTATTGTGTTGTAAACAATGTGATGGTATTATGATGTACTTTATTTTGATATTTGTATTACCTATGTTATGTACAGCTCAAAGATTTCTCAGTATCCGGGACAAACCTTGTTTTGTAGTTTTTACGGATATTTTCTAACAATGTTCTGTAATATTACTTTTGTCTTTGATAATAAATAAATAAAAAAGTGGCTAGTGAATTATTACTAGCATTACTTTTACTGACGATCCGTGTGGCGTATTGGTTACCATGCCAGACCGCCCGCGTCGGGCCAAATGTCATATTCCCAGGGTTCGATTCCCAACGAGACTAAAGTTGAAGTTATGAGTTGTAGTTTACAGTTGTTATACTGTTCAAAAGCCATAACGTTATAGTGTTAGATAATTGTTATTACTAAATCCAGAGATTATAGATAGATATGTTTTTGAAACTGAACTACTCAAAACCGCGTATCTTCGGTCGGAGATTACTGGGCTCTTTACCACTAATTCTTATTTTGATATGCTAGTAGGCACAATATATTATTTTTCATTTTACTGACTAGCATGTTTTCACTCATTCCTTTCTTTTCAGGACCTCTACAAACATGCTAATTTTAGCATCGGCCATTGGCGTTTTCATGTTTGAATCGAAGCTGTAGCGCGTTTTGGCGACTATGCGATAGTAGCGTCACAACCGCGCGATAAACAAATAAAATCTCCCACAAGTAAACCTCATGAAGACCGCGACCGCTAATGGCAAGAGCTAATACGAGGAAGAAGTAGCTACGGTATTCGTAGACCTTCTACGGCGTAGATACATGCTACGCTGTGGTGCTACGCATCTCTGCCGCCTCGGCGTCGATGTTCAAACAAGGTATGTAATACAAAATACAATATTGTTACTTATTTTAACAGACTATTTTAGGTTTTTATTGCCCAAATAAAATTGTTTTTGCCTAGCCACTAAAATAAAAATACCTTGGCGTCATTACTAAAATAATATTTCAAGGAATAAAAGAACATGTTATATTAAAATTTCTGACTGAAATTCCGCGCTAACGAATACACTGACTCAACTATTTTGGCAATAAAAATGTTTTGCTATGCATACCCGTTGATTTAATTGTTAGTAATAAACGCCACAATATAAAGCCTAATAAAAACAACCGACCGAAGTTCTATCAATTGCCCGTGGTCTGCCTATTTCTACTCATAGTGTAATGGAAATAAATTGCTTACTAGCTCCGGTAATAATAAACAAATAATAATAAACGCTTTACACGCTCATACCCCCGCTATAGGTTTTTACCTGTGTCGCGGGTGGCATGGACGACACATAACATATCACAATAACACCCATGTCTCGAGTACAAATATATTTTATCTGTCACATAAATATCTCCCTCGGTCAGTAATCGAACCCGGGACCCCTCACTTCACAGGCAGAGTCGCTACCAACTAGGTTAGAGGCTCATTTTAAAGGGAGTACATTTTTATGTACTCAACTAAATTCTTCATACGGAAAATTAAGAGTGCTTGTAACAAAAGCCAGTAAAATTAGGTTTAATTCGCATGACACGCTAAAGCACGAAATGTACACAGACGATACAGGTTCCAACGCTGTATTCGTGAATATAGATCACGTGATTACTTTATCTTTGTAAGTAAATCACTTTGACAGTGGCGCAAAGTGGTTCCTCTACACAAAAGGCTTGAATGTAATTGATTAAGGGTAATTAAAAGGGTGGCTTCATCTTATTAGTGGATTTATGATTACAGATTTACCTTAAAGCTTAGGATCGTAGTGCGAAATCGTGAGGGGAGTCAATACAAATGTCGGAAGTTTTAGGGAAATCTATATCTAGCATTATGAAGGCGATATTAGCACTAACAATACAACGAAGTTATCGATTCCCGGCATTGAAGTATGTCATAGAAGTTCGATTCTCAAAATTGAGCCAACGTTCTCCTTTCAAAATCGAACGAATCCATTGAAGATTGAAGCCACGTGGCGTCAATGCATTGAAACATACATGGTGTTGGGGGTGTCTGTTCTATACTCTATATTACTATATCTAGTAATAGTACTTCAATGCAGATAAAATGTTTTTTTCATATCGTTCGTGTTTGTGACTTATGATCACTTGTAGAAAGGAACGTAATAAATATGTATGTGAAATGTAATAGATGAGACAAAACATGTGACGTAGTGTATTGCTCTCTCTCTCTCTTTGTCTGTAATGGCGGTGTACGATAAAGTTAACGAGTCTCCTCAGTCAATAAAGTTCTAATAAATATTATTGCGTGCATTTTTACTAAACCTACATCATCACTACCGCACACGATACTGATTCCACGTTAAATCCCTGTTTACATAAACGCACGTCATCTGCACGCTATCGTCAATGGCCGCTTGCTTGCATCTTGTGTAGTACAAAATCTGTCCATGGAGCAGCATCGTTGTGTTTACCTATTGCATTTGTTTCATTTTGCACTTGCATGCAATCGTCAAATGAAGCGACATGGGTAATATGCTTAACTTTCATTTAATATTTGTTAGGATTACCGGATGGGAAATCTCCAGAATATAAGGAGCTTTGTATTTTAACACATTATGTCTTCCGACATTCAGTTGAACGCACTGATCCTTCTCCAGTGGAAATCCCAAAGGGCTCTTAAGGGGTAAGAAGCTTCGTCTTTTATTGAAGTCTATATTCAACCCTAGATCCTACTGAACAACGGACAACCATTCGTTTCCTTTACCAAGTCTATGTTCAACGATAAGACTATCTACCTAGTACGTAGGACTATTATATTTGTGTTGGTTTCAGCTGAGGACCGTCTTCCACCGTTTCTTAGTCTAGATTTTAATTAAAGCTTCTTTTCCAAATGGAGATAGAATCTTAAATATCGAGCACAAATAAAATGTTACATGAATAAATTAATTTAATGATTTTAACTTGAATTACCAATACTGTAAAGTGTATTTGTATAATGAATTCGATTCCCCTGTAGGTTAGAATTGACAGGTGAAAATTCAATCGTATAGTTAAAGAAATCGAAGACAAAACAACAGTATTATCGTAGCCTAAAATCTTTCGTCAAGGCCAGATAGTCGTAACAGCGAAATAGCCGAACCTGACTAGTTAACAAAATATTGATCAGGGAATCTATCGTCTCAAGGCTGAAGTCCGCTGAAGTATTTAGTACCACGTGATAGCTTGTATCAATGTCTACATGTATTGGCGTATTAAATAATGGTATGATTATTATGTTTGATAGCTGTTGTCTATCTGTAATAGATACTCATGCTTTGTGTTATATTATTATTATATTTTATTCCAATGTTATATGTAGCTTCGTTACAAGGAAACTATTTCTTAGTATTCACACATGAATATTTTTAAATACCACGGGTTCTTTATTTTTATTTACTATATCTAACAATAAGGCCTATTAAATAAAACAAACACTAAATCTTTTTCCAATATTAACACAATTTGTTAATGCAAACAATATGAAAATCGGTGTAGCCGTTTCTATGATTAGCATTAAAAAATTCGCGGACATATCGACAAACATCAAATTCCAAATATATTATGGGATGAAATATATTGCATTAATGATTAAATATATTGCAATAATAAATTAAATATATTGCATGAAATATATCCCTAGTTACAGTTTTTTAACTGACTTCAAAAAAAGGAGGAGGTTCTCAATTCGACTGTATTTTTTTATGTTTGTTACCTCAGAACTTTGGACTGGGTGAACCGATTTGCATGATTCTTTTTTTAATCGAAAGCTGGTGTTTGTTGTGTAGTCCCACATAAATTTGAGCGAGATTTGACAATGACATCCATGTCAAAAGCATATAAGTCTTAAATTGGCATTAAGTATGTGCGCGATAAATGGACGAATAACTCAATATCGCGCCAACCGATTTCGATGATTCTTTTTTTATTGGCTGCACTTCATTTGAAGTCGGTTATTTTTTTGTTAAAATGTTAGATTATCTTAAATATGTTCCATGCACAGACATCGATCAATTATTTGAGGTATTTAGTTATTTTATACATAACATAATTATAGAATAGATCAGTTAACTCAAACCCACAACATCAGACGGGTGACCCTACTGGTATAGCATTCCATGTCACTAACGAGATCATACTACGGCAAACTGTCCTCTACCATCAGAACTGATTGCCCATTACCCATAGGCATTAGTTCGGGATAACACGCGATAAACTACTAAAAGTAGCCATCGATGGCTTTGGGCCTGCCGTAAACCGTGATTGCTGTTAGCAAACCAAGTCAGATGTGGCGAAATTGTCAATTGACCACAAAACGGGTTGGTTATAAGGTTCGTGTTCGATACAAGAAGGGATAATCGATTTCTGAACGACTTTAAGGATTAAATGCTTCATTGTTGCTTGAAATGAGTCATAATCTGATGGTAAGTGCTCTATCACCCATGGGTATATTAGTAACGCTAAATACGTATACATCACCGTTCAAGAGAGAAGAAAGTAAGAACTTGCTCTCAAGCTCTCAGCCGGAACAAGACAAATGATTAAAGTGATTAGGTGGCTGACCCAAGGAAGAATATAATAGACAAATAGAAGGTGTGCTTCACGAAAACATGCAATCACTATATTTTGCTTCCAGGATTTATGTGATGTGATCAGACGAGTATGTCCAAGTCATTCTTAGCAAGGTAGTTCTTAAATCTCACAGCTTAAGGACTAGACTTCTACTCGTAGAATAAAGAGAACTTTATTTTAATTTTTATTAGATGTGTGTGGTAGGGAAATCTTTAATATAAAACACACTCGGCAATATGAACTTGTACTTTTAATGATGAAAAGCGTATGTATGTGCAATCCTCCGGATGATGGGCGAATGGCTCTGTGACGTAGCCGGTTCCGGCCGGTAGCGTAGACACGGCGGGCTAGTGTACGTGCGCGCACCTAGCTATGTAGGTGTGTGCGCCTACTACGGCGCTAACACAGGGTTTATTTATTTTTGTCATGTTTAATTTAAAAAAGGCAGACGTAAAAGGAGAATGCCCATTTAGTATGGAGAAATGTACTGACTTTAACATTTTTGTGTCTTGATAAAAATATCTTTATTTGATTATGCTATCTTAATAAATTATACATACTAACTTTAGTCAATGATAATATTAGGAAATAAGAGATTTTAAACAAAACTAATTTGTATTTAGGTTATAGTAAACTCACAGTAATATGGACTCTATGCGGGCGTATTAAAGTCCATTGCGTATGTAATGTCGATCTTTTAAGTTTCAAATTCATTTGACAGTCCCCAAACACCATGAAGTTTGTAATGTATTATAATCACAGAACACTATTACTCCTGGCTGATTATAATAATTTTCTATAAAAAAATAATAATTCATTTGACAATCCCCTTACGTCATCTAGTTTGTTGTCATGGATACATTATACTATAACTGTTGTATCATAATTATAATCAAATCAATGCTACCTATTGGCCCGAAGGATCTTAAAAGATTCCTGATTGGCCCTTATCCAAACATAAATGGCCCAATGGTTTCCTTTTGTAAAACGGAAGTAAAGTTACTTATTAATTTCAGAAAATTATTCCCAATATGGATTTTTTAGGAAATAGGGTAAAATACTTGAAATATTTTAATTAAATTTTTTGTCCAAAAATCATTGTGACACAATTATTATTTTTAAGAGTACTGGCTATGGGCATTCTCCTTTAAATAATTTAAGGGGATACACAATAATTTACGAAACAATATTTCTATATATACTCCTAATAACTTTTTTAAAGTAATATTTCAATAAAAATTAGTGCTAGAATGTTTACCAATTATGGCGACACGCCATAAAAACGGACTATAGCCGATTTATTCTCGCTCCTCCTAACCATTTTTTAAATTGTAATGATGTTCTCACTCGACTTCAGTCCCCATTTGGGTAACCATTCAATCGTTCAATTGAAAGATAAACAATTGAATTGAGTTTAATATGAAATTCGATTTCATTTGCGATGATTTTGTTTTAAAAATTTATTTCCCTGACATGGTGCGGGTGCGGGTAGTCTTGTGAAGTAATTGATCGAAATATCATGCTAATGTTGAACGCACATGTCCGCACATCAAAGCCCGATGCGGATGACATATGCGGCTATGGATGGTTGTTGCTCGGTCACGCAAAAAACTACTGAGCAGCTATGGATGATATAAATCTTTATTGGAACGAAGTTCCTTATCGCGCGTTATGAAAGGGGGCTAGAAGGAAATTTTTCTTACGAAAAGTTGGTAAGATACTTTTTGAAGTGATTCAGAGAGGTTTACAGAGATGGCGCTGTAAAACTTTCTGAGTCACTCTTCGTTCCATCCGGGTGTCCCTTGACACCTCTCAAGTTTTTTTATATGATTTTAAAATGTTCACCGACATCTACATACATCAATAGTCCACTTATTATACAAGTCCTATTTTGGTAAACAATTTTACATTACAGTGTCTTTTTATACTATTTTTTTATTTAAAAAAGGGTGACACAAAATGAAAAGGATTTAAAGACAGATCATTTGTAACAACACTAATTTATGTTTAGTATTAATTACTTTTTAAACTTACAATTTGAATAAACATTACTGCCAAGAATGAGGCATCAGCCAAAGTAGCAATTTAGGGCCACTACCAATTTATTATCATGGTAAATGATCTACCGGATGTGGTCCTGAACTCGACGTGCCTTCTGTTTGCTGACGACCTGAAATTGGTATGCGAGATAAGTCATATCTCGGATCATGCTAGGCTGCAGGCAAACATAGACCGGGTCGTAGGATGGAGTAACACGAACAATTCGGTTATAAATGTTTACTAAATAGGTAGATACATATGTATTTATATATGTATTTTGTGTATTTTTATTATGTACGTATTAATATGTATGTATATGTGTATCAACTTACCTTCCCAAACCGCCTTTCGTGCATTTCTATTTTGGCCAATGGTTAGCTGGTAGAGAATGCACAACCACAAAGCATTAAGCTCGCCATTTGTACCGTGATATTTTATTGTGGTCAATAAAGGTTAAATAAATAAATAAATCTCGTCTAAAAACGCACTATACCAATAAGCCCGCCTTCGATGGCGAAACCATTAACGCATAATAATATTCCTTATTAAATCTAATTATTTTATTGTTCTCCGTTTCCGTAATAAATACATACTGTTTATGCGTAATCCCAGAAACAGCTCGGTCACTGTTTTTGACGACCGACGCTATTGATTTTTACAGTCCTCAATGTGACCTGCTTGACTCAATAACAATGGCTACAAGAGCACTTCTTTATGTTTACAATGGTTGATCTCATTATTTAAATACGTTGAAGCCATATTTAGTTTCGTTGAAAACAAAAGCTGTGATGTGTGTGTGTTTGAAAACAATGGCGAAGTTTATACGTACAATCAAATGATTGTGATTTCTTTATCCATCAAAGTATGATGGATAGAGTTGTATGTCATTTATAGGAACCCGGGTTAGACGTATAATCATTTGACTGTAGGTCTAAATACGAGGTATTATTACACAACAATTTATTGTAATTTTGTTTAAAAAGGAGTTATTATGTTTTAATCATTGAAAACCATTAGAATAACAAAACAAGTGATCCTTCTCTTTCTTATCTAAGTAAATATGATTACTTTATAGAAAATAAATTACCAGAAATACGAAAAATAGAGCAGGTTGTAAGAAAATGCCGGAATATGTATATGATCATTTGGTGATATTCATTATTATACGTTATTTTCAAATATCTAATTCGACTTCGAATGTATTATATTAATATTTGACTGTATGGCGTATTACAGGAAGAAATTAAATAGATTTTGTAATTCAGAAATCAAGCAAGCCCGGCATCAAGATGACTGAATAAACTTGACACGTGCGAGTTAAACTCGCTTGGAGAGGGTTCCGTACGTTGATTATATATCTACTACTCTATCGAATTGGGGACACCTGTAAGGTTAGATGTAGTGTGATTTTAATAAATAAATAAAGGAGAATGCCCATAGCCAGTACTCTTAAAAAAAATAATTGTGTCACAATGATTTTTGGACAAAAAATTTAATTAAAATATTTCAAGTATTTTACCCTATTTC
Organism: Thymelicus lineola; assembly: GCA_963932265.1. NCBI lineage: Eukaryota > Metazoa > Arthropoda > Insecta > Lepidoptera > Hesperiidae > Thymelicus > Thymelicus lineola. The sequence continues at coordinate 4,361,433 of OZ010698.1, read as the reverse complement.
CTAAAAAATCCATATTGGGAATAATTTTCTGAAATTAATAAGTAACTTTACTTCCGTTTTACAAAAGGAAACCATTGGGCCATTTATGTTTGGATAAGGGCCAATCAGGAATCTTTTAAGATCCTTCGGGCCAATAGGTAGCATTGATTTGATTATAATTATGATACAACAGTTATAGTATAATGTATCCATGACAACAAACTAGATGACGTAAGGGGATTGTCAAATGAATTATTATTTTTTTATAGAAAATTATTATAATCAGCCAGGAGTAATAGTGTTCTGTGATTATAATACATTACAAACTTCATGGTGTTTGGGGACTGTCAAATGAATTTGAAACTTAAAAGATCGACATTACATACGCAATGGACTTTAATACGCCCGCATAGAGTCCATATTACTGTGAGTTTACTATAACCTAAATACAAATTAGTTTTGTTTAAAATCTCTTATTTCCTAATATTATCATTGACTAAAGTTAGTATGTATAATTTATTAAGATAGCATAATCAAATAAAGATATTTTTATCAAGACACAAAAATGTTAAAGTCAGTACATTTCTCCATACTAAATGGGCATTCTCCTTTACCGTTATTTACATAATTGTATTTATTTTTGCTTTTCTTTCAGACCACAGAGTTCTTATAGGTTTTACTGTAAAAGGTTCTGTTTTTCGTTTTTTTCGTACGGAACCCTAAAAATTAGAGTTTAGTTAACAGTCATCTATCTTCATTAGTTCAAGGTAATATTATGACATTCTTAATCGCCTAGTTGGTAGTGAGGCTGTTTGCGATGCAAAGGCTTCGGGTTCGATTCCCGGCTGGGGCAGACATTTATGTGATACACAAGTTTTTGGATTGACTGTAAAAGGTGTTTTTGTTTTGACTTTTAATGTCTTCGCCACCCGCGACATAGTCCATAATGCCCTAATGTAGCTAGAAAAGTATCGGTGATGACCTTTGATTCATGTTACTAAAGTCCATAGGCAGACAGCGATGACCATTTTTTTATGTCGGCCATTTTTTACATAAAAAGCTAAATTAATCACTTAAGCTATAATGCAATATTTTTTTTTAAACATTTACTTTTATGATTCATCATACATTTCAAATCTCAGTTCTTTTGTTCAATTCTTTGATGCTTAGCTCAACCGATAAACAATCAATGCCATCTATCTTCAAAGAATAAGAACGAATTATATAATTGCCAGTGGAAACTCGAATAGAAATTAATTCTAAAACCGACGCGTAGATGGCGGATGAAGCTTCATGAATAGTCGAATTAGCGCCATCTAGCGATTGATATCAAAACTATTTTGATACTTAGATACATTAAAAGTTCACGAAATTGCCACTTTGTAGTTCGGCGTTGTACATTTCGGTTGACTCAGGTTACACACACAGGCAAGCAGAGCAGTATGCAGAGCTAGCTAAGAGATATTAAAAGGATATATATATTAAAGAAAATATTTGGGTTGTCAAAAACATCATTGAATAAAATGGTTGCAGAGTGTGGGCGTATTTATTTTCAGCGTTATACGTAAAAATCATTATTGTCAATTAATAATCCTTCAAATTATAACGGGATTACAATGGATGCCATTTGTAGTAACCCAGGCTATAGTGTGTTCCACATAAGTCTGCACTTGAAGTAATAATAATAGCAAAGTGCAGACTTATGAAACACACTATAGCCTGGGTTCCTACAAATGACATCCATAATAATCTATCATAATTTGAATTATTGAAATATCACAATATTATTATCTACGTGTAACCTGGACCGTTGTATGAAAATTCTAGTAGATAAAAAATTAAAAACGTCAATAGATAAATTTTTATTGAGTTAAATAGATGACACTACTATGTATTAGAATCGCGCCCAACTTCATATCACCGCATATTATTATGCAAAATAATCCTGATTTTTCAAACAATCACTGCTAGTGGCCGTAGTTCAGAGGGCACTTAAAGGCATCATCATTCATACAGTAATTGCCGTTAAGATACTTGAGTTGGCTACTAAGCGTCTACCAATCAAGAGCATATAGACATTATACCTCCTCGGAAGTAGGTACCCAAACCCCAAAGTGGTTCATTTATGGGTTGAAGTAGTTTTATATAAACAAGAAAATAATATATTTTATGCACGGCACAATACCCGATAAACGTGTCCAATTTCGACTAAGCAGGTCTATATATACAGGGTGGAAACCAATCAAAAGGGCAATATGGATTCGAGGACCATTGACTCCATTCAGCTGAGCGGAACCCTCACTCACGCACCGGCACAGTTCAATGCGGCCCAAAACTCATAAACTTGAAACCGGAATACAGTCTAAAAGCTTTTCAACAAATTCTACTGTTATCGAAGTAATATAGAAGTCATTTATATGTAGATATCTATACTCCCGAATTTACACAAGTGGAAAACTTGGCCAAATCTATTGGGAAATGTCTGTAAGTACTTTTCAGTGGTTCTACCACAAAAGACATAATAGTACATAATTGTAGTTCTAATGAGAAGAAACACTAATGAAGACTATTGGTAATTTACTATTGCTTATTCAGTTGATAGCTGTCAACCACAGACTTAAAAAAAGAATAGACGGAATGTCAGCAACAAATTCAGTGAGGCACCCAATAGTAATACCAACTCCTCTATTCGTACAAGTATCACACGCACACATTGACACCATGCTGTTATTAATCGGCCGCCATTACCGCACTAAAAATTACGTACACATGATAAGCGGGCGGCGTCACTCTCGATAAGACAAGGTGACGTCTGGTTTATTTTCACGTCTGTGCTGTCAACGTAATTTTTACATAAATAGACTAGATAGATACTTCGACGCTCTTGGACAATGGTCTTTCGTAACACCAAAACATCGCCGATGCATTGCTGGCAAATAATTTTACAGATATCACAATGCGTTGTGAGCTGTTTTTTCGCTCAATGTGCGTCTTCGGTCTTTCAGCGTAACGTATACCTACTTATACTATGTGTTGGCCCTCAAAGCACATTCCCAAATCCAGTCCAAAATCTGGGCCTACCTCTCTACAAGATTGACCTATTCAAACCTCTCCGGAAGTTCGTTAGTCTGCGCCAAACGGATCTAATATATCGGAACAAAAAATTCTGTAGATACCACGGCACCTGGAAATGACAGCTTAAATAAAGAAAGCCCCGTTAGCTGGAAAACGGGACAATAAATCGGAATCGGCTCAACCTCTAGGATTCCTTCGTCAATAATTACGCAGCACTCCTATTCAAATGGGAGCACAATCGTTCGGTCAATTACTGGTACAAGAGGATGGAAATGGATAACGATTTTGAATGTAAAAGCTGTGATGAATTTTGCTCTCGCATTTAAACATATTAAGATCGATTAAACACGTCTGTCAGTGATTTAATTGTCAAACGTTGACGTAAAGTTGACAAGATTATCTGTTTTTATTTTCAAACTCAGGACCACTTGTTTAAAAAAAGGCACCAACTGAAGGGTTAAACCCGGTATAACATCATGTTAGCCAAAATGTATACTTTGAAATAATATCCTTAAATATGTAAATATACTGGACCGCAGACGATAAATAAAAATTCTTTATCGCCTAAGGTCGTCACGCGGGTCCTAACTCGATTTTTATCTGATAAAAACGGTCACATATTTTTTGTACAGAGTAACAAACCTACAGACACAAAGAAAAAAGTTTATTCTTAATACAAACGCCCCACTAGCCCCACTAAGGACATCACACAAAGACATCACACACATCCAGACCTAAAACAAACTCATCATTCAAATTTCTGCTACACTGGGAACTGAACCCAGAACGGTCCGGAATGTTAACCACTACGCCATGCGATTGATTGATTACTCAAAACTATTCAAACCATACTTACCAACATGGCTGCATTAGATTTCGTTAAAGTGACACAGAATTGATCTGCTATTTTCAGCCTGTAAGCCTATTTTGCGCTATACCTTACAAAGGGAAAATCTGCGTCAACAGCCCGCCGATTAACTTAATTGTCCTATTCCCTCGACATCAATTTTACGGAGATAGGATTTGTAACTGGATTTATAATTTGATACGTTATCTTTCTCAAAACGAATAATTCAAAATATTTGCCAAGGATTCCTTACATGAAATTTTTTATATGTATAAATATGATCGTCTATAACATTTCAATGTATTTTTCTACGACTACTTTAAGTATAAAAAAATAAAATATACAGTAACAATAATTTAAGTAAATGTTTATAGCTAGGTCCTTGCAATAAATTTTGTCATCCTTTATTAAATAATAATTAAATTTATATTTCTACTATATTTGGAAACACGGAGTATTATCTTACCAGTTAATCTTCTTTAATAATGTCCAAACAGTCAGTCAGGTAGTCAATAAATTGTGTTACACTTTATTTTCTTTACTTATCCTCCCAATTCCCATGGAATCTCATTACGAGGATGGGAAAACTGCTATAATTTAACAACTGTTCCGGGAGGCTCACAAAAGGATCGTCTTTGCGCTTTCGTGGCTGTAAATAAGCAAAAAACCCAGCCAAATTCATGGTAAGTTCATGCTCGCGTTGTAATTGAATCCGGCTGCCAGCGACAGCTTCTGTTGTTTAGACGACAGACGTTTTGCATAATTGCTTTAGGGAGACATAGCAGACAAGCAAATAGACATGGTACACAATATTGTTTAAAAAAATATAGATACGTCATGCCCTTACAAATCAACCAAAAAATCTGTTCCGAAAAGAGGTACAACACACACGTATATCTTTTGTTTCACTACACCAATCACACTACAATAATACACGAAGACATTTTAACGTTGTATGTCAAATCTCAACTTCTGACAACAAAAGCGTGCGTATCGTCTTGTATTGACAGAGCGAATACGAGCTGACAGAGGTCAATTGACCGTTCTTACGATCTTCATCTTCGGCGCGCTAGTGACATATCTACCTCTTTTTACTTATAATATCATTGGACATCGTACACAAATTTCCTTATTACCGACCACAAGCGTGAGAGTTTCCGATTAAAAGTTTAAGGACATTGATAACAGAAATTATGAAGCATCGTATTTTTGATTTTGGTCTGTAAAGTTTTCAAACAAATTGACAAAATACTATTGGTGTTGGTATTGAACGATAATTTAATATTTATTCTAAACTAGCAATCCGCCCCGGCTCCGCACGGGAAGGACATGCCTATAATCAGTTAATTATAATATTCTTACTAAACTTACTTAATATTCTTACTATAGATCGCTGCCTATAATGCAAACCGTTCAGATTAAAATGTAACATGTTCATTTTTCCTTATGTTTGGTGTAATATGTATTAACTGAAGGAGGTTCTGAATGTAGGTATGTAAGTATGTCTTCATGTGTGTATGTATCATCATTAGAAAAAATTCCGTAAGTACGTAAGTATGTATTTATAACTAATGCCCCAGCTATATCCTGCTATAGTTTCTTGTCACCTGAAGCTTTAATTTTGCGATAACTTCTAATAATATCAATTGAAATTATCTATTTATTTATTTTACTTTTTATTGCACATCAAAAATAGGACAAAAACAATGCAAAGTAGCCAAGTATAAAGAGTACAAAAGGCGGTCTTATCGCTACACAGCGATCTCTTCCAGACAACCTTAAGATGCAGAATTCTGTATACTTAGATAAGATGAGGTAAGGTGCACGAGTAGATTTAAGGAAACTATAACAATTTAGAATCAGAACACAAATTTGAAATTATAGATGACAAAAATATGGAAGAAAAAATTACAAATTACAAATTTGTTAACCGACTTAAAAAAAGGAGGAGGTTCTCAATTCGACTGTATTTTTTTTATGTTTGTTACCTGAGAACTTTGGACTGGGTGAACCGATTTTGATGATTCTTTTTTTAATCAAAAGCTGGTGATTGTCATGTAGTCCCCTATAAATTTGAGCGAGATTTATCCATGACATCCATGTCAAAAGCATTTAAGTCTTAAATTTGCATTAAGTATATGCGCGATAAATGGAAGAATAACTAAATATCACGCCAACCGATATCAATGATTCTTTTTTTTATTGGATGTACTTCATTTGAAGTCGGTTTTTTTTTGTTAAAATTTTAGATTATAAATGAACCGATCAGCAATAGCGGCCAGGGTTGGCAAACTGCCTGCGTCGTGAACTCGCGACAGTTCTATGTTCAAGGCGACCCTGTATATCATTCACATTAAACAATTATGGAAAACGTCTGGGTTATTGTTCTATTTAACCAATACGAAATGGACATAATTTTAGTACACATTTAAGCAAATATAAGTTTTTAAATCTGAAATTTTACTTGTTAACTGATTTATTTTTAAACTCTGTTCTCTCACAGTAACAAGAATAAGTCCATGTCCACATTGGTAAAATAAATTTGAAATTATAGATTTTTTAAACATCAATAACTTTGAGGATTCGTGTCGGATTCGAACGAGAGCTACATTTAAACAACTAGACTTAATTTTTCTTGTGTACCGATGGTCCCTACGTAAATGAAATGAAATGAAATAATCTTTTATTCATCACTGATACTCTTTTGCACGTCATTTTTTTTAATCTACCAGCTTTTCGGAAAAGTGCTTTGTCATGAAGGAGAAGAAAAGCCGTAAAGAATCTCCTCAGCACATCGTACGTTCAATTCAAAGTCAAAGTCAAAAACCAAAAGAAGTGGTCACTTAATTTGCAAGTTTTGTTGCGTTTTCTACAGTGACCTAATGCACTACACTATCATAATACCTAGTTTAACAAAAATGACGCGGCTCTCATGTGTTTTATTTTGCTGCTTGCATGCAATCGTCTAGTGAAGCGCCGTGGACTAGTCGCCTTATTTTACTGAATTAATTTTAAATCAACACAACAAATCTCATAACCACAAAGTTTTTCTAAATTAATTACAAACTTTTCTTGGCCGACAACTCATCAGTGATGCCTTTGGTGTTGCTGATGTTCATGAGCGACGTGAGCCACTTATAATCAGGATCGTAAGCTCGTTTATTCTATTCCATTAGGAGTTACATTGAAGTATAGGTTACCAAAGAGTTCTAAAATTGAAATTCAAAAAAGTTTTCATTAGCAATGTTTCTAACTGGCCAGTTCTAAACATTTTCAGTGTTACCCACGTATTATTTCTCCATGGGATTCACCTGGAGAGCCTTTGAGCTTGAGTCGACGACCAAAGGACTTGTGTTCCTAAACCTATTTCCATAAAAATTCATATTGCACTTACCTGTAACCGCATTTGTATGATTCTCCTGTGTCTGTTCCTTCTGCTCTTTCTCCTCCTTCACTGATTTGGCATCGGAGCTAGTATTGCATCCCATTTTAACGCTTATTGACTATATCACTAGTATAAATATAAAAACTCGTCTGCACTTCACTTCTGTTACAATATATGAACTATAACATATTTGATAGTAAACGTCACTTGAGGTAAAACCTGAAACAAATAAAAATTAAATTAATATTGTAAAGTAGTCAATAGATAGATAGATAGATAGATTACTCTTTATTGTACACACCAACTATGCTGTTGACACAAAAAACACGTAAAATGTGAGGTACAAATGGCGGTCTTATCGCTGTAGAGCGATCTCTTCCAGACAAATAATGCTCATAGCTCAACTGCAATCTCGAATTGGTCAGAACTCGAATGAGTGACATCCGTCAGACCGTCAGGCAAGCCCAGTTGTGTCGTACAACTCAGGATCTCGGTATCTACGGCCCGACAGCACAGAACACTCCATTCCATACGTATAATATTTACCAACAAATAATATGAGTGTAAACAGCTGCAGAGTGATTATAGTAAAGCAATGATAGTAAGCTGGGCTTTTAGGCTTGTATGGCTGTACCGCCACTGCACGATAGTGGCAAAATTACTTAAGCAATATATTTCACGGTCAATGAAGTATTATTACTAGCGTATAGAACCGACACCGTGAACATCATGTATGTCCCAATGCATTGACGCTACGTGGCTTTAATCTTCAATGGATTCGTTCTATTTTGAAAGGAGAGCCGGGGCTCAGTTTTGAAAATGGAACCTCCCGGGCGGGACACACATTTTGTTCGAGATGTCTGTTCTATGACATTATACTTCAATGTTCACGGTAGGTTTAGTCCGCTCTTACAGAATAACATCTATGTGTTTAGAAACGCTTTCTCATATAATTCATTTTAAAACATGAAAAAAATTAACTTTATAATAACTCATGAAATGCTATCCTCAGAACTAATGGGTTTGTCCTACTAGTCCCGTTGAAATGGGATCTCTAATAGGATGCAGCTATGAATATGTTTCGAAGGGGATCGGACAAGGGGTATTAACGAATCCGTAACAAGGGACGCATATTAATCTGTCACTCCCCATTTGCAATTTGCTCTGAATACCCACACGTGGCACACGTAATACGGAATTTAAATAATTTCGTTTAAATGTAGCATTATTTGTAAGAAAGACGACATTAATAAACGGGAACTAATCTACTATATAAATAAAATTGAAGTGTCTGTCTGTGATTTCAAAATAACTTATATTCTGAAGTGCTTATATTTATTTACACGATACTAAAACACAAACTTTTTTAAATTTTTGTCTGTTTGTCTTTCTCTCCGGTATTCCGGGCTAATCTCTGGAAAAGCTGCTCCATTTTTCATTAGATTTTCACTGGATAGGTTAAAGTGGGAAATATTGGCTTCTTTTTATCCCGAAATTCCCACTGAATCGGAATTTATGCGAAAAAAATCCCACGCGATCGAAGTCGCAGACACAGCTAGTTAAAAATAAACCAAAAATGTTTACCCATATCACAGTATGGCTAGCTAAATTATCATAAAATATCTGCAAAATATCTTATATATAAAATTCTCATGTCACAATGTTAGTTACCATACTCCTCCAAAACGGCTTGACCGATTTTTATGAAATTTTATATGCATATTCAATAGGTCTGAGAATCGGCTACTATCTATTTTTCATACCCCTTAGTAAGGGTTGTCCACACCTAACATTTTATTTTATTTTTTGGACAAAATTTTTTATTTTTATAATATGGCGTTAAAAATACATACAACCCGAAATTTTCACCCTTCTAACACCAACCCCTATTTTTTAATATGATTGTTAGGCGATGCGAAGTTCGCCCGGTCAGCTAGTTATTCAATAAAAACAAAATCAATGTAGGTTTAAGACAATTTATTACAGTTTAATTTAATGCAATGATACGGCTACGGATAACATAGAAAGGAGCATGGGTTGTAGCATTATTAAAGTCGCCGCAACTTTTTTCTAACTAGCACGCTGTTGGCGGCTTGAGGTTTGAGATAACTTTATTCTCATAAAGAATACAATTCACTTACATGAGAATGAACAATAATATAGAAATAACAGTGAGTACATTGCACAGAGTTGCGTTAATATTCCAAATTATAATATAAAAATTATTGAGGGTACTTGAATAAAGATACGTTCCATACTCGCACTCAAGTCAGGTAACATAGAGTTATGAATGTCTGGAAGTGTCTCATACTAAAGTGGTGTTGAGGTGGGTTGGTGGCTTCACCCGCATATTCCGGGATAATCCAGATCATGGTTTATCTTTGTGCTAACTTTCATGAAAATATATTCAGTAGTTTTTGAGTGAAAGAGTAACAACCATTGATACATCCTCACAAACTTTCACATTTATAAATTAAGTAGAATTAATTCTCCCTATATTTTTCACCTCTACATACAAAAATTGTTGAATCACAATAAAACTAAATTAATTTTAGCCGTATTGGGGCGGCTAAGAATACTAACCCCAATCCCACGCTGGAAGGGTGTCGTAAACGGCGACTAAATCCGGCCCGCTGGTGGTAGGGCCCTCGGAGTAGGTTAGGTGTTAGTATATTAGTAGTATTGAGTTTAATTGTTAATTAATACCATTATTACTATTATTATTTCTCCATGGGTTCGCCTGGATAGCTACCACCCTCGAGCATGAGTCAGCCGCCAAACGACTCGTCGCGTTCCGCTTGAGAGCTTGAGAGCCAGTTCTTTCTTTCTTTTTCTTCTTTCTTTCTTGGCCGGCAACGCATCAGTGATGCCTTTGTTGTTGCTGATGTTCATGGGCGGCGATAGCGAATTACCATCAGGTGGATCGTCAGCTCGTTTGCCGGCTATTTCCATAAAAAAAAGTCACCGAACAAGCGAAAATTAGATAAAAATGCCTAATTGATGAAAATTTAAAACATAGTTGCTCGACGCCCCCCTATACATCCCTTGGGCGTAGACATTTTTTATTTCTCGCTCGCGACGCGCCGACATCGATCGATGCTTCCTTTAAATTCACGCAACTTGCCAAAATAAAAGCACGAATTTATGCTTCTCCATGAAGAACAAGAACCCAGCTTGATGATATGACAGACTGTGTTTTAAGGGATAATACTTATAGGGCTAATAAACAACCAAGCATAAGCTATACCTTATCTTGTTCTACCTGTAGGTATGCAAAATTTTTTGAAAATCCATTTAGTAATTTTATTCGTCAAAGAGTAACATACATATAGCCACACGAACAAACTTTCACATTTGTAATATTACTAGAATATTTAGGTTAAAAGAGTCTTGAATGAATTGAATGTCTCCAACAATCCGCACTGGAACAGGGTGGTGGAGGCCTCCGTCTAGGCCTCCTTAAGAGAAGAGACCCATGGTTGAAGCCATGAATGTGTAATGTAGTGACTCTGGTCTGAAGTTTGTTACCGCCCATTGTAATGCCAATAGTATCTACTACTACTTGAAGTACCGTTGTCGTAGTGTGTTAATCCACATTGAGTTTTACTTGACCCTCCTTTTGTAAACGAGAAAAACAGTTACATTAAAACTCATTAAATAAAAACTCGTCAAATTAAATAAATTAAAAAGTACTCGTTTGAAACAAATTCAAAGGAAGCATCGCCCATATATTGGTGATGCTTTAGTTTCATTTCTAAACTTTTCCCGAGCGTATCTTTTATGTACACTCCATCCACAATAAATAAAGGGTCGATGTATCATTATTATACCAAGCTGTCGCTCTCAATTCCTTATCCTTATACAGTTTTTTAAAATAATCTATGTACGAATATGTTATACCTACCTGCTGTTAGCACATCAGTACAATAAGAAATCGCAACAATTTCCTCAAATTCAGTGTTTCAAAACTGAACAAATTTTATCAAAATCTACATGATTTTTTTTTTACTTAAAAATTCTAAATTGCCAGCATTAAAATCTAACATAGAAATTCAAATTTAAATATTGCAGCAATAAAAAAGACGGATACAACATTGAAGTATTATTACTAAAATATAGAACAGACACCGCGAACACCATCTATGTCCCAATGTATTGGCGCCACGTGGCTTCAATCTTCAATGGATTCGTTCAAATATGAAAGGAGAACGGGGGCTCAATTTTAAAAATCGAACCTCCCGGCGGGACACACATTTTGTTCGAGATGTCTGTTCTATGACATTATACTTCACAGGAATACTAGTATTTATTCCTAAAAAGTGTTCAAAATGTAGGCATCTAAAATTAAGCATGCCTACCCACCATAAAGTCATAAACAACTCAAAACCCAGGCAATTTAGATTAAAACATGGACAAGAAAAACTAAAATATTCGCTTTAATGGAAGTTCATGGTCCACTACTTACATTCGTTAATTCTCAAGATAATAATCAGTAGGTACAAAAAATGTAAAAACTATAGAGTTCAATTACACTAACGAAAAATTAAATAACATTTTATTCGTCGGTATAATAATATCATAAATAACCCAATGTATGAATTCTATCGTGAGCTTGAAGCCAGTTCTTTCTTTCTTTTTCTTCTCCCTTTCTTGGCCGGCAAGTATCAGTGAGCCTTTGTGCCACTGATGTCCATAGGCGACGATAGCCAAGTGCCATGCTATCATCAGGTGGACCGCCAGTTCATTTGTCGGTTATTTTATTTCCATAAAAACACATGTTAATCAGAATATACGGTTTAGAACTTATAATAGGTACCTTAGAACCAATTAGGACTCGTCGGATATATCATGGGTTATATTTTTATTGAAAAACCATGTTACTCATAAGAATACAGTTCTATGGTAAAAGAATTTTCAAATTCGGTCCAGTAATTTTAGAGTCTTTTCGTTACAAACGATAGTACAAAAAACTCTTTCCTTTTTATAATATTATAGTAGGACTAATAATCGCCCCCGCTTTGCAATAAGGACATTAAAAAAAATACACTAAAGACGGACTTTTTTAATTGATCCTCTATTTTAATTGATTCTCTACTCTACTTTAAGTACCTGCTCGTATTAAAAATATTAAGTATTAATCTTTCTGGCTGCAATAGGATACTATAAGAATGATAAATAACAGTTCTTTTCTTCACAATAAACAACAATGCACTCCATTTGCGTTATTCTCAAATCTAAAGATTACGCTTCGCCACGCTTTCTCATAATTTATACAGGTCGATTTTCGTTGGGCTTTTCGGGGAAGTACTTCTCTTAACTATTAATAAATCGATCTCGGCTCAAGGGAGCGATATAAAATCTTACAAATGTTTTTACATATTTACATATTATTTGACATATTTCATCACCTCAAACCGAATCTTGAGATCGGTTTTTTACATAGGCCTTAAAGTCATACCATACCAGAATTTGCTACATCGCTATGTAAGACACGAAAAACGAATCAATTCACCTTTCAGAATGTACCTATGTAAGATAAAAAAACTGGGTCTTGAAGAAATAATAGTCATAATCTTATGGAAAATTGGTCATTTCTGATAGCTCTCCCCACTATTATCTAATAAGTATATAAACATACAAAGTTTTTTAAATATTTGTAAGTTAACCATGGCCAAGTATGACGTCGTGTTTCGACATATTAACCAAATTAAAACGTGTATCCCCTAAGGCATAAATGTTGCCCTTTTTTACACACTGTGGAAACGCATGACGAGTTTCTCTTTTTAGTTCACTTTATGCCCTGTAATGTATTATACTTGTAACACTAAAGATAGGTAGGATCTATGCCATCTATACACAAATACAAAATTATGTGGTGTGATAGTAAGTCAGCGTTTATTATATATATTTTATGAGTCAAAGTCAAAGTCAAAGTCAAAATATTTTATTCATATAGGTATCACTGATACACTTATGCACGTCATTTTTTGGCTTTTCGGAAGGTGCTTTATCGTGGAGGAGAAGAAAAGCCTAAAGAAACTCCTCAGCACATCTTTTAAAAAAATATTACAAAAAAAAGATAATAATACAAAAGTATTTACTATTCTGAGCGGAACTGGTTGCAGAGCTGGTCATTTCCATGCGTCTTTGTCATTTAAATACTCGTCTACACTATAATATCCCTTGCCTAACAATTGTGTCTTTACACGTTTTTTGAAAGTTTCTATTGGCAAGTCACGTATTAATTTTGGGATTTTATTATAAAAATGTATACCAAGCCCTAAACTAAGTTATGTAACTATCAATATTCAAAATCAACCCGTGTTAATCCACCTGATCCTGTCGCCACTGAAATATATTTTATCTTTCGATTTAGCCTCCAAGATTGATGGACGAGTTTTTGTACGTAACTTTGAAACTTTTTCTGAATCACAAAGTACTTACGATAATGTTCGGTTTTAATAGTCTAATGTGGTACAGGAACACCAGAGTGAATATTTGCTAATTCTGATCCAAATGTTATTTTTAAAATAAACGAGAAAAAAACGAGTAGTCGAACCAATAGACTGAAAGATAAGTGGTAATTATCGCCAATAGACATCAGTAATACCAAAGGCATTATCAATGCAATGTCAGCAAAAAAGGTGTTTTGGGGCCTGCATTATTTTATTGACTCTCTGTCGGAGATCCGACCAAAGAACTGCTTGCGAAGATGCTAGTTTGGCTTTCAAAATACCACCATGTAAAATACACGTTGACTTATACCAACCCTACTGAAAGTCTATAAGTAACTAAATATCTGCGAGTACATACAAAAATATAACTCTTTATAAACAATTTGCACTAACAAGCAAGACCAATAGAATCTTTTCAAAAGTTGCAGACTTCGAAGAATGAATGCATATGCATCAAAATGCATTGCGTAACGTAAGAAGCGTTAACTCCTTGTTAAAAGTTATACCGTAAAAACGGAGATTCCAGCATGTGTCGGATAAATGCATAATTTAAAGTCACGCTTTTCCGTACTGAAATTACTGAACTGAAAATCAGTACAAAGTTAAACTACATTGCAGGCAAAGCTGCGGGCGTCAGCTGGTTTCAAATATAACGCTTGGACGAGAGATACATTATGTGGCTTAGCTTAGCTTCAACCCATTAACGGCCCGCTACTGAGCTCAAGTCTCTCTTGAGGAGGCCTAGCTGGAGCATATTCCACCATGCTGCTCAAGTACGGATTGATTTCAACCAAACTCCACCAACGCGCGCAATGAAAGCGAAAAACTATGAAACTTTCACCGGATCGTTCGTAGAATTTGATATGAAAAGTTTATAGGTCACTTCTGATTACAGCAACAAATAGGTATTGAACGACTTAGACTAGTAGACACTTTGTAGTTCAGCTGGATTTCATCAAGAAACCCCAAGTATAAAAACTTAATTCCTGACAGTAGTATAGCGGCCGGAAAAGTATGCAAGAAAATGAATAAAAATAGGAGTAATGAAGTTGCTTAATGTTTTTTTTTTATATATTTTTACATACACTTTCCAACTTCCATTACTTCTCACTTCCGCCATAGACGGTAGACTATTTCTCTCATTTCACTCCTGTCGCAAGCTGCGTTAAGGAACTTCGTTCCAACAAGTCAAGTACTTTCTCATACAGAGAAATAGTTACATAACTTTAATGTTAATAAATAGTATGGCAATACCATCATAAATAAAGACAGTATTGTCAGCAAGGTCCTAAGGAAACAACGAAGAAATGGCAACGGGATTATGATGGGTGAAGCAAAGACCAGACACTTTCAAAACACACACACAACTTTATCTCTGTTCTGTGTAGTTCGTACTGGAATACACAGAGTAACTGTCAACAACAATTATTATAGTACGTTTCAAAGTTTCAGTTGCTCTGCCGATTTAGAGACCGGCTCCTCGCATAACCTCTCTTGGATAGCTCCACTTTGTAACCCTGTTACAAATTTATTTTGCACCATCGCCTCCATATGTGTGCCAAATTCACACATCGCTGCCGCCTCTCGGATCCTCGCATACCACTCTGAAATTGTTTCGCCTTCTCCTTGTTTCATTTTCTCAAATGATATTCTTTTTCGAAAATGGGAAACACGTGGTTGAAAACGCAATTTCAATGCCGTTTCCAGCTCCTTATATGTTTTGGTTGCAGGTAAATGTGGGTGCAATAAAAAATTCCCACTAGTTCTGTTAACAGGTTAAGTTAAAAACATCTTCTAAACCAATGATGTTTAATAATATACAGTCAGTCGTTAGACGCCGTACCAGTTAGACACTACCACAGTCGCTCAGTGCAAGTGCCAGCGGTTCTCAAAGTGTAATAATAGAACATCTTTTATATTTTATTCCACGATGCACAAATGTAAAAGGTGTGAGATTGAGTTCAGAGATGGGGTTCAGTGCTCCGTCTGTTTAAGCCGGTACGACTTTCCATGTGCCGGTATTACTGAATCTGGTTTCCGTAAACTAGGGGACAGAAAAGCCACATGGAGATGCACTTCGTGTAAAAATCCTAGTCCGACCCCAGGAAAGTCCCCAGAGCTGGAGGGCATATACTCTGAACTAAAGTTCGTCTCAACGCAATTGGCTACGCTGCCCGGACTCTTTGATAGCGTGAAGAAAATTCAAGAAGAAATAAGGGACCTAAAAACAATTAAAACAGAGCTAGGAGATGTCAAGACCTCGCTGGAAACTGTATACAGATCAATGTCATCTTTTACGGACCAAATTAATATCCTAGATCAGGAAGTAAAATCATTGCACGCTGCTAAAGAAAATGTGTCATCACTGCAACAGCGGGTGGACCAATTAGAACAAAAAGTGAACGAAGATGAGCAGAGGTCACGCCTTAATAATATAGAGATAAAAGGTGTGCCGTTCACAGCGTCTGAAAATCTATATAATATAATATTCAAGATTTGTGAAATTGTCAACTTCAAAATTACGCGAGAACAAATTAATTACATTGCACGGATTCCGACAAGAGGCGATAACAACACCAAAAATATAATAGTTTCCTTGCACAACAGATATATCAAAGATAATTTCATGACAGCAGCGAGAAAATGCAAGCACATAACGGCATCGAGCTTAGGTTTGAGTGGTGATAAAAAGATATTTATCAATGACCACCTCACTTTGAAGAATAAAAATCTACTTAATAAAACAAAACAATTATCAAAGGAACTGGATTTTGCGTATACGTGGGTGAAGGGATGCAAAATATTTATAAGGAAAAATACTACATCTCCAGTATATTTAATAAATTCAGAATCCGATTTAAAAAGAATTCCACGCTAGATAATACATTCATTTTTTCTGAGTTGTGTGATGCATTTAATATGTGTAGTGTCTTGCTCAAGTTGAGAACCGGTCTTGTTTACGACAAAGTGCACTCATCGTCTTTTGTGCGCTTATCGCTTGATCTTTTTGTTTTTCATAAGTGGCAATCTTTATGTGTTATTACTCCTTATACCTTATGCAATAAGTCTCAATCTTGCGTACACGGCTTTAGAATCTTTTGTGCAGTTTATGAGTCAAGTCAGCTGTTCAATGTGCCGTATTTGTCTAACTTTAAAGTTGTATTTCGTTTAAATATTAATTTTGTTCCCATATTATTCTTATTACGTGCTACGATCCGCTACGAGTTTAAATGTAAGTATAAACGTATTATATTAATAGATTTGTTAAAATGGCTATGATTAGTATTTTTTACCAAAATGTTCGTGGGCTACGGACAAAAACTTCTATTTTTCGTAGAAACATAAGTCTTAACTGTTACGATGTAGTGTGTTTGACGGAAACCTGGCTTGTGGACAGTGTTAGCAACAGTGAATTGTTTGACGATAGGTATCTCATCTGGAGGCGTGATAGGAATTATTCGAGTACTCAACAATCATTAGGGGGTGGGGTATTAATAGCCGTACGGCGAGAACTAGTAGCTGATGTCCAAGAGGAATGGTGCTCGTCCGCGGAGGATCTATGGATTACATTAAAGCTTCAACATATTAAACCTAAAATTTCATACAAAATGCATATATGCACCGTTTATTTATGTCAACAAAATATGGGTAACACATTCTCAACACAGTTATTAAACTTTTCGGAAAAACTAGTAAATATTATTTCAAGTAATCATTCTGATAAGTACATAATTTTGGGGGATTTTAATTTACCTAATATAACTTGGACAAATTCTGATAGTGACGGCTATTTGTCACCTGATAATATTCAGGGAGAATCGCAAACAGACTTTATTGATAAATTACAGTTATGTAATTTGTCTCAGTATAACTCCTACTCTAATTGCAAAGACAGAATTTTAGATTTAGTGTTCTCAAATAGTGACGTATCTGTAATGCACTGCAGCGACCCCCTAGTACCAGAGGATCCATACCATAAGGCCCTGTCTATCACAGCTAGTTTTGTCCAGTTGCATTCTCTTCAAAGTCAACCTCGGAAGAAATTTATGTACATGAACGGAGATTATGATTCCATCCTAGGTAAATTGAACCAAGTTAATTGGGAATATGAATTTACTAATCGGTCCTTAGAGGAGGCTGTCCAATATTTTTATAGTCATTTAAATAATCTACGAAATCAGTTTATACCTAGTAAGCTAATCAAGTCTACCAAAAAATATCCTCCATGGTATAAAACCCCATTAATTAAAATATTAAAAGAAAAGCATAAATATCATTCTAAATTCATTAAATATAACAATTACTCCGATTTTGAATCGTTTAATATGTTGAGAGAGAGAGCAAAATTGGTCGAAAGCGAAATGTTTGATAAATATATTTCGGATATTGAAAACAACATCAATAACAATCCTCAAGCATTTTGGTCCTACGTCAAAAGCCTCAAGCTAACAAACACTTACCCTTCGGTCATGACATATGGAAACGAAACTTCTAGCGATGGATCTAAGATTAGTAACATGTTTGCAAATTTCTTCCATTCAAATTTTTTACAAAACGATAACCAGTTGTCTCTTAATGAGTGTATAATAGCTAACACTTCTTGTTTGTCTTCCCATACTTCATCCGATATTGCCTCAGTGAATATAGATAGGTCTGAAGTGTACAGACTTCTGAAAAATTTAGATTTAAAGAAGTCGGCAGGCCCTGATAGTATACCTGCTATATTTATAACAAAATGTGCTCATATCCTTGCTACTCCACTATCGTTGCTCTATTCTAAATCTATTAGAGAAGGAACTGTTCCGTCTATATGGAAATCAGCATATATAACACCCATCCATAAGAAAGGACCTAAAAACCAAATTGAAAACTACAGACCCATATCTAAACTTTGTCTTTTTGCTAAAGTCTTTGAGAAGATAGTACATAAACAAGTTTATGCGACACTTAAACAAACTTTTATCCCAGAACAACATGGCTTCCTGAAAAATAAATCCACTACATCTAACCTTCTCATCTGTAGTGATTTTATATCAAAATATATGTCTGAGCCTGCTCAGGTGGATGTTATATATACTGATTATACCAAGGCCTTTGATAGGATAGACCACATTATCCTTCTGAGGAAAATCATGGCAGCGGGAATAAGGGGGAATCTATTTAGGTGGTTTTGTTCTTACGTCATCAATAGAACTCAAACGGTAGTCCTTAACGGTTATACATCTGAGACAAAGCCCATTCCATCCGGGGTTCCCCAAGGATCTTTGCTTGGACCACTCCTATTTGTAATTTTTATTAATGATATCCACACCTGTTTTGCCTATTCTAAAATTCTTCTTTATGCGGACGACATGAAGATACTGAATGTCATTCGTTCAACTGAGGATGCTTTTAACCTTCAGAGGGATCTCAATTCGTTTTATAATTACTGTCTACGCAACCGTCTAGACCTGAATGTCTCTAAGTGTTTCGTTTGCTCGTATACACGTAAACCAGACCCTATACAATTTAAATACAATATCAACAACACTACTTTGACTAGAGTCAAAAAGATTAAGGACTTAGGTGTCACGTTTGATTCAAAACTGCTCTTTAACACTCATATCGATGATATAGTCGCGAAAGCCTCAAAGGCGCTTGGCTTTACTATACGATTAACAAGGCAGTTTAAGAACATCAAAACTCTCAAAATTCTGTACTGCACTTTTGTCCGTAGCCATCTCGAATACGCTTCTCAGGTTTGGAACCCAAGTTATGACATCTATATCAATCGCATTGAACGCATACAAAAACGATTCCTTGGGTTTCTAAGATACCGTAGCAAAATCTCAGATATAAGTTATAGGGAACATTGTTCTAAGCAACATTTACTTCCTCTACAAGAACGCAGACGTATAGCTGACTTGACCTATACAGTAAATATTATAAATGGCATGATTGATTCACATGAGTTATTAAGTAGTCTAAATTTCCGTGTACCCAGATCAAAAAGAATAACTGCTCCTTTGTGTATTCCTTCGACGAAAACTAAATATAGACAAAATTCATTCTTTTCCAGAGCCTGTAAATTGGTTAATGTTGTTAGTCAAAAACACAATATAGATATCTTTCATACTAATTCTACAAAAATAAAAAAAGCGATGAGCCAAATTTTTTTTCAGTAATGAACTGTAATTAAATTTAAAATAAAATTTAAACTTTTTTCTAACCAGCGCCATATTATATCTATTAACGCTTATAAGCCTCTTCTGTTCTTCGATTATATCTATATTGTTTTTTTATATCTGCTGGCATTTGTATATTGTATACTATCTATATTGTACATCTACAATTCTTTCGACTAATTTTTTCTACTCTATTACCTACCTGCGAAAACTTGTAAATGGCTTTCCTTTTACTGCTCAACATAACTTAAATATTGTAATAGCTGTAAGTTTTCCAAAGAAATAAATAAATAAATAAATAAATAAAGTCAAAGTCAAAGTCAAAATATTTTATTCATATAGGTATCACTGATACACTTATGCACGTCATTTTTTGGCTTTTCGGAAGGTGCTTTGTCGTGGAGGAGAAGAAAAGCCTAAAAAAACTCCTCAGCACATCTTTTAAAAAAATACTACAAAAAAAGATAATAATACAAAAGTATTTACTATTCTGAGCGGAACTGGTTGCAGAGCTGGTCATTTCCATGCGTCTTTGTCATTTAAATACTCGTCTACACTATAATATCCCTTGCCTAACAATTGTGTCTTTACACGTTTTTTGAAAGTTTCTATTGGCAAGTTACGTATTAATTTTGGGATTTTATTATAGAAATGTATACCAAGCCCTATGAAAGATCGCTGCACTTTACCTGTGACTTTACTTAGGCGGAACGAAGGCGTAACTAATTGATGCATTCTTTTCGTATGGCGATTATTCATATCAAAATTTTGTTTATACGCGTTTATATTCTTCCGTATAAAAACTACATTGTTAAAGATATACTGGGAAGCTACTGTAAGTATACCTATTTCCTTGAACTTTTCACGCAAAGATTCCCGAGACCTAAGTTTATAAATAGCCCTAACTGCCCGTTTCTGGAGTATGAAAATTTGTTTTATATTGGCTGCTTTGCCCCACAGCAAGATGGCATAAGACATAACACTGTTTCAGGTAAGAATTTCCCCTCGCTACCATGCTGTCTGTACGACGGCGAAGGGAAGTCTTACGTGAAACGTTCTGTAGTTTCCTCACAAGAAAACTTAAGATAAGTTATCGCAGCTAACAAAACTCAGTAGATACATAGCGCTTTGTTAATAGGGATGTTGACACTAATTATAAATTAATATAAATTTATGTCTAAAATATTAGTGGTAACATTTAAAGGCCTAAAATATGATTCTTTTATTGAAATCAATCACAATAAATTAAATATCGTTAATTTAAAATGTTAAAAATTTTATTCACTGTCACGTGACCTCACGCCATTTTGAGAATATGACGTCATTGGAACAATTTTATATGGAAATTCAACAAACTTAGTAGACAGATTGTATTGAATATAGTTTAATGACGTCACGTGACGTTTTTGGTGGGAAATTTGATAATGATTTTTATTTATCAATTTTTGTTTTTAAAATATTTTTTATTTTTATAATATTTTTTTCGTGAATATTGGGGAGAACCCCCCCCCCCCCTATTTTATAGATAGAAATCTATAAAATAATATTGAATCCTAAAATTAGTCAAGATCCCTATTGTTAAAAAAAAGAAAAAAAAATATCGCTATACTCATTTGACGTGAGATACAAATCGGTGACACAGTTAATTTAAAAGCATTGCACACGTTGCTACGCTGATATTTCAGAGAATATTTTTTGTAGATAAGTTTCTAGATGTACTGTAATGTTCATTATATACTGCAGCATGCGTAGGTACTCTGTTTTTCATTGCCATCCGAGGTTTTGAATATTAAATTATTTTACACTTTTTAACCAGTTTCAAACCACTGCATCTTCGATTGAAAATTTAGAGATTGAAAGAACATCTGACGCCGAAAGAATATGTTATACATATATTGAACATTTTACATTCGCTATTGAACCTACTTACTAACTACAGTCCCTCCTAAAGTCCTATTTGAGATTTGTCAAACATGTCCACGAACGGAAGGGGATGCGGGATACGGAAGAATATAAACGCGTATAAACAAAATTTTGGTATTAATAATCGCCATACGAAAAGAATGCATCAATTAGTTACGCCTTCGTTCCGCCTAAGTAAAGTGCAGCGATCTTTCATAGGGCTTGGTATACATTTCTATACTAAAATCCCAAAATTAATACGTGACTTGCCAATAGAAACTTTCAAAAAACGTGTAAAGACACAATTGTTAGGCAAGGGATATTATAGTGTAGACGAGTATTTAAATGACAAAGACGCATGGAAATGACCAGCTCTGCAACCAGTTCCGCTCAGAATAGTAAATACTTTTGTATTATTATCTTTATTTGTAATATTTTTTTTAAAAGATGTGCTGAGGAGTTTCTTTAGGCTTTTCTTCTCCTCCACGACAAAGCACCTTCCGAAAAGCCAAAAAATGACGTGCATAAGTGTATCAGTGATACCTATATGAATAAAATATTTTGACTTTGACTTTGACTTTGATGATATCACTGCAAACTCCTTTACAATCCATATCAAATAAAAAAAATAGATAATAAATACCACAGACGTCATAACTAAAGGAAATTACTATCAATTAGCGAAATCGTGTGTTGCGTGACCCGCGTCAGTTTGGCGGAAGGTAAGGCATCCTAATGGCGCGGAGATTTATTTTATATTTCTTCTAAGTTACGGAGGCGGTGTTTTACATCAAAATTGTGTTACTTAATGTAAATAGTTTTTGCTTATCTTACTTGTTTTCTGACATCCATTACTCCACATCACCTAACACCCTGACTGTATACCTACATAATACAATACAGTCATATATAATACAATAATACGAGTACACTTTATTTGATTTTTATCCAATGCTGTGCCCGCGTTTTCCGGGAAAATATCATGAAAATCTGTTCTGTAGTTTCTGCATGCAAGAAATGTGCATGTGGCGTAATTGTTACCATGTCGGATCTCCGTGCCAAGGGTCCTGAGTTCGATTCCCAGCGAGACTGAAACAATGATGTTCTCGGTCTGGGTGTGTGTATGTTCTTTTATTATGTGTGTTTTCTATTATTTCCACGACACAGGAAATCCTAGTTTGGCGCTGTGTGTGAAGAGTTTTTTATTTATATTTACTTCAGTACCCGTATGACCGAGCTTTGCTTGGTTTAGTGTTCAACAACGCCATCTACTGAAGTAGCTTTAGTGTTGCTATTCGCCAATAGATGTCAGGAAGAGTCTATTGTAGCAGTTTTTCGTTGCGTGAAAATACGGATAAAATGACATTTTATAAAAATGAAACCTAGCTAGATCGATTTATTGCCCCCGAAACCCTCTGCATACTAAATTTCATGAAAATCGTTGGAGTCGTTCCCGAGATTCAGAAAATATAAGATAAAAGAAAAATAAAGATAAGATAAATAAAAGATAAGATATAAGAAAAGTAAAAGTAGTAGTAGTAGTAAGTAAAGTTATAGTTAAATGTAAGATAAGATAATGTATAAGAATTGCTCATTTAAAGGTATTAGATAGATGTTAGCATGGAATCCTTCAAAAGTCAAAACACATTACCAAGTTTTTCTACAGTTGTCACGAGATCGACCTATTTTTGTAACAGACGCGTCCACTAACGAAGCCATGCCTCCTTGTGGTCTGTGGGCACTTTGTAACTTTTGTAAAGGGTAACTTTTCCTGTCCTTTATCTTTCAAGCCACCACCCATTCCCTTCGCTCACAAAATTGTGATTTTTCTCCTGTTTAGTGTATAGTATTGTTTATTTATTTAGAAATTACCTTAATTATTTTACTGTTTTAACAGATAAAAAGGGTAGGAAAAATAGAACTTCATAGTGCCCATGCCTTTTTGTATATCTATGGTTATCTTGCAAAGGCAGGTCTCCTGCCCAACAAGACGACATGGCTACTGGAATCAAGTCGGAACGGTTGTACATTTGCTAACGTTTATAGAAAATTTAGATAACGTGACGGTGTGACGTCACTGTGTGACGTGTAATGCAATGTCACTACATTATTTTTATTATTATGAATCGCCAATATTATTAAAGTTATATAAAAAAAATCTGTAGTAGCATATTTTTTCTTTTATACCCAATGATATTAAACTATAGATACGTTATGCCCTTACAAACCAACCAAAAAATCTGTTCCGACCGAGCTACAACACACACACATTTATCTTTTGTTTCACTACATCAATCACTATTACATTGGTAAATTATGTAAAAGGGATGGCACTACTAAAACCATTATAGTGAAAAAGACAGCTAGACTGCCTCACTCAGAGGCAGCTATCAACTGTCTGAATTAAAATCGCTACACTTGTCTAAATTCGACTGACATAATTTCAACGCCATCTTGGCATACCTATCTTGTATATAATATTATTGTTTATACCTCAACAATATGTACGTGTAATAACAACAGCAACATAGTCATGTGGCCGGTGTTCAACACATTATATTAACTTTATTGCACCATACCTCAGTATATTTCATTAATTAAAATGAGGTAACCACGTTAATGGTAAAATGTAATTTGATTTAAATTTATATTTAAAATTACTGTCATAATTTAGTAACACGAAAAGCATATTGGTTTTAAATGAAAGTTTATTCATAGTGTGCACTTTTAACTAATTTACTCTGTGTTATTATCATCTTTGATCGAACGAAATACTTAAAACTTAGAAATAAGGTAGATTAATTGGATCGTCTACCTCAATCGATCCATTAAAACTTACTTCAAAAGCCATTTGTATACCCGGAATTCATTAAAATTCATTACACCTACTAATTATGTATTTCCAGTCACAAAAGAGAAAATTTAAATACTTACTTATTTCAAGGCATCCAGGCCCAGGGTCAAAGACAATGTCATTAATTGCTTTGCAAAACGTTGTAACTTTTTTAATAATTTTGGGCGCAGTACAGATTATGTTAAAATTGCGATGTTTTTTGAATCTGTGGTAAATTAATCTTACTTGTTTTAAATAAGGATTTTAACCTCATTGGTGGTTTGACTTTCCGAGCGAAAGTTGCAAAATCTGTAATATAATAATTCTAAGTTAGAAATAATGTTGAATTTTAGATAAAATATTTTAAAAATACTCTCTTTGTTGAATTACAAATGGTATAATTATAAAAATTATAGAACGATATAATTTAACTTTTACTTGAGTATGAATCAGCTGTTTCTACCGTGAAATTATTAAAGTATTTCTACCGTGAATCCTTTCCAGTTTTAATGCAGTGTGCAGTCAATGATATTATAAGTAAAAAAGACATAAAGAAAGAAGATATGTCACTAGCGTGCTGAAGATGAAGATCGTAAGAGCGGTCAATTGACCTCTTTCTGCTCTATTATTACAAGACAATAGGCAGTTTTTTGTTGTTGTCAGAAGTGCTTGCGATTTGAAATACAACGTTATAATGCCTTCGTGTGTTATTGTAGTGTGATTGGTGTAGTGAAACAAAAAGATAAACGTGTGTGTGTTGTAGCTCTTTTCAGAACAGATTTTTTGATTAATTTGTAAGGGCATGACGTATCTATATTTTTTTAAACATCATACGTTATAATGCCTTCGTGTGTTATTGTAGTGTGATTGGTGTAGTGAAACAAAAAGATAAACGTGTGTGTGTTGTAGCTCTTTTCAGAACAGATTTTTTGATTAATTTGTAAGGGCATGACGTATCTATATTTTTTTAAACATCATTGTGTTCAGTTATCAAATTACTGCGCTAGGCCAAACACCAGAATATCGAGTTGCATTTAAATTAACACAGAATATAATGCCAGGAATACGATATCAAAGGAATAATTTGCCGGAATAAACATTTGGTTAATTGAAAGGATTCGAGTTGAAGCCAAATAACTGATTCAATTGGCTTTCGGGATCGGGTAAATCGGTATTCGCGTTTAAATAGTACCTGTCGGTTAACCTTTTTGGGTAATGCTCGTTTTTTATTATCTGAATGGAGAAGAAAAACAATATTGAAGTGTTCGAACACTTCACGAATGAAATATTATATTTATGAAATAAAAATAAATATGGACCGAAATATTTGATCAAGAAGCAGATCTGCCATTTTATTCTAAGTGGTCATGGCTGACCATGAATGCCTATAGCACCAAAGGTCCATTGCATTTCTGACCAAGAAATGAGAATGAGGCACTTTGTAGAACAATTAAAAAAAGGGTGCGTGTACTTTTGTACGCGCGTGAGAAGTCATACTTCTTTGACATGAAAAAAAAATCAAAAAACAATATTAAAAAAACATTGTTCAAAATACAATATTCAAAAACAGCAATACTAAAAATAAAAATGAAATAATATTTTGAAATAATTTAATTTACGAATCTCTATAGCCAAACTATATGACATGTGTTAAGCGCCATCTGTGATTAATTTTGTAGTATATTCTAATATTACTTTGCTACGTATCGTAATAGTTCTCGTAATAGTATCTTTTTTTTTCTGTTTTTACAATTGTAAAAACACCATCTATGTTCTATTACGAGAACTATTACGATACCATGCTATAAAACCAGTTTTTGTGGGGGGGAGGGAATGAAAGATTTTATTCAGTTCAGTTGAAGAATAATTTATTTTCCGACAGGCATTAAACTTTAATACAGATTAAGGAGAGAAAAAGAATGTGCCCCTAGTCCCAAAGACAAGTATCGATTACTATTTACTACTACAGCCCGTTCACAGTTATTTTACCTCTGACAAGCTGTCATTACCTTCCCATTAGATTAGCATTACTTGCTGTCAAGTGACGAGTGTTGTAAAAGTTCCCGATTTATCGGGAGATCTACTGATTTTGGTTATCGTCTCCCGATATCCCGTTTTAGCGACCGTTTCTCCCGATTTTTTGCATTTTCCACCAATGTAATATAATATTGAAAATTAAAATAGAAAATAGTGTTATAAATACAAAAAACAAAAGAAACTGAGTCGCTCAATGAAAATACAGAAGAATTTTGGGCAAACGTAGGTACATATTATAGCATAAAACGTGGTCATGGCTCACGAAATCGTGTTCTAATATTTTTTCCAACTGAATCAATTATAGGTCTATTACACACAAAAAAATTAAAAAATACAAAAAACCCGACTGCGTATAAAACATGTGCGACATATTGAGGATAAGTTTTGTAAAATGGATGGAAGCTTAGACGCGGAAATTGATAAATTTATTATAGAATTGAAAGACGAGTGTGATACGGAATCTGAGAGCAGTTTTGATGATTCATGTTCGTCCGATAGTGATTATTTATCATTAGGCGTGCGTTTGGATCATTCGTATGCCAACCCAATTTAAAGCAATTCAATTTGTTGTAATTTTAATATAACTACCGAGAATGTGAACTGATTAGTTAGGAGACTGTAAAATAAAACATTATTTTATTTGAACGTGTATCATTTTTACTATCGTTACTTTTGGATCAACCTAGTAAATAATATTTATATACATCAGAAGAAACATGTAATATTTCATGTTAGGGAATCGTACAAACTAAACATTACAACACACAGCTAAGGTTAACCAACTTAATAAATTAATAATGTAGTTTTTATAAGGAAGAATATAAACGCGTATAAACAAAATTTTGATATTAATAATCGCCAAACAAAAAGAATGTATCAATTAATTACGCCTTCGTTCCGCCAAAGTAAAGTGCAACGATCTTACATAGGGCTTGGTGTACATTTCTATAATAAAATCCCAAAATTAATACGTGACTTGCCAATAGAATCTACGAGTTTAATGGTTAAAACTAAGTTGGCGGGTGTCTATTATACTATCTACTACTTAAATGGTTTTTATCCAAAACGAATGTCATAAAAAGGTTGTATAATAAAAGCTATTGCATATTTCAAGAGATTTTATTAGTTATCATTTATATTAATATTTCGTCTAGTTGTGCAGGAGGCGCTATATTTCGTTGGTACCTTGCCCAATCAAGATACCATAACATACTCATTGTAAGTATGGCCACAGCAAACTACTGATCTTCTAAAGATGTATAGGGTACGTTATCCAGTGTTCAGGACTTATTCTGAACCTTTGTCAGTCACAAAACAGGCGATTAAGTAGTCCATATTCATATAGTATTGGTTTGCCAGAAATTGTAGCGAAACTGCGAAAACACATTCACCAAAACACAAGTACGAAATCGAATACAACAGTAAATTAAAATAACTGTGTGCGTGTCGATGAGTTTCAATAGTAAATAGGACTCCAAATAGGTACGCTGAAAATATTTAATAGAAAAATACAAAAAACCACGCGTAGAAACATGAAAGATCGATGACAAATATGACAGTACAGTGGTGTTATTTATAAATACTATGGTTACCAAAATGACATTATTAGGGATTACATCATCTTTGTTGTCAATCGATTAATCGATGTCAAAATATTCGAAATGTAATTTAATAAAATTAGCGTAACGATTGAATGGTAATTCTAAATATATTACATAGTTTTAATATGTATGGAATACGAAAACATGTAAGAAATAAATTAATATTATAATTATAATTAACAAATAATACATAAAATATATTATTATATTCCATCAATCGATTATTATGAATCAATTCAATCGATTATAAAATCGTTTGTAATGAGGTAAATACTGTGAAAACTTTTTTGCATACAGAAAAAATACAGAATTGAGCTAACTTCACAATGCAGAATTTAGGTGTCGGTGTGCGCGCGCATCGTAGAAATTCACTCTCATCATTTTTCACCATCGCGCCAAAAGAAGTATAACTTCAAAATATTATGAGTGGGCACTGAAGATTTCTGGTGTTCGTACTTTGAAAATTTTGTTTCTATATATTCTATATATATATATAGAAACAAATTCTATATTCTATAAGCAACACATAAAATGCAATAAACGACAAAAATAAACACAGAATTCTAAATATATTTACTACGCTCTATTTCAGGAATTAGAATTCTCGGAGTCTATTTCGAGAACCAATTCACATCCTACCGTAAGTGTGACCTTAATGAAAAGATAAGAAACGAGACTGGTTTTATTTATAGCTCAGTACTTATCTCAAACGTAAACTCAAATAGAAGAGGGGGCTGTCGAACGGTCGATATCGATATCATTGAAATCGTTATAGATAGATGCAGTAATTATAATTATAGGTAGTAGGGTAAGGTGGGGCAAAATATGACACTTTATATAATACAACATAAATAGATACTACTGCCCCACTTTTTTCCCTTTTTGCCCCCGTCTTACTCTACATCAGATGATATCTATTTATTGACACTTTATTATACCCTTGCAACTAAGCCTGGGAATACACGTCCGATTTTGTTTCCGATTGTCTGATCAGACTATCTGATCGTATTTACTCGATACACGTCCGATTTTTGCGTCAGACTTTTTCTGAACACAGTCGTTCTCGAGCTGTGAGAGCGGTAAGTGCTTGCTTGCCAGAAAGAAAAGATGGACGGCGAATGAAAATTATGGTTACTTATTGCATATTTGCTCGTGTTAGCGAGAAAGAATAAATAACGTCGCTATTGGTTTCAATATTCAATTTCAATTCAGATTGATAAAGTATCAATCTGACAAGACTTACCGAGAGTAATTTCTACTTAAAATATCCAAAATTACGGAGATACCCCGAAAAGTTCTTTGATTGTTACAGAATGAGTATAAGCTCTATTAACACGTTCGCTGCGTAACGATTTTTCGTGTACTTTTTGCTGGTGCGTCGTGAGGTTATATTGACTCATAGAGGACCTTTTTTCAGTGCGTCGTGTGGTCAAATAAGCCCTCATTCAGTTCTGTCTTGATATAGGTTTTTCTCAATGGTGATATTTATTATTGAATATATTTTGTTTTGAGGTCAAAGACTAATAACCAAGCAATATATACCTAGCTGCGTTTTTAGCTCGCATGTTTCAACAATTTGTGAGGTCCATTTGACCACACAACGCACTGAAGATATCAAAACACTAGTGATGGGAAACACCTCTGTGGTATAGCACTCGACAAATTTTCCCAGAATTTTATTGACAGGTTAATTTTTAACCTTGTAAGTCACAGACGTGAAAAATTATAATAATAAAAAAAACTTTATTTCGGACAAAGTCCTTATGATGTTAGTAAATATAAAATTCTTATAAACTATTGTTAGTAACATAAAATACACAGAACACAGAAACAGTTACAAAACATACACAGTATAAAGTACATACACAAAACACAAGACAACATAACACACAACATAGAAACAGTTACAAAACATTCACAACATAAAGTACATACACAAAACACAAGACATTGGATATACAGTTAAGGAAAGTTAAAGGAAAAATTTCAAAATTACTATCACTACCTTCATCATAATATGCAGGCTTATAAACGTAATCTTCTAATATAGTAATATTTTTGTTTGGATTAATATTTGAAAAACTAACTTGACTTATATTAACTTAAGTTTTGCTGTCTTGCTGTTTATTTTTAACAAATATTTTTCAATATATTGGGCTATTCGTGTTCTTTTTGCTTTCAATCTGTTTATTAGAAACATCAGAAAAAACTTACACTTGACGACAACACCACACTACTTTACTAATATAATATATTTAAATTAAAAATTGCAAAACATATATTTCGTACGCGCGAAAAATGGCTCAAAGCGACGCAACGTCTTCCTTATCGATCGCGTGATTCGCGTGGCGCAACACTAAGCGCGCGAAATGTCGCTAGCGCAACTTTCAGTGCGGATGTGAGGTGCGCGGAGCGCTAGGTCATATTGACCTCACACCGCACTAGAGTAAAACAATTTTCTTTAAGTGCGGGTGAGGTCACATTGGCTCACGAGTGTTTGAAAATCTTGGATTGTTCACGTTAAAGCGGCAATTGCAATGGTATATAAATCTCTTTCCTACGACAGAAATACACAAAGTTAAGCCTTCCGCACCAGAGGAAAGAACGCTATTTTGCTCGCCGCACCAGATGAAAGTCCGCTGTGAGCCAATATGACCTCACAACGCAGCGAACGTGTTAACGTACTTTTGTACTTGAATAATTCTGGACAACAAAATAAC
Organism: Thymelicus lineola; assembly: GCA_963932265.1. Lineage (NCBI taxonomy): Eukaryota > Metazoa > Arthropoda > Insecta > Lepidoptera > Hesperiidae > Thymelicus > Thymelicus lineola. The sequence continues at coordinate 4,330,435 of OZ010698.1, read as the reverse complement.
TGACTTCATTAAAAGGGATGAATCAAAAACTACTCGTCAGATCTCGCTCAAATTTAAGGTGCTTGTCATGTGGTCCCACCACATGAAAAGCATCAGCTTTCGAGCGAGAACTTTCTAGCGTCGGTGGTTTCGGAGATAAGTCCCTCCCCCCCTTTCCCCGCACGAGTGATCCTATAAGGGTTCCGTTTTTCGTTTTTCGGGGAACCCTAAAAATACAGTTGAATTAAGAACCCCTCCTTTTTTTGAAGTCAGTTAAAGTATCCCATAACCAAGTACGTTTTTCTACGCCCATAATAAGCCATTCGATGCGTACGTTCACTGTCACGCTAGAGAGTAAACTGGCAAGTCGGAAGGAGGAATCGGACGTCTATTGGTCTCTGTAGAAAAGTATGCAGACCGCACCTTCAGACAATCGGATCGGCCATAAAATCGTAGACGTCTTGGCGCTGTTTCCGACTCGGACGTCCGATCCTACTATCTGATCGGACGTGTATTATGTATTCAAACAAATGTATGGCACGAGGGCCTTCCGATTGTCTGATCAGACTATCTGATCCGACGATCGGAGAGAAAAATCGGACGTGTATTCCCAGGCTAAGTGGTACAAAAGGTGGACTTAATGCTATAAGCATTCTCTGCCTACCTTTGGTTTAAACAGAGAACAGTGATATATTGTTGTGAGTGAGATATCGTTGCCCTGTCAGATTTGTCAGATTTGTCAGTTGACGTGTATTGTGTGTGTTGACATTTATCCGATGCACTATAGAAGTCTTTCCCATAACAAACGTAGTGATTAAGTACTCTGTGCCCATAACCTCCTCCATTGTTCAGCTGGGCATACCGTGAGCACAGTGGCGACATACATCTCAGCCATACAGGCCGAAAAGCCCAGCTTATTATAATTGCTTTACTATCATCACTCTGCTGTTACCACTCATATTATTTGTTGCTAAATATTATAGGTATGTATGGAATGGAGTGTTCTGTGTCGTCGAGTCAAAGATCCTGATGGTTGTACGACACAACTGGGCTTGCCTTATTGAGAAGGAGAGCTTGAGGACTCAAGGACAAAGCCCCAAAAACCTCAAAATGCCATTCCGAAATAACAGAGTAACATCTGTAGGGTCAGTTAGTAATCATTTATTCGGACTATTACCACAGAAGAAATAATAGTACATATATGTATAATAGCTATTAATATAATGAACATGAATTTCCACTTTGATAACCACATAAAACGATGACAGCGCTGGTAGCTGTCAAATTAGAAGCATTATAGAGCTAGGGCCCTATCATTAAATGTCCGCCCTTCATTGGAGCCAATTATATTATTCGCACTACTAATTCATAGGTGTGTCATCGTTTGAAGAGAAATTTGGATGTATCGCTAGAATTTATGGTACTAGGAAATCATAATTACATAATACATTTGATAAAAAATGAATTATGTAAGAAAAGTAATTATGCTATAAACATTACAAATTATATTAAAAATAATTTATTATAAAACGTTTTTCAACTTCACAATATGCACCATAAATATTAATAATTAATAACCTTAAAACCATGTCAGTCAAATCAGTTTTCTAAAACAAAAAAACGGCATCAAAATCGGTCCATTCAAAACCATCTAGAAATCAGAGCTAATTTCGATTAATTTCGATTTCTTTCGGCATTTGCCAAAATTCCACAAAAGCCAATACCCGTCTTGGCTTGTAAAAGGACGTGAAGTGAAGCTAAGTGAAGTGAAGTGAAGTGAAGTGAACCGAAGTGAAGTGAAGTGAAGTGAAGTGAAGTGAAGTGAAGTGAAGTGAAGTGAAGTGAAGTGAAGTGAAGTGAAGTGAAGTGAAGTGAAGTGAAGTGAAGTGAAGTGAAGTGAAGTGAAGTGAAGTGAAGTGAAGTGAAGTGAAGTGAAGTGAAGTGAAGTGAAGTGAAGTGAAGTGAAGTGAAGTGAAGTGAAGTGAAGTGAAGTGAAGTGAAGTGAAGTGAAGTGAAGTGAAGTGAAGTGAAGTGAAGTGAAGTGAAGTGAAGTGAAGTGAAGTGAAGTGAAGTGAAGTGAAGTGAAGTGAAGTGAAGTGAAGTGAAGTGAAGTGAAGTGAAGTGAAGTGAAGTGAAGTGAAGTGAAGTGAAGTGAAGTGAAGTGAAGTGAAGTGAAGTGAAGTGAAGTGAAGTGAAGTGAAGTGAAGTGAAGTGAAGTGAAGTGAAGTGAAGTGAAGTGAAGTGAAGTGAAGTGAAGTGAAGTGAAGTGAAGTGAAGTGAAGTGAAGTGAAGTGAAGTGAAGTGAAGTGAAGTGAAGTGAAGTGAAGTGAAGTGAAGTGAAGTGAAGTGAAGTGAAGTGAAGTGAAGTGAAGTGAAGTGAAGTGAAGTGAAGTGAAGTGAAGTGAAGTGAAGTGAAGTGAAGTGAAGTGAAGTGAAGTGAAGTGAAGTGAAGTGAAGTGAAGTGAAGTGAAGTGAAGTGAAGTGAAGTGAAGTGAAGTGAAGTGAAGTGAAGTGAAGTGAAGTGAAGTGAAGTGAAGTGAAGTGAAGTGAAGTGAAGTGAAGTGAAGTGAAGTGAAGTGAAGTGAAGTGAAGTGAAGTGAAGTGAAGTGAAGTGAAGTGAAGTGAAGGGAAGGGAAGGGAAGGGAAGGGAAGGGAAGGGAAGTGAAGTGAAGTGAAGTGATAATTTATTTAAAATAATGTGTTACAAAATGGATCCGATCTCGATTCGAAGCTTGCTACGAGTAGTGTCACACATTTCTGAGCTCAGAACCCTCAGCTGCCCTTGGTCCTAACCACCATCCTCTTTCATTTTAGAATCAAAAGCCAAAAACTAAACATAACACACAGAAATTACGGTTTTGGCATACTATTAACATATTGATATTTTTTTTGATATTATTAATTATAAGAGATTTAAAAAAAACACCTCCGTGATTAACTCCATAACTATGGAACATAAACCATGAACTCATGAACTCATCATCCATCATCCATCCATCAGCCCTTGGAGGTCCATTGCTGAACATAGGCCTCCCCTAACTTGCGCTACTCTGACCGGTCCTGACTCCATAGTTACCTATCACAAATTCCACGTCCCTGCATTCTCCCCTGAATAATACACAAAAAATGTTTACGATTCCGTTGATAAATTGTTTATTCTCCCCTTAGCCTCACAAGCCATAAGACAAGACATTAGGAGCCGAAGCGCGGTGGCTCGTCTTAAATAATAAATTTCCTTGGCTTTTCTACGAATGTTCTTGGAGCGTGAACAGGAATGACAATTTTCACGCATTGCGTTGGGCTTTGATGATAAAACAACTTAATCTTTGAGATCTTAAGACCTCTGAGTTGCCAAGATTCGGTTTGAGATGCTGAAATATATAAAATGTTATGAAAAATGACATTTGTAAGATCTGATACCGCACTCTTGTGCCGAGATCGGATTATTAAAAAAAGACACAACAAGCCATAATTGTCACACTGCTAGGCTCGGGGTCTCCTCTCACAATTTGAAGAGTATAGGCCATATTCTACCACGCTGGCCAAGTGCGGACTTCACCTTTGAGAACATTATGGAGAACTTTCTTGCAGGTTTCCTTATGATGTATTCTTTCACCGAAGCAAGTGATTAACTTGTAATACGCACATGCAAAGCAAAGCAAAATGCTTTATATACGCACATAATATTTAAAAATTAGAGGTGCGTCCTAGGATTCGAACTTGGGACCCTGCGTTCGGGACACCAACGTTTTAACCGCTAAGCTATCACTGCTGAACGGTGTATTAACGAGTCTTAATTATCATGTCCATACATGAAGATGTGTGTAGCCTATGAGAAAGCGGAACCTAAATAAGTTAATGCTCACACAAGTCACAAATCTCCGTAGAGGTTTTTTTAATGTAAATAGGTGACAACCAAGCAGAGAAGCCACCTGATGGTAACAAGGCTCCGTTTTCTTCTCCTAGTGGAGAACGCAACAAAACATGCAAATCAAGTGACCACTTCTTTTGGTTTTTTACTTTGACTCTGAACGTACGATGTGCTGAGGAGTTTCTTTACGGCTTTTCTTCTCCTTCATGGCAAAACACCTTTCGGAAAAGCTGGTAGATTAAAAATGATGACCTGCATAAGTGTATCAGTGATACCTATATGAATAAAATATTTTGACTTTGACTTTGACCTTGCCTAAGGACATCAAAGGCATCACCGATGCGTTATAAAGAGTGTATAGAGAAAAGAGAAAAGGAAGAAAGTGTACGAAACTATAAATATCTATGAGTATAAATATATCTTTGAGATAAAGTAGTACAGACCCCCATAACTTCCAAAACTGTTTTGATTCTGAATAATAAATTTGTTAAATTTTTCTCTGAGCAAAGTCAAACTAAACATTCGAACAGTCATTAAAGAGGGTGCGGATCGAAGACCCTTGCCGTTATCGATAATAATTAATTTATAGCAAAAAAACATTTAGTTCAATTTACAGCACATTTGCTTCCACGCCTGTGTCAGGATTTGCAAATACATTTGCCTTTTAGATTGCTAAAATTGATAGAATTTCCTGTCATTTTCTTGTGACCATCGGAATAAAACGTTTTTAAGTAGCATCTCTCTGTTTTTAAAATAAGATTTGTCTAAAACTTTCAAGGTAATCCATCAACAATTTTTCAATGTGACTTGATCCAATCTGAAGTTCTTCTCTTTTGGATAAATAAATGTCAACGCCAAATCTCTCCAAATGTATGAAGAATTATTTTACGTGTCTTTTTGTGTAGTAACTTTTATCCATGTTTTTGGACGTTTATAAGTAGGAATATTGATTTGTATGCGATAGAAAAGCCTCGTAACAACTACTAATAATTGTTAAGTTATTAATAAGCCCAAAAGACGCCTTTGAATTTGCTTGTTGTCAAACATCTTTATTTTAATGAGTTCTTTTCCTAAACCGTAAGCCCGCACTATTGCGTAGTATACACAATTCTGTAATAGTTCATAATAGTAATAATATAGTTCATAATTCTGTAATGCATTATAGACTAACGTTCTGCCATCGACTTATCTCGCGTTTTCTGTGATAATAAGTACCCGATGTGTTATTCTAGATTATGGTTTAACTGTGTGCACAAATTTCATGAAAATCGAGTTTATATGTCGATATAACTTTATATGTCGCAGATCAACGTCTGCTGGGTCAGCTAGTAAGCATATAAGCATAAGCACCATGTACGAGTATCTCTCGGTTACATTTATGAATAATAAATCATATAGACGTCTGACTGAAATCTTTGCTAATCCTAATGCTTCTCCCACCTCACTCTACCAACTAATGGGTTGCTTCAAATCTCGGTATAATCCCTCATTATACCTATGAACGGTATAGCGATAGACTGATTAACTGGCTTTGAAATCATATTGAATGAGTTATGAATGAAAATTAAAATATTAATTATAACTAACGTTAATTAATTAACTAAGCAACCAAGGACGTTAGGTGCGCTTAATTTTGTTGAATTTTAATGATGTCAATCGTCGTTAGCACGATAATGTATGAAATTTAACGCATTGGTAGTGATTTTAGTATATACCATCAGTGAAATAAAACGAATATATATTTTTAACTCTTTAACACGAACGTGAAAATAACGACGGCACCTTGTCTTACCAAGAGTGACGTCGCCCGCTTACCGTGTGTGCGTAATTTTTAGTGCGGTCCGACGCGGTAATGGCGCGGTAATAACAGCATGATGTCAATGTGTGCGTGTGATACTTGTACGAATAGAGGAGTTGGTATTACTATGGGTGCCTCACTGAATTTGTTGCTGAGAATCCGTCTGTTCTTTTTTTAAGTCTGTGCATAATTCATATTACGCACAACTTTGTCGCCTTAAGCATACTATTATGTATTCTATGCCTTCAGAGAAGTCTTGGCAAAGTCTTGATTTGTTACTGATTCAGTTAAATTAGCTAAGATGTTAGATGTATTAGTTGGCTCTTACTTTGGTGCGGTTTCTGATTTATTTTATCGTAATTATGTTTTAAAAGGAATTTTTCAAAACTTATTCCGTCGTAATGTAGCGTAACTAGCGTAAAAGATATGTCGACACGAATCCCGTCTCAACATTTTTCGCGTGCGAGTACCAAGACGTACGTTTTTCGATGCGAAAAGAAGGCTGTTAGTACGTATTGACTGTAATGTAAGAATAACGCGATCAGGCTAGTCGATGTTCAGTAAAAAAGATAACTTACACAACCATGTAAGGCTTCTTCAGTCCACCGAATTATTTTGAATCACTGAGAACTTCGAAAAATAATAGTTTAAATTGAAAATATTTGTCTGTTCCAAATACTAAGTAGCTAAATAAAAAGTCATTAAAGGTGTTATTACTTAACAACTAGGAGTGTCCGTCTGGTTTAAACGCATTCATTATCGTATACGACAGAAACAGGCGCGGTATTATTACCATTTTGACCTACTCTTTCCAATTAAAAGTTATCTATTATGGTAGACTGCCCTCGCTTTTCCTCAGAAAATAATATTAATAATTATTATTATTGTACTTCCATTAAAACAATCGTGAGGTATTTTTTTTAATTAAACCTTTGTTAAGGTACAAAAAGCACACAAAATATTATTTAATGCTAGCCTATTCGTCTGCAATTTATTAAAGAACAATGCCCAAAAATTATTTTTTATTTTTGTTAGCGTCTTAAAACGTCAGTTATACCGAAGTAATTCAATTATTTTTTTACGTATTTTAATATTAATACCTGTACCCATATTATCCAGTGTAAAATAATTTTATTAATAAGTAATGAATTGACTATAATAACAATGATGTCAACAATGTCCATTTTCATTCGGGCACTCACTTCGATACATAGCTTGTATCAAGCAAGATATAGGGAGACTTCTGGCCAATATTACAGACAGAATTTCGTTATAAATGTTGGTATGACAAATGTAATGATGTCAAATTTCCATTTCCGGTTGTCAATCAAAAAAAAAGTCAGAATAAAATAATAGTAAAAATTACAGGCAGCCGTAAGTCTCCCCTACTCTATGACTCAATGGTTATAAGAATTCAATCTCAAAATACTTTGGTTCTGGGGTGTGTCTGCTGAAAATTCTTATATATCTGAGCTCAGAAATGAAAGCGGCGATTTTTAGATTTTATTGAAGTTATACTTCTTTTGGCGCGATGGTGAAAAATGATGAGAGTGAATTTCTACGATGCGCGCGCACACCGACACCTAAATTCTGCATTGTGAAGTTAGCTCAATTCTGTATTTTTTCTGTATGCAAAAAAGTTTTCACAGTATTTACCTCATTACAAACGATTTTATAATCGATTGAATTGATTCATAATAATCGATTGATGGAATATAATAATATATTTTATGTATTATTTGTTAATTATAATTATAATATTAATTTATTTCTTACATGTTTTCGTATTCCATACATATTAAAACTATGTAATATATTTAGAATTACCATTCAATCGTTACGCTAATTTTATTAAATTACATTTCGAATATTTTGACATCGATTAATCGATTGACAACAAAGATGATGTAATCCCTAATAATGTCATTTTGGTAACCATAGTATTTATAAATAACACCACTGTACTGTCATATTTGTCATCGATCTTTCATGTTTCTACGCGTGGTTTTTTGTATTTTTCTATTAAATATTTTCAGCGTACCTATTTGGAGTCCTATTTACTATTGAAACTCATCGACACGCACACAGTTATTTTAATTTACTGTTGTATTCGATTTCGTACTTGTGTTTTGGTGAATGTGTTTTCGCAGTTTCGCTACAATTTCTGGCAAACCAATACTATATGAATATGGACTACTTAATCGCCTGTTTTGTGACTGACAAAGGTTCAGAATAAGTCCTGAACACTGGATAACGTACCCTATACATCTTTAGAAGATCAGTAGTTTGCTGTGGCCATACTTACAATGAGTATGTTATGGTATCTTGATTGGGCAAGGTACCAACGAAATATAGCGCCTCCTGCACAACTAGACGAAATATTAATATAAATGATAACTAATAAAATCTCTTGAAATATGCAATAGCTTTTATTATACAACCTTTTTATGACATTCGTTTTGGATAAAAACCATTTAAGTAGTAGATAGTATAATAGACACCCGCCAACTTAGTTTTAACCATTAAACTCGTAGATTCTATTGGCAAGTCACGTATTAATTTTGGGATTTTATTATAGAAATGTACACCAAGCCCTATGTAAGATCGTTGCACTTTACTTTGGCGGAACGAAGGCGTAATTAATTGATACATTCTTTTTGTTTGGCGATTATTAATATCAAAATTTTGTTTATACGCGTTTATATTCTTCCTTATAAAAACTACATTATTAATTTATTAAGTTGGTTAACCTTAGCTGTGTGTTGTAATGTTTAGTTTGTACGATTCCCTAACATGAAATATTACATGTTTCTTCTGATGTATATAAATATTATTTACTAGGTTGATCCAAAAGTAACGATAGTAAAAATGATACACGTTCAAATAAAATAATGTTTTATTTTACAGTCTCCTAACTAATCAGTTCACATTCTCGGTAGTTATATTAAAATTACAACAAATTGAATTGCTTTAAATTGGGTTGGCATACGAATGATCCAAACGCACGCCTAATGATAAATAATCACTATCGGACGAACATGAATCATCAAAACTGCTCTCAGATTCCGTATCACACTCGTCTTTCAATTCTATAATAAATTTATCAATTTCCGCGTCTAAGCTTCCATCCATTTTACAAAACTTATCCTCAATATGTCGCACATGTTTTATACGCAGTCGGGTTTTTTGTATTTTTTAATTTTTTTGTGTGTAATAGACCTATAATTGATTCAGTTGGAAAAAATATTAGAACACGATTTCGTGAGCCATGACCACGTTTTATGCTATAATATGTACCTACGTTTGCCCAAAATTCTTCTGTATTTTCATTGAGCGACTCAGTTTCTTTTGTTTTTTGTATTTATAACACTATTTTCTATTTTAATTTTCAATATTATATTACATTGGTGGAAAATGCAAAAAATCGGGAGAAACGGTCGCTAAAACGGGATATCGGGAGACGATAACCAAAATCAGTAGATCTCCCGATAAATCGGGAACTTTTACAACACTCGTCACTTGACAGCAAGTAATGCTAATCTAATGGGAAGGTAATGACAGCTTGTCAGAGGTAAAATAACTGTGAACGGGCTGTAGTAGTAAATAGTAATCGATACTTGTCTTTGGGACTAGGGGCACATTCTTTTTCTCTCCTTAATCTGTATTAAAGTTTAATGCCTGTCGGAAAATAAATTATTCTTCAACTGAACTGAATAAAATCTTTCATTCCCTCCCCCCCACAAAAACTGGTTTTATAGCATGGTATCGTAATAGTTCTCGTAATAGAACATAGATGGTGTTTTTACAATTGTAAAAACAGAAAAAAAAAGATACTATTACGAGAACTATTACGATACGTAGCAAAGTAATATTAGAATATACTACAAAATTAATCACAGATGGCGCTTAACACATGTCATATAGTTTGGCTATAGAGATTCGTAAATTAAATTATTTCAAAATATTATTTCATTTTTATTTTTAGTATTGCTGTTTTTGAATATTGTATTTTGAACAATGTTTTTTTAATATTGTTTTTTGATTTTTTTTTCATGTCAAAGAAGTATGACTTCTCACGCGCGTACAAAAGTACACGCACCCTTTTTTTTTTTTATTTTAAGACGCTAAAGTTGAAAATGAAATAAAACGATGTATGGCAGTTGGGCATTGTTCTTTAGAAAAATGTTGACTCCTAAAGGGGGCGTTATTCAGACGAGACTGGAAACCTGTTTAAGATAGCCGTATTGGGGCGGCTTAGAATATTAACCCCAATCCCACGCCGGATGGGTGTCGTAAGAGGTTACTAAATTGTTCATTATTACCATTATTGCTATTTTTATTTCTCCATGGGGTTCGCCTGGATAGTTACCACCCTTGAGCATGAGTCAGCCGCCAAACAATCCGGCAATTCCGGCTAGGGGCTTAAAAACCAGTTCGTTCTTTCTTTTTCTTTTCTCTTTCTTGGCCGGCAACGCATCAAAGATGCCTTTGGTGTTGCTGATGTTCATGGGCGATGATAGTAATTATCATCAGGTGAATCACCAGCTTGTTTGCCGGCTATTTCCATATTTTAGTTATGTAAGTAGTTATATGTAGTTATGTGTTAGTAGGTATATGTTTATTTTAATTTCACTTTTGTAATAATTATGTTTGGCTTGTAGTGCCCCTTGGCTTTGACTGTTAGTACAAGTATCTTTATTAATAAATAAATATAAGATATTGAAAACACTGATAAATCTATCAATATACACCTCAAATACTATCCTAATCGTTATATAATATTTAGCTAGATAGCTAAAAGATAAATTTATGTAATCAAATAAAACGAGTTAGTTTAATTAATTACACCAATTAATTAAATTTGCTCGTTTTATTCGATTACATGAATTTATCTAAATTTAATATTAATTAATTAATTAAACCAATAAATTACACCATTTAATTAAATTTACTCGAACCTCATATTCCGGTCGTTTAGATATTTGTTTAATTAAAAACTCACTGGCAAAGTCATTTTATTAAAATCGTTGTTTGTAACGAGTTCCCCTTACAACTGACGAGGTCTACAAAGTCCACCGCACTGCTTCAATGTAGATTGTAGAGAAGTTATTCCTTATTTAAAGTCGACTTACGAGTAAGTATCTCCGAGCGAGTTCTCTCATGGCAAATACCGCAAACAATAACTGGGTAGTTGGTAAAATCCTACTAATATTATATTTTAAATAAACAATGATATTTAAAAATCATAGATACGTCATGCCCTTCCAAATCAACCAAAAAATCTGTTCCGAAAAGAGCTACAACACACACGCGGTTTATCTTTTGTTTCACTACACCAATCACACTACAGTAATACACGAAGGCATTATAACGTTGTATGTCAAATCTCAAGTACTTCTACAACAACAAAAGCGTGCGTATCGACTTGTATTGACAGAGCGACCACGAGCAGACGAGGTCAATAGACCGCTCTTACGATCTTCATTTTCGGCGCGCTAGTGACATGTCTACCTCTTTTTTACTTATAACATCATCTATACTAATATATAAAGAGGAAAGATTTGATTGTTTGCATTGAATAGGCTCCGAAACTACCGAACCGATTTGAAAAATTCTTTCACTGTTAGGAAGGTATACTATCCCCGGGTGACATAGGCTATATTATATTTTTTTTACTATTTTTCCCGAAGCGAAGCAAGGGCGATTTCCTAGTTGTATATAAATATGAAAGTTTGTGAGGACGTTTGCGAATCTTTCACGCAAGAACTACTGAAGGGATTTTCATGAAATTTAATTCACTGGTAGACCATGATGTGGAATAGGAGATCGGGTACTTATTATCCCGGATAATTCTTGACAAAAAATAACCAACTACAAAATTAGGAATCACTCAAAAATTATTTGTCAGATCTCGCTCAAATTTAAGTGGAACAACATGAAAAGTACCAGCTTTCGATTAAAAAAAGAATCATTAAAATCATTTGGCGTGATATAGAGTTATTCGTCCATTTATCACGCACACACTTAATGCTTTAAAACTTATGTCTTCTCATGGATGCCATTGTCAGATCTCGCTCATAAAGTGGGACTACATAAAAATCACCAGCTTTCGATTAATAAAAGAATCATCACAATCGGTTTACCAGCCGAAAGTTCTATTGTTCTGTAAAGTTCTATAATATAATACCTCCTCCTTGTTTGAAGTTGGTTAAAAACACAAGAAAAGACCCAATTAGAGAGTTAGGAGAGCGCTAGTTTTAAATAATAATACATCTGCAAGACAGGGATATAGAACCATGTATTACCTCGTTAAAATACTATAAAAGTGTAACTCAAAGTTGAAGACAACGCCTCTTGTGAGCATAAAGATCTTGGGTGGGGTTATGGAACTCATTATAAAGTCTTTAACTTAGCAGCATTAGAAATGGTTGACTTTAAAAGGTGGCAGTGGTTGATGTAAGTTTCAGAAACTGTGTAAGATTATGTGAAGTTTACATTATTCGCTAGAATTCCCAGTAGAATTACAGTAGAAGGCACCGAGTTTTAGTGAGTATATCATGAATTCCATTTATTCTGGAGAAAAAAGTATATGCATATCATCATTATTACCATAACCCATAGATTACAAATGGAATCGGTTTAACGTACCCTCCGAGGCACGGAACATACGATACTTACTAGAATTTTTGCAGTTAAAGCGGCCATTCAAATAGCGATCATCTATACTAATAATAAAGAGGAAAGATTTGATTGTTTGCATTGAATAGGCTCTGAAACTACTGAACCGATTTGAAAAATTCTTACACTGTTGGAAAGCTACACTATCCCCGAGTAACATAGGCTATATTATATTTTCAAAAAAATTAGGGATCCTTAATAAAACTCCAATAATGTAACCCAAGGTGTAAAAAATAAAGAAAACCGAAGCCAAGCGAGGGCGGTTACACGTACAATATAAAAACCACGCACAAGCCACGCATAGGTTACGCACAAGGGTGTGAGATTTCGCATTATTTAGTTAAAGTTTACAAGTAGAAGAAGTAAATAAATCTAATTGTGGAATATTTTAAGCAATGTTTTTGAGGAAAATGAAACATTTTAATTTGTGCCAATGTGAAGCAGTGCTTTAACGAAAATGATATAGGGATCAATTTCGAACGCAGGACGGGAATATCCAGAGTCATTAAATCGACATCGTTTAATGATTTCATCAAGAATATTATTATTTCAAGTCACGTTGTTTAAAACGAGCGAACGCTGAATATTCACTGTATTGTGTCACTACAAAATTGGTCGTAGTGTCATCAAATGTCTGTGGATATGATACTACTGATATGGTATGTTCATACATCACGGGATTTAGTTTTTGATTCTCTACAACATGTCATAATTGTCTGACTTCACAATGTTTTTATTAATTAGTAAATTAAAATTTATTTTAACACACTTTTATTACCTTCATACGAATGTGCCTATGTAACGGAAACTTTGAACATGATTTTGACCTCCTTCAAATCGAAATTTAGCATATTTCATGGACCGATGAAAATTCAATATTTAAAAAAATAGAAAGGAAAAACGCAGAGCACTACAGTTTCATTGCAAAAAAAATATTAAAAAAACTAAAAAACATGCTTTTAGAAAATCCAACTAAAATAGAAAATATATTTAAGAATAAGAATTGTAAATAAGAAAAAAATATATTTTACTGTTAAAAAGCGTGGGGTGCTTAAAAGTTTTTCTTTTTACATTGTACGTATCTCCAATTTCACGTCTATTTGATGTAGAGATTCAAATAAAATCATTAATTTGATTTGTTAAAGTGCAGGCACAGTAGATGGATAACAAAATTGTATCTTAATAAGTACACTTTTCCAGTTAATGGCGTACAAATATTCCATTATCAAACAACAACCAGCAACATCCTAAAATATGGAAACTTCATGAAATAGTTCATATTTTCATGACCATGAAACTATACAATGATAGGTAAGTATATTGTTTGTCGTCGGTCTGTCTGCGAGCGCCGTTGCGTGACATCGCTTTCATTCCAACCGTGATTTTAGAAATAGCCCCCGGCGATTCATTGCCGGGGATTGAAGGGCCCTTTTTATTGTAACCGTATTGAATATCGCGATATGGGATGAATGGTTTATCGCAGGCTTTTGATATTTTGAAAAACTGTTACAATTCACAATTTTTTCAATTTACGTTTGCACAAAATCTGAAGGCATACTGCACTTACTGCAAGGGATTGAGACTATACTACTTATATCCTACTGGTATGACTACAGTGCTATGTACTATCAGTAAGTTATAAAAATTTAAGCAAAAGCCTAAAATGATAGGGGCAAAAAAAGAATTTATATAACGCCAAATAACTGTTGTTTTTTTGACAATCCACCTGGCTAGCGGCTATTGTCGCCCATGGACATCAGCAACACCAAAGGTTGATGCGTTACCAATCAAGAAAGAGATAGAAAAAGAAAGAAAGAACTGGCTCTCAAGCCCCCAGCCGGAACATGACGAGTCGTTTGGCGGCTGACTCATGCTCAAGGCTCAACTCATGTTTGGGATACCTGCTTCAAAACATTACAGATCCGTCGGATCCCATCTACTAGGTTGCTGAAAAATAACAACGTTAGGACTCACAAGCATTGAATCGGAACAAAAAGTGTGAAAATGAAACATGGCTCGCTGTCACAACGGCCAAGTGACGGGCGGCGCGCGTCCGGTTTTTAGAATTGCGTATTCAATAGACCGGCGTCCGATATACTGTACAAGCGTGTGTACTGGCTTTATAATTGGGTTATTTTGAATACTACGACTACTAATAATTGATCAAGTATTATGACAAATGTTGATCAGTTTATGTTTATCTAACCTATCGGGTAAGGCCGTCTCTCTCAAATTCATTTTGGCCATTTATTTATAACATACAAGTTTGTTACTATAGTATTGAAAAAGTAACATAAAAGTAACGTAAAAGTAGCATAGAAGTATAGAAAAAGTAACATAAAAGTAAAAGACTTTTTAATTTACGACACTATAATATATAACAAATTTCGTAATTTAGAGCTCCAATTAAAATATTATACTTACTAAATAACCTACCGATATAAGCAAAAGTAAACAGGTAGCTTAAAATCACATACCTATAACTTTTTTGAAGTTGAAAGACAGTTATCCTTTTACAAATAAGCATTTATTATCGATAGGGTGAGTACCCTAATGGCAATTACAAACAAATCAGAAGTCGTTATCTATCAGTACATAACCCTTTAGGCTTAGCCCGAGACAAGGACAAAAGATCGAAAGGACGAACTCCCAGATTCCCAATCAAGTTACAAGAACCCGTTTTATGTAACGGACCTTTGAGGTCAGAAAGAATTGAAAGGTTATTGATATGATTCTTTTCTCGTATAATAAAATTGAACAGTGAGAGGGAGAAAATTTGATATCACATTTGTCTGGATAATAAATTACATGGTTTTGCTTCGATGTATACGAGTTAGTAACAAAAAGAAGATTGAATGGATGAGATTATTGGAATGAGATGAGTGTGCTCTTGTAAAATTAGTCTTGTGTCATTGTCCTTGTTAAATGTGATGTTTTTAATATTTTTAATACTAATAGTAGCCTTCTGGTTAGAGTTTAACCATTGTTATTGAAAATTTGAGGAAAATGTTGAAAAAAAATAGCTATCATGTGTGACTAACTGCCTGGCCACGGGACATTCGCGATAGCGAAAATTCGCGCGGTGCGATCGGTGAAGCGTCTAGCGACAAAAACAAATGTGTAGAATATATATTTCTTGTAAATATTCTTATTGGAACGAAGTTCCTTATCGCGCGTTATGAAAGGGGGCTAGACGGAAAATTCTTACGAAAAATTGCCACGATACTTTTTGAAGTGATTCAGAGAGTTTTACAGAGATGGCGCTGTACAACTTTCTGAATCACGCTAGTAGCGTGAGCTCGTTTCATATCTGAGCTGAATCACACTGCTGAGCGCGTAAAACAATACTTAAATCGAAAGGAACTTCGTTCCATCCGGGTGTCCCTTGACACCTCTCATGTTTTTTTTATAATAATTTGGTTTAAGATATTTTTCTGCGTTCTGTTACTTAGTTTGAGTTTTTTTATGTCCAATGTACTAATACTGATTGTATTTGTAGTGGAAATAAAAGATCCTATTAAACAGCTCTATCTCAATGTAAAGTAATGTACTGATCATGCCACCGTACACTGAAACATGCTGAAATAGCTAAACCAGCTATTTGGAAATCTGGCCACCCACAGCATAATTATAAACATGTAGTGAAAAGATTGTGAGAATAAATAAAAATAATTCCTATTCAAATTGCTTTGTTCTGACTAGTTCGATTCGTTACTATTGTTCTATTGTCAAACTAGTAAGAGTTTTTTTCTCATTTGCTCTACCGTAGAACTAATTAATAATTTTAAAAATAATTCTATGCATAAAAGTGGTGTGAACCTATCATTGAGTGTAAATTGATCATCCTATCATTTTCATATCATGTACTCCTCAATATCTTCCAAATATTATGTATTTAACTAAAAAACTATTATATTATTTTTTAAGCAATATCGAGATAACTTTGATAAAGATATTTCGCTCTCGGACTGTCTGGTCGCGACGGTGAATGTCCGTCCCTTGACCGTCAAACTTTGCCGCGCGAATTCGCGCCGCCCATCCCCGTGGCTAGGCCTTAAGAAATGTGAAAAAAGGGATAGAACAATTATGCCAATAAATCAGGCTCGCCCTCTTTAAGGTCGCTGGGTCGTTGATATTCGTTAAGTGTTTGTTAAGCTCAATTTTTGAACAACGACTTGAGCGCTCTGCCCGCGACATTAGCCACATTTATAAAAACCCTGAGATAATAAGTATCCTTTATGCTATTCCAGACCATGGTCGACCTATGTACTTCATTTATGAAATTCCTTTCAGTAGTTTTTGAATGAAAGAATAAGAAATATCCATACATCCTCACAAAGAAACTTTCACATTAATAAATAATAATAATAAAGCCTTTTATTTCCCATATCCTTATCATTTTACATTGCAAAAGTAGTTTATTAGTTGATATTTGTTAGAAATTTACTTATTGACTAATTGTTAGTATTGTTAGTTACTCAGAATTTGGGATATAGACCCCTTCTTGGGTGAAGGCCTTTTTTTATGCCTTGAGCAGGCAAACGAGCAGACAGTTCACCTGATGGTAAGTGATCACCGCCGCCAATGGACATTAGTAACACCGGGGGAATCACCAATGAGTGGCTGGCCTCGAAGAAAATAATAGACCCGCTTCTTGAAGGACCCATATCATAGTTTGGAGGGAACACCGATGCAGGAAGTTCATTCCACAGTTTACACGTGCGTGTAGAACACTATGCGAGAATCGAACTGTGAACGAACGCCAGGTATCCAGGTGGTGTCGATGGAACCTGGTACATCGTGATGTGCGGTGACGAAAATTAACCGCAGGGATTAAACCAAACAGTTCTTCAGAACATTCCCCATTAGCGATTCTAGTCCAATTGTAAGCTTGGGATCGTCGACAAGACGAATGACTCGCCTTTGAATTTGGTTAAACGGATCCACTTGCCCAGCTGGGGCTCCGCCCCAAAGACGGGTGCAGTACTTCATGTGCGGCCGAATTTGCGCCTTATAGAGCATTAGGCGTAAAGTACTGCTTACAGTATTAAGTCTCTGTTGAGGCCTCCTCCATCTTCTTTCACGAGTCTCTCTCTACCGAGCCTCAGCCAATTTTATCCCGCTCTTTCGTGTATATAATCAACCCATTTATAATATTAATAGGAATTAATTCACTAAAATCACACTGTACTCAAACCACCTACAAATTCGAAGAGTTCATCACTCATGCAAGTCTCTCACTGATTTCCAATTTATAACTTGTTAATAACGACATTTTAACACAAGACACGAGCGTGCGAAGTTTTCCAATCGCCAAGTTCAGAACTTCGTAAGGCATAATGGTTTTATGGCGCATACTTAAAAGGAAAAGTTATATTTAATTTTGAATTTGTATCATCTTCAAATGTAAACATGTTTTAAGAAGAGTTAGTTAACACACACACACACACACACACACACACACACACACATACACACATTTATACATTTATACACTTACACTCTCTCTCTCATACACACAAGTTACTTTTAAGCATAACTGTTCATATTTTTAACTAATACTTTTTGTGTAATCCGTTTTTTGCCATAGTATTTGAGTAATTGTTTTGTTAGCAATAATTGATTTTGCAAACACTGTTGGATTACATATTGAATAAATAAATAAATAAACAAAAAAACAAAAAAGTGGTAAGCTTGTGATAGGACAGTAAGTAAAATTCGGAGTTAAACTTTTTCATACCCATCGCAGTGGCGGTACAGCTATACAAGCCGAAAAGCCCAGCTTACTATCATCACTCTGCAGCTGTTAACACTCATATTATTTGTTGGTAAATATTATACGTATCGAATGGAATATTCTGTGTTGTCGGGGCCAAATATCCCGAGATCCTGGGTTGTACGACACAACTAGGCTTGCCTTATTCTAACGGCCTAAGCACGCCACTAACGTCGTGTTTAAGCTATATGCTTGGAATCCAGTTCTTTGTACGCTTATCATGTTTCAAGACATTCGGAAAACAATCACCTGAAACTAACAGACTCAAGTAATCTTGCCTTTTGGTTGGATTTACAGCCCCCAATATAGACAAAGTTGTCAGACATCTTAGTAACTTTCTTCGATATCAACATAGTATAAAATTAAAGTCGATTGTATACTTATTTATTGCTTCATAAAGAACATGAGGAGAGATAAGCTTTGAAACTTTTGCAATAACTAAGTTGCAAGCACGAGCGTTCGAAGCGTGCCTTATCCTGAGGTAAAAGTATAATGAATTCAATACAGATTATATAGTATGGAGTTCTTTTCTGCAGTGTATGGAGTAAATAATAATTATATATTATGTCGTTCTATGCAATTTGATTTTGTCTCCTTAGTTGAGAAGCAACCAAATTTAAAAGATTCAGATACTTTTAAGAACTAACAATGCACAATCAATTCCAAAAATCATAAAAATTGGAAGTGAGATTCAGATTCGAATCCAATTTTAATATTCAGAGCTTTTCTCTATATATATATAAATATATAATATAAAATATATATTATTAAATATTATAAAATAGATAGCAAGGTTTGGTTGTCTTCACCCTTAATGAATAAATCATAGAAACTCTCAAACCGCCAGAATGTAAAGTCTCTTCAAAAGGAACCGAAGGCATATTGTATTCCGAAGTACGGAATAGTTAGAAAGTGATATTACCTCTGGTAGCGATCCAAATTCCTACAGGACCCAAAGTTCCTGAACTACTTCGAGCTGCAAGCGTTTCATAGCTACATAATTGTTACTAACTACATAACCCCTGAACGAATTTATTTAAGATATCATTAGATTTGTCTCAATAACCCAAGAGTTCTTAGAAAAGTGAAATAAAAAAACAAATATTCTATGAGATTTCATTATCTGAAGTATCAAAAAATTAAAATAAATTGAATAATGCAATATGGGTATCAAATTAAAGAGCTCACCATAAGGATTTCAAAATGTATAATTATCATGCTAGCTTTTTTATTTATTTATTTATTTATTTATTAAACCATACTCGCAGTGCTTACAGCATAGCCAAAGCGCACTGCGAGCCATACATAATAATATAATAATACAAGCAATATATATTTAGTTAAGCATATCAATTTAAATTGGAGAGAAGGTACGTATGCAGGTTTTTAGGAAACCTGATATGTTTATATTGAATATATCAAGTTCTGGATTCTGAGCAATCAAGGCGTTGAGTAAGGCAATAGCCAGGGCCGTGGGTGCGTGGCAGGCGGTCTGCGAGCGCGCCGGCGGATTTTTTTGTTAGCAGACGGGTTTTTTTTTAATTTTTACTAGCTGTCATAATATTAATGTTGTATGGGAAAAGTGGAAAATCGACTTTATAAATGGTCTGAATATGCATAGTGCATTGTTTTAATGGTCACAACCTTTCAAATGAAATAATTTTGAGGCATATCGGTTGGATGGCTTCAGAGTCTTTAAAGGACATCGTAAGACACGTACAAACATTTTTCGTGTTTTATATTATACGAGTAACCGCCCTCGCTTTGCTTCGGTTTTCTTTATTTTTTACACCCTGGGTTACATTATTGGAGTTTTATTAAGGATCCCTAATTTTTTTTGAAAATATAATATAGCCTATGTTACTCAGGGATAGTGTAGCTTTCCAACAGTGTAAGAATTTTTCAAATCGGTTCAGTAGTTTCGGAGCCTATTCAATGCAAACAATCAAATCTTTCCTCTTTATTATTAGTATAGAATAGATTATATATAGATAGAATATATCAGTAGTTACAAAAACAATAAATATACGCGACGAAATGCAAACAATAAGATGATTCGCATTAAAACGTTTTGATCTTTGACAATCCCTAATTGAGGCTGTTTTCATGGTGCGCCTAACGACGAGGATCCTTTGTAAGAGGAGTTTGCAAATGAATAGACTTTTAAGGAAGCCATTATTCAATTACTTCGCTTTATTCTTCGCTTCAGCTTCAACGGTTTTTCAGACATTTTAGGGTCTCGCAAATCCGATGAAAATTGTAATTGATGTTGCACCCTGACTTGAAAAATGCCTCATTTACATGATACCATTTTCTTGTACGTTCAAGAACAATAATTGGAGCGCAATAAATTGGACTGTAAGCAACTGTTTACACGCAGATTGAAATTGTAAAATTGAACGCAACTGGCTTCAACCCACTACTGGGCACGGGTCTCTCCTCTTGAAAATTGTGGTGGTATTATAATATGTTGTGTAATACGTGTCATCTTATTGCCATAACTATATATACTTAATTGACTAATAACAGTAATAAATCAGTGTAACAGCTACAGTCATTTCATTCCGACGTCTCCCAATACAAAATAAATAATTACATGTCTTTTATTTACACCAATACAATTATGTTTAGAAAATTATTTCTTTCAAGTAGTTATGAATAGGTGCAGCAAGGTGCGAATGAAAACTAGTAACTTAACTAATTATAATAATAATTTTAATTTCGATATTAGAAATTAAATTTTTAAAATACTTATAACTAGGGTGATTACGGTCGATGTTTGTACCGGAATGATCCGGAAGGTCAGGTGTTTAGGTTCCCAGGCTCGTTTCCGTGAACCGTCATATGATATCTTGACTATAAAAGTGAGCATTTACAATTTACAATTAGCATCAAGTCAAAGTGCAAACTTGACAAGTATACTTGATCGTGTAAGGCCAGCTTTATGTAATACTATTTCTAAAAGTAATACTTGAGATGGACCACTGAATAGTCCACAAGCCCCAATCCACTTCAAGACGAGACGAGTGAAAGCAAGTCTCTTCGCGGTACAATGAACAGGAATGGGGTAGGACTCGCAAGCGACCGCACATACCTACTCTCTATAACTACTTGGTTGAAGGATACTACATAATTATCCCAAATATGAAAGTTTGTGAAAATGTTGGTTACTCTTTCGACTTTCACTCGAAAACTACTGATGGGATTTTCATGAAATTTAGCGCTTAATTAAACCATGATCTAGAATAGGGTATATGTATAGGGTATACCTATTATCTAGGAAATCTTTACTATTAGATATATGAACTTGTTAAGTAAAACATGGGTAAGGCCGCCCGCACTTTGGATACGAATTCATCTCGTACGTATACTTACGATCGTGGTCGTACGAATTGAGTGCGCACAGTGGATACGTTTTTCTCCGTCAAATAGGTAGTTTTCTAGTGACAACACATTTGTAAAGTCTTCTTTGGTTGGAGCGCGATGAATAATCTGTATGTTCACGATAATTCTCTTATAACACGGAGACTGCGGTGGCGTCGTCGCTGTCGTAGAACCGAATGGGTGCGAGAAATATATTTAAAAAGACACGATTTTGGTGAATTTCATCATATTATGGAAGACTTATATAATGACCACACACTGTTTCATGGTTATGTACGTATGAAAAAAGAAAATTCTTTAATTTATGTCCGTAAACATAGTTAATGTATTTTTCTACATCCATTTTTTAAGTTTCGACGTACGAATGTATTTTAAAATCCCAACAAGTTCGGATTGTGTTCGGACGTCGGATGTACACGTACGTATACGCACGACTAACTCGCACCCAGTGTGCGCGCTCCCATAGTACTTGGAAGGTCGGGATCGTTCGTGCGTGTTCGTACGTGTACTTACGAGTAAAATTCGTACGAAAACGTGTCCAAAGTGCGCATGGCCTAATGATGTCTTCATACCATGAGATGGTTCGTTACAATAGGGATGTTTACACTAATTATAAATTACTAATTACTATAAATTTATATCTAAAGTATTAGTGGTAACATTTAAAGGCCTAAAATATGATTATTTTATCGAAATCAATCACAATAACATTACATTTATATCATTCATTTAAAATGTTAAAAATTGTACTCACTGTCACGTGACCTCAAACGCCATTTTGAGAATATGACGTCATTGAAAGTATTTTACGTATATATGCAAATTCAACTAACTTCAGCAGACAGATAGTATTGAATAACGGGTTGTGACGTCACGTGACGTTTTTGGTGGGAAATTTGATAATGATTGTTATTTATCAATTGTTGTTTTTAAATTGATTTTTATAATATTTTTTTCGTGAATATTAAGGTTCTATCTACATATAAAATTAAATTGAATCCTAAAATTAGTCAACATCCCTATATTCGGCTTTTATACAAAATTCAGTCTCTTCCATTGAAGTATTATTACTATAGCGTATAGAACCGACACCGCGAATACCATGTATGTCCCAATGCATTGGCGCCACGTGGAATCAATCTTCAATGGATTCGTTCGATTTTGAAAGGAGAACGGAGGCTCAATTTTGAAAATCGAACCTCCCGGGCGGGACACACATTTTGTTTGAGATGTCTGTTCTATGTCATTATACTTCAATGGTATCTTCACATTCTTTAGATAAGTACTAACTTACCTACTACTTTACCTACTACTACCTAACCTAACCTACTTACTACTACCTAACTTACTTACTACTTTACCTACTAAGGTAAAGTAATAAGAAGTATCTCAATAATGTTGTAAATTGGACAATGCTGGACAGCTGAACTGAGGATTGTGACAGAGAGAATACTGAAAACGACCGTGTTCGAGCTAACAAGTATCTAAGCGTGTAATTCCTACCTAATTCTCTGTATTCCTCTCTCTCTACAATATATGTGCGTCCCGCTCGGTATAGTGACGATTTGCCTATTTTGCATTTCACAAAATACAGCCTTATATCCGTTTCGCAAAACTTTAACTCGACGGATACAATGAAGAACGAAATAGAAGATTCTGAGGGAAACATTGCTACATCATATCTAATTTTAGTTGCCGACTACATATTTCATAAAACTTCGGTAAGAAAGATAAAGAATAGTAAAGTTTGAATGGGCTTGCGGAAACATTCCGCAATAAATATTGATGTGTTCAACATAATATCTTTATTTAACTACTCATGAAACTTATCATTTAGATTTTTCAGAAAACTATAATACGATTAAGCACTGGTTATCTACACAATAAAGATACACACACACACGCACACACACACACGCACACACACACACACACACACACACACACACACACACACACACACATACACACACAAACACGCGCGCAATAAAGAATATTTAAACCGAACACTATTTTGACTATTTATCACCATAAAATTCCATAAAATTCGTTCCAACATACGTAAGGAACATTCGCTAGGAAAGTAGGCAATGATAAACACAAATAAGCCTTTAAAAAGTTTTGTCCTTTGGTAATACAGGACTCTACAGAGTCTACAGTCCCAAATCTGTCAGCGAACCGAATCCAACTTCAGAATTTCACTTAACTGAAGTTTTTGAAAGCTATCTTAAACTTTGCGCTGTAACCAAAAAGTTTTTGTTACATAACTTAATAAATGGCTACAATATTACGAACGTCTTTCTGCGTATACAAATTGTAATTTGTTGCGTGTGTGAGTTTTATAACGATAGCGGTATTTTATGTCTTTTTAGGGCCCATAGGGTCCATACTCCATATATACGTCTTTTGAGGGTACCGTGTACGTCTTTTCAGGATCAATGGAACAAAGATAATGTGTGTTTTCAGCTCATGATTAAGATTTTTCTATAATCAATGCATTATATTGTATGTACTCATTTTTCTGTTTAATGTATGTGCTGAGGGCATTGAAGTATTATTATTACTAGCGTATATAACCGACACGGCGAACACGATGTATGTCACAATCAATTGGCGCCAACGGACTTCAATTTTCAATGGATTCGTTCGATTTTGAAAGCAGAACAGGGACTCAATTTTGAAAATAGAACCTCCCGGCGGGACACACATTTTGTTAGAGATGTCTGTTCTATGACATTATACTTCAATGGCTGAGGGGTTAATTTTCCAAATGGTGGTAGAATAAAACACACCATCAACACTAAAGTGTATGTATATTGATACCCATATGAACATAATGGTTTTGAATACCATTAATAAAATTGATTTAGAAAAAAGCTTTTAGCAGATGCATCATGGATGTTATTCTAAACTATTTACTCTCTAGTACCTTTTTCTTCATCAACTCGTTGGCACTAATCATTAGATAACTCGTCTGTTCGTATGCTCGTTTGTCTGCCTATATTTAAAAGCCCGGCACCGCTACCCGGTATTCAGTAGATTACCCCAAAACAGGTAAAATTACTTTAAATTCGAAGATGGATTAAGCCACTTACAAAACTTATTATCTTAGCCAGCGACCCTCTGAACCCTTTTCATTCCAAAACTGAGACAATAAATGATCTTCCATCTTGTTTAATAACCGCGATTAATTGACGACACGAATATACAGAAAGCAAACTCTAATTAAGTAAAGACGTAGTTCTTGCCTGAGTGCGAATTATTCTATTTGCACGAAGAAAAGTAAAATAAACAAAAACATCTTAGCAATTGCCTCCCGTTCCTTTCCTTCATTAGGATAAAAGACTCAGATCTATTATGTTCCGTAATCTCGTCCTCATATTTTGTACTATGTAGTACGTGCTCTGTGCTACTTGCCGTCACAATGTTTAAAGATAAGCGCGTTCTTCATTCTCTGTGGTACGTCCATAGCTCCATCTGTCCACCACTGGCAATGTCATTGTGCTTTTTTGTGCAAAACGTGCTGTCACGAAATTTTATTTTCATTTTATTTTCGAATTTTATAATCGTTTTTACAGTCCTTTTACAGTATTTTTTCAGTTATTATAGTACGCCCAATTTGAATTAAATATGGGAAAATATGAAAAGAGAAAATGAAAATAATTGAGTCAACGGATTCTAGAGTTGGAAAAACACATGAATAGGTCCCGTCTTAGAAACAGCGGTATGTTTTGATAACTTCTATTAGCTTAATTAAACGCAGTTTTTTGCCCCTGATGTTACTTCGACAAATTTTATTACACACACTAGTCTCTGGAGTTTTCACGAGAGGTTAACCATGAGAACGATGTTGTGTCTACCTTCGACAAAGGATGTGGCCAACATATACCCCGGAAACAGTTAAAATACTCTCATTTGTACACGGTTTTAGTCCTCTGATAAGACATGTTATCCATTTATTATAACATAACTAGAATTTTAATTTTCTTCTGAACTCCGCCATTAGTAGTTATAATAAATTAACAATAAAAATAAGTTGTATTGTATACACTTGATCTTCTACTTCCTCCATTGCTGTCACTGGAGGTTGACAATTGGCTGACAGAAATGCAAATGTCTGCTATATTGCCATTTGATTTTTGAGTTTGATTTCTGCAAAATAATAATTGTATTTGATTTTTTGCCGTGAGGTGCATTAAATGCGCGGTTGATATTGAGTGCATGGCGCGTCACTCAATATCTTCGCTAGCAAGAAACCTTCAATCCATATTGGTAGAATGGATCACTGCAGTACTGTACAGGTGTGGCATTTTTATTTACTATTAAGTAAGTAGTGCTTACAGCTAAGACTAGGTTCACGCGGCAATGTACAATATTACTATTTTTTTTTTGCAAATATTATATTATTACTCTTAGAATATCTCGCTATTTCTACGGTTAGAAAATAATGTGTATAATAGGCTCTTAACATTTTTTGTTTCTATTTTATAATTATTATAATTTTTAATTTCAGCTACTAGCACAGAAGAAATAATTGTACATATATAATATAATAATACTACTAATAGCTAATGCAACAATTTGCCATTCATGTTTCTTATTACTAAATGATCAAACTGACGGAACAAGACGGCAGTTGGGCCACATATTGATTTGAAAGGCTGTGGTCGCTGAGTTAGAAGATTGAGATATCACGTACTGGACCCATGTAACCACAATACCCAAACTATTAATTATTGGAATGCTGAGCATCAGGTATCATCTATTTATCATCATTTTATTAATATGGATATGAATTTAATTAATATCAAAGTGAACCAACATTGAGTTGTAGTACATATAAAAATCTCTCGGAATATGTTGGGTTCCCTACGATTTTTCCTTCGACCAAAAACTTATGCTAGAAATTGTAAAATAAATAAATATAAAAAATCCCTAAAGTTCAAAAAAGTTTAAAAAATATATCCGTGATTGTTTTGTACTTCAAGCCCTAACGTTATTAATTATCTTTGTTTAAGGGTTCGAGCTGGCGAAATAACCTGCCATGTCTTACGTGTTTTGCTCGTGCAGAAAGGCAATTATTTGGTATTGCAAAGAAATGTGCCACTGATATCAGTGCCTGAAGTTCCTGAAGAGCAACATAATATTCCCAAACCTCCAGTTTTACAGCCTATTTTACCCCAACAGCTTTCCACATGCAGTTCAGCAGTTACCACTGTATTATCTAATACTTCACGTCATTGTATTATAGAGAATGCGCAGGAACGTCGTATTTAATACCAACATTTATTAAGAGGATTTTGATAAAATAGTATCGCTATTACGTACCTGTCCATGCTTGAGTATGCGAAATTCATTTATATTCAAATGAGTGACATTTGCTTCATAAAATATTAATCACTGCTAATCTCGAATAGAGAACAATTAAATGCATTACCTTATTTGCCTTGTTTGATACCATTGTTTTATTTTATTTCTCAATTTTTACATAATATGTGTACCTAAATGTTTATAATTATACACTTAATATAATATCAATATGCAGTTTTATTTATATTGAATTTGCTTGTGAATATTTCCAGATAGGTACTGGTACTGCTGGTACTTTTTTGTAAGTATAAGGTCATAAAATCATAATTAAATAAAAAAATAATGAAATGAATTATCTAAAAGATAAATAATATTTATTTAATATAAAATCTCTCTTTAAAACATTTTTCCACGATTACTTACGTTTTGCATAATGTCAAACTACAAAAGCTAAAACTGCCTGTAAAAGGAGAATCCCAAGTTCTGAAGATTTTTATTGACGAAATTATCAAAGTAGATATTGTAAGCTTTAATGTAAGCTAAAATTAAAATGTGTACATTATGTTTCACAAGTGGGGCAAATGCCCATACAGATGTTGGCCACCTCCTTTTATTACACACACTAGTCTCTGGAGTTTTCACGAGAGGTTAACCATGAGAACGATGTTGTGTCTACCTTCGACAAATTTTATTACACACACTAGTCTCTGGAGTTTTCACGAGAGGTTAACCATGAGAACGATGTTGTGTCTACCTATAACAAATAGGTAACTACCATGTTTCGGCTTTCACGAGGGGTAGCTAGTGGTGCCGCGTGTTCCGCGATAAGATATTGTGACCACCTATTACAAGTAGGTACCACGCACATGCTTTCACGAGAGGTTAGCTAGTGGTCCCGCATGTAACGCGACAGGATATTGTCACCACCTATAAAATAGGTACCACACCACGCATATGCTTTCACGAGAGGTTAGCTAGTGGTGCCGCATGTTACGCGGCGAGAAGGGATTCATGGAGCTTTTACGAGAGACGAGGATGGAACAGACTCTAGTCGCACAACCAGAAGCCGTTCGCCTCATGATCGGAGTCGATCAAGCCGATGCTCGAGAAATCATAGAAGCAGGCGCCGCTCCTTTCCTTCAATTCTAATATCCACAGCCGATCATCGACTCTGACTTCCAAAACTGACAGAGACGCAGTCAGACAGAAAGAGAGGGGAGGGGGCAGACTACTACGGAAGAACAGGTACCTCGCCAATACAACAACACCAGGTAAAGAACGATAGCTATCTGCCAGCAGACGGCGAAGAGCTCCTAGGTCAGGATGGTAAGCAAACTACGTGTAATTCTACATACTTATATGAGAGCATAGCTACACGTTGGTTAGCTATTCTCACTGATGTAGATCATCAATACAGACCTAAAAGCTACCATTTTGAAGAAACACGACCCTCTCTCGAACTTATGTCTTCTAGTACCACCCAATTTAAATGGGGAAGTTATGGCAGTGATGAATGACAGTGGTATCAAATGTGACAATAGAATCTGTGACCAGCAAGTGGTCCTATCTATAGTAATCTCTACAGTGTGGAGGCTTCAATGACATGATTCTGTCACCGAATAATAAACAGCACATTAAGGTATTGAGTGATTCAATAAGGCTGTTATTTGACTTATTCCATGATCGGTTACACATAGGACACTAATTCTTCCTGGTCTGAACACCTATGTGACTGAGGTATCATCATCATCAACATCGGGGTCAAGAGCGACCATGGTTCAGACACAATGCGGTCGCTTATGATTATTTTATAACCAATGGTGTGAAAAGTGATATTACATCCAATCCAACCATTATTGGCAGTATAAGGTAAACGCGCCTATTACCGCCAGTTTAAGCCGACTTTGGATGAACTTCAGAAAATTAGATATATGTTGATATGCTAGAAAAGGTGTTTTAATTTATTCTTTGACATGATTAAATATCCTATGATATTCAGTACGTAAATTCAGTATTATATCACACAATATTTAATAAATAATAATTGAATCTAAAATAGCGATTGCTTCTATTACCGACGCATGGATGATGTTTGTTTCTAATACCGTTTTTTATATTTCTATTACCGACCACCGTTTGGAAGATACGAGGTAATAAAGAATATTACAGACATACATAATTTACTTAGATGATCACTTCGGTGATCGGTGAATAGGGCGAGGAGGACCTGTGCCATGGCAGGCGCGCTCCCCGGACCTCACACCGATGGATTTCTATTTGTGGGGGGAGGTTAAAAGTGTTGTGTATGCTACGAAGTATTCGAACAGAGACGAATTAAAATTAAGAATAGTGACTGCTTTTGATAAAGTTCGAAGTGAAATGTTCTTGTGCTAAACCGCGTAAAGGACAATTTGTGCAAACGTGCTGAAATCTGCATCACTCGAGGAGGTACACCAGATGTAAACAGAAAAGCAAAAGGCAAGACATACCCATTAAGAATTGTGCAACTGATAGCTGAAAAAAGAAAACAAAGAGCTAAATGGCACCAAACGAGATGTCCAGAAGATAAAAGGAAATTAAATAACCTAACAAAGAAAGTGACACGCCTTATTAGTGACTACAATGAAGAACGTACTGATACCTAACTTCAACACTTAACTTATGACCGCAGTACTAACTACTCCTTATGGAAAGCTACTAAAAAGTCAAAAAAGCCTATCACTCATATCCCACCATTAAAAGATGGCAATGGGAAATGGGCAGTTAGCAATGAACAGAAAGCCAACACATTTGCAGATTATTTAGAGACTATATTCCAGCCAAATCAGATTGAAAATAGTGAAACTTTACAGTTAGATGTCGGAATAATCGACAATGATTGTAAAATAACATTAGTAACACCAAAGGAAGTTCAACGAGAAATTAAACAGCATATAAATCCACGAAAGTCTCCTGGATTTGATCTCATAACAGGAGAAATCTTATGTAATCTTCCAAGAAAAGGAGTAGTTAAATTAACAACTTTAATTAATGCTTCCTTGAGGTTAAGATTTGTGCCTGATTTATGGAAAGTAGCTGAAATAATAATGATACCAAAGCCAGGAAAACCGATCCATGAACCAGCGTCGTACCGGCCAATATCATTACTACCTGTAATTTCAAAACTGTTCGAAAAACTATTACTGAAAAGGCTAAAACCAATCATTGATAGCAAAAATCTCATTCCTGAACATCAATTTGGATTCCGAGAAAAACACTCAACTGTTGAACAAGTACATCGAATCACAAATATTATAGAAAAATCCCTAGAAGAAAAGAAAGTATGTTCAGCTATATTTCTTGATGTGGCACAAGCCTTTGACAAGGTATGGCATGAAGGTCTGATATATAAGATAAAAAATATGCTGCCGACACAATTCGCAGAAATATTAGAATCTTACGTCTCAAACAGAGTATTTAGAATAAGGTATGAAGACTCATATTCCCAACTGAAGGAAATTAAAGCAGGAGTACCACAAGGAAGTGTACTAGGTCCGGTCCTATATCTTTTGTACACAAGTGATATTCCGCAAATGGAAAACAACAGCATAGCAACCTTTGCTGATGACACGGCCTTAATGGCTGTAGGCAATACGCACAGTGAAGCGATTGAAAAAGTTCAAGACGCTGTTACACAGGTAACTAGCTGGACTAAAAAATGGAGGATTAAACTTAATGAATCCAAATCCATCCATATAGACTTTACCAACAAGAAAAAACAATATTTTCCCGTTTACATAGAAGAAAAGCAAATACCGTATGAAAATACAGCAAAGTACCTTGGCATGACGCTCGACACAAAGTTACGCTGGAAAGCACATGTTAAGAAAAAAAAAGAAGAATTAGAAATAAGATATAGGAATATGTATTGGCTGCTTGGAAAACACTCAAAGCTATCAATACGTAATAAGCTTATTTTGTATAAACAGGTCCTAATGCCAATATGGACCTATGGTGCACAGCTGTGGGGCTGCACTAAAAAAAGCAATTTACAGATAATCCAAAGATTCCAAAACAAAGTGTTAAGGGAAGCAGTAAATGCTCCCTGGTACATAAGGAATGATGACCTCCACCGGGACCTTAACATGGAGTGCGTTGTTAACGTTATTAAAAAATATGCAGAAGCTCATCATCATAGACTTCATCATCATGTGAATGTTGAGGCTATCCAGCTTCTCGACCACACCGATCTAGTGAGAAGACTTAAAAGAACAAAACCATTTGAGTTAGTGTAGTGTAAGTGTTATAGTGAACTAGACAGTGTAATGTAGTGTTAGTGCTATCGGTAAAGACACATGAATAAAGTGACTTCCCCTTAAATAGAGACAATAAGAAAAGTGTTACTGGACATATTCTTATATAAATGTAGTTTATTAGTTTAAGTTAAATGAAAATTACTTATTAGTCTAGTAGGCTAGATTGTAATATAAGCGGGGACAAATATGTGTCCTACAAAAGGGAAAAAAAAAAAAAAAAACTCGAGGAGGTGAGCATTTTGGACATCTGTTAAGGCTTGTGTAAATAATAAAATAAATACGTATAACTTCAATCATTGGAAATAAACCCCAATGTAATCATTGTAAATAGGTATGATTCCCCCGTGTGTTGCCGGGTCCACTTCTTCCTGGGATGTCGTAAAAGGCGACTAATAGGATATTCCAGGAGACGGGCAGCAGCGTCTCGCTGCGGACTAAGAACATCTAGTGCGGTCACCAACACGCACTGGCCAAGCGTGGTGACTACCGGCTACAACCCCCTTATATAGCCACAACTAAGCCTCGGCCCCTAGTCCCCGGCAGCCCCGCTATTCCTAGTTACGGTAGCAGCTATGGTAACGGCGGGGTAGGGGTGCTAGGAATCGCCGGCAGAGATCGGGCTACCAATCTCAAAAACGACTTCTGCACCTGGCAACATATAACACCAGGACACTGAGGACCGACGACAAGGTGAAAGAGCTGGAAGAAGAGATAGACAAGTTAAACTGGAGTATTGTGGGTTTATCTGAAGTCCGAAGAGAGGGGAAGGACACGATAATACTCAAATCCGAAAACTTGTTCTATCACTGGGAGGGCGAACATCTGTCCCAAGGTGGTGTCGGGTTTTTCGTTCACAAGTCCCTCGTCAACAACATTGTGTAAGTTGGGAGCATGTCGTCCAGGGTAGCGTACCTTACACTCAGAATATCCAAACGGTATTCGTTGAAGGTTGTACAGGTATATGCGCCGACTTCGACACATCCTGACAATGAGGTTGAGGTTATGTATGAGGACATAAGCAGAGCCATACATACCTCTAAAGCTCATTTCAAGTTGTGATGGGGGGCTTCAACGCGAGACTGGGCATGCAAAGTGGCGCCGAGATGAAAGTGAGTCCCTACACATTGGACGACGGAACCACCGAGGACACTTACTGGCTAACTTTTTGGAGAAGGAAGGTCTCTTCATGATGAATTCCTTCTTCAGAAAGAAGCCGCAACGCAAGTAGACTTGGATAAGTCCTGATGGTTCCACGAAAAGCGAGATAGACTTCATTCTGGCAGACAAACGGCACATATTTAATGATAACTCTGTGATCAGCAGGTTTAAAACCGGAAGCGATCACCGAATCGTAAGAGGCACATTAAATATCGACCTGAAGCTGGAACAGTCACGCCTGATGACGTCTACGCATCGCCCAACACCTATCCAAATCCAGGGATCCGAAAACTTTCAACTTGAGCTGCAAAACCGTTTTGCGTACCTAGAATCGTGCACGACAACTGTCCACGAAGTAGGGTCGAAGTATTTCAAGACCCACCCTAGTGGTAGATCTCAGGTTCTCTCAGAACAAACTCTCGGTCTTATGAGGGATCGACGAGAACTATGTGTGCAGTTTCCAACCTCTATGAGGGAATACCGACGGCTCAATGAACAGATCTCCAAGTGCAGGCGACGCGATTTGCGAAAACGCAACGCAAATCGTGTAAAAAGCACTATTGAGCGAAACCAGGGCTCAAAAGTTTTCGCCAGGGACCTGTTGACGACAGGTATATCCAATATATGGGTCGGGATGGATCTTTGCATCAGAGGTCTGTCAACTGCGGGGTTCCACAGGGGTCAGTGCTAGGGCCTCTTCTGTGGAACCTCGCGTACGACGCGGTCCTGCGTATCGAACTCCCGTTCGGTATCAGTATCGTCTGCTATGCGGATGATACGATGGTACTAGCCGAAGGGGAGACCTTCGAGAGGACGGCAAGGCTCGCTGAACTTGGAGTGGCCAAAATTCTTGGACTGGGCCTTAAGGTAGCGCCATCCAAAACGGAGGCGCTGTGGTTCCACAGTCTTCCTAGGCGAACGGAACCACCCAGCTCGATGATTCGCGTAGGTGACGTTGACGTCCAGGTGGGTCGGTATCTTAAATATCTCGGACTCACACTGGACGGTCGCTGGGGCTTCGAAGAACACTTCGAGCGGTTAGCCCCTCGTATAGAGAAGGTACCTAATCTCGGGGGCCCTCAGGAGGGAGTTCGCCGCCTCTATGCAGGGGTCGTGCGATCTATGGCTCTCTACGGCGCTCCGCTATGGTCGCATAGACTGTCCGGAGTACGGCGTTGTAGAGCCAAATTGTACGGCGTGCAGCGAAGGATGGCCATCAGGATCGCGCGAGGTTATCGCACGATATCCTACGAGGCGGCAACTATCCTGGCACGTTTTCCGCCCTTAGATATACTGGCTGACATGGATGCGAGGGTTTATACCCGATTTCGCTCCATTCGCCAAAGGGGCGGAAACGTAGCAGCTAATGAGCTCGGAGTGCTCAGGCGGAGGGCGTACCAACAAACACTTGTAGAGTGGCGCGTACGTCTGGAGGAGAAAAGGGCGGTGCGCCAACATGTAGTTGGAGCGATCCTGTCCAGCTTCGAAGCCTGGATTGAGAGATGCGAAGGCAACGTCACCTACAGACTGACACAGATTCTCACCGGACATGGCTGTTTCAGTGAGTATCTGTATCGGATTGGACGCGAGGCAACAACACAATGCCACCACTGCGGTGAGGACCGGGACGACGCACAGCACACGCTCGAGGTATATCCTGCCTGGGCACCTGAGCGGCGCGTCCTGATCGAACGGATTGGGGGAAATCTTTCCCTGCCTGCGGTAGTAGCGGCGATGCTGGCAGAGCGAACTGCCTGGAAAGCTGTGGTCTCCTTCTGCGAAACCATTATTGTAAAGAAGGAGACCGCTGAGCGGGATCGGGAGAGGGCCGATCCTGCTCGTAGAGGGCAACGGCGGGACTGATGTAAGTACGCAGGGGAGGCACCGGTGCGTTCACCGGAGATCCTGGAGCCTCTCCATATGCAACGGATGGCTGACGAGGGGGTTTTAGTAGGTAAAAATCCTACATAACCCGCAACCCGAGGTTGCGGGTATCTTTCGAAGATTTCCCACTCGAAAAAAAAAAAAAGGGACCTGTCTTTTGGGCAAAGTCAGCTTACGAGGTTGAAGACCGATTCCGGCACCATGGTTTCGTGGAATCCCGAAGTTCTGAGGGAGACTGAGAGATACTACGGACGGTTGTATGCCTCCTCTCAAGCTCCACCTCCTCGCGAGGAGAGTGACAAGCGAGCTAAACCGAAGATATCCCGGACGTCAGCCTGTATGAGATTAGAGAGGCTCTCAAACAGCTTAAAAACAACAAGGCACCGGGAGATGACGGAATCACAACCGAGCTTCTGAGAGCTGGAGGGAAACCAAAAAACGCTCTCAAAAAAAGGCGCTCAAAAAACTGTTCGATTCCTTCATCAACCGGAACTACCCCGGAAGCGTGGAGCAGAAGTGTGGTGACGCTGTTCTTCAAGACGGGCGATAATGCCCTTTTGAAGAACTACAGGCCCATTGCACTTCTGAGCCACGTTTATAAGCTGTTTTCGAGGGTCCTCACAAATCGCATTGCACGCAGGCTTGACGACTTCCAGCTACCCGAACAAGCAGGATTCCAAAAAGGCTACAGCACCATAGACCATAAACACACACTGCGGCAGATTATACAAAAGACCGAGGAGTATAATTTGCCGTTATGTGTTGCCTATGTGGACTATGAGAAAGCCTTTCATTCTATTGAGACCTGGGCGGTACTAAATTCTCTCCAGCGGTGCCGGATCGACTACCGGTATATCGAGGTGTTGAAATATTTGTACTCATCTGCCACCATGTCAGTCAGAGTACACAACACAGCAACAAGCCCCATCCAATTGCAGAGAGGTGTCAGACAAGGGGATGTCATATCCCCAAAATTGTTCACCGCTGCGTTGGAAGACGTGTTCAAGCTGATGAAGTGGAAACGACGTGGGATTAACATCAACGGCGAATACATCACACACCTGCGATATGCCGACGATATAGTCATCCTAGCGGGTTCCCTGGAAGAACTTGGTACAATGCTTGGGGACTTAAAAAGCGCCTCACAACGGGTGGGTCTTAGGATGAACATGGACAAGACGAAAATCATGTCGAATGTCCATGTCACACCCGTACCGGTTCTTGCTGATGGCGCTGCTCTCGAAGTTGTAGACGAATACAATTACCTGGGACAAGTGATCCAGATGGGTAAGTCCAACTTCGAGAAAGAAGTCACTCGTAGAATCCAAGTCAGATGGGCTGCGTTCGGGAAACTGCGTCATATCTTGTCGCCCAAAACACTACCTCAGTGCCTGAAGTCGAAGGTATTCGAGCATTGCATGTTGCCAGTGATGACATACGGATCCGAGACGTGGTGCTTTACTATTGGCCTAATCCACAAGCTCAAAGTAGCGCAGCGGGCTATGGAGAGGGCTATGCTCGGTATTTCTCTACGTGATCGCATCAGAAATGAAGAGATCCGTAGACGAACAAGGGTAACCGACATAGCTTAAAGAATTAGCCGGCTGAAGTGGAAATGGGCTGGCCACATAGTGCGAAGGACCGATTACAATAAGAGATTTTTATAAATAAGGCCGTATGGGTCGGTAATAGAATTAAGTATGAAGATTACTTTATTCTATTAGCGACAGCAAAAATAAACAATAACTGGCTAAAATTTCTGCTTTAATGCAAACGTGTTTTGATGGATGTCATTGCTATGATTATTTTTCGGTATCAAAAAGTTTCTTAATTTTGATATAACATATTATTTAAAATACATTGCCATACATTACTAAAAATTATTGCTTACGTCGAATCTTGTTTAAAAGAAAATCTATGAGACAAAATGTATGGCGTTAATTGATCAAATTATGTAAAATACTCTTAAGAATCAAACAAGTTAAAAGAAACATCGAAAATAACGTATTAAAAGAAATAAAATCTAAAATACTAACTGTTGTAAAACATCTAACAACGCCATGAGGCGGTATTAGAAGCAACTTATGAATATTATGTTTCTATTACCGCTTTGAGGTAAAATTCGAATTAAACCACAAAAAATAGTCAGAACGGTAATATTAGATGTGAATCTAGAAAACCAATATATTATTTATTATATTTACATATTTGCATGCAGGTATACACATTTTATTTAAGTTAATTTATCTTAAGTAATAATTATGTTTACTTACGTAGCCGGGAGCGCAACACTATGAGACGGGCGTCCGTGTCGGGCGCGTCTCAGTTATTATCCAATTATTCTGTTTGCTGATTATTTACGCACACAAACTTTATTATTTTTGTTTCTCAACATACATACCTAAAATATTTTTAGGCTACAACTTTCATGAAATGTATAGTATGCCTTAAAATAGTGATTAAAAAAACTGTCGGTATTGGATGCAGATTTTGGGGTGGCGTTATTGGGCGCGTTTACGTTAAGGGGTTATACAATGCTATTTAAAGGCAAGACCACGCGAACTGTTTTGTCCACAGTACAATATTTTTTCTAAAATAGAAAATAGTTTGTTTGCTCTCGAAGTAGGACAGCTATTGGAACTAGGTTCTATACAATCATGATTTCTTGCTCAGGGACAATTTTTGTCCTCATAATCCTGAGGCAAATTTGACATGAAGGTTGATACATAACCTTAAGAAACTTATACAATTTGGTGTCACCTTTATGATACTTTGTGTATTGCAGACTCCTATGATGATGGTGTACAGAATACATTGACTACTGGGGAATCTAAGGTTTATTATTAACTCACAAAAAAGTTCTTTAAAACTCAGTCAGGGTTGTCTTTATCTAGGATTTATGCTAGATTTTATTCCATGTTCCATATCTAATATCGTCTTCCCTAGAAGAGGGACCAT
This sequence comes from Thymelicus lineola, assembly GCA_963932265.1. Lineage (NCBI taxonomy): Eukaryota > Metazoa > Arthropoda > Insecta > Lepidoptera > Hesperiidae > Thymelicus > Thymelicus lineola. The sequence goes on along the minus strand of OZ010698.1, from coordinate 4,293,344 downwards.
GTTATCGAATTTGTTAACAACTACTAAACGCCCTTGCTTCACTTCGGTAAACCTATTGGTAACCACACTTGAGTAAATAAATGTATGGACGGTACTTTTTAAATTGACATGACTTTTTTATTATTTATGAATCAATTGCAATAAAACAGGCACTGAATGGTGATCCAAGCTTACTGCAATACAACAGTGAAAATTTCACCTATCTATAACGCGGTTCTTGAGATTGGTCAGAACAAACGCCCAGACAAGCAGATTTAAAGTACAGTTTTATTATAATATGTATATTAATGGATGATATGAAATAAAAATAAATAATAATAGTAATAATAATAATCAAAACATAGTTGTTATACTTTGGAATTTGCCCAATTGCTTGGTCTTCTTGTAGTTGCTTGTAAATCCATAGAATATGGTATCTTCTATACGAAAACCCTGGAAAACTACAATACAGTGATTTTAAAAGATTATAATGGAAATTATAATGCAACAATAATATTATCAAAAGGGATTCAATCAGATCTGAATGAATGGTGGACATCACACATCCAAAGTAATAACAGGAAAATTATACAATTTAATTTTAGTTTACAGATTTCCTCAGATGCTTCGCAGATTGCGGACTTGTCTGTAATAATGTGAGGAGTCACGGACACAGGATAGAAGAAGAGAATCTTTTCAAATAAAATTAGGAACAGCTTTTAAATGTTTAAAAGCGTTTGCATCTAAAGTAATTACTGCGAGGTTTTGCTTTGGAAAGATAACACAATTGCTATAGCATACGTTAAGAAAATGAAAGCTACAAGGTTTCCACATATCAATAACTTAGCGAGAGAGCTATGGCAGTGGAATGAGAGAAGACACGTCATATGGGTGCATGCATTTTACATCAGCTCAAAAGAAAACTCCATCACAGAGAGTGAATCCAGACGTTCAAAATCTGAAATCGAATGCCAACTGAGTGACATTGATTATGAAAGTTGTATACGCCTTAGATGACAAATCACACTGGATGGAACAATTGTAACAATTTACTTACAATAGTTATCAATGCATAGTGATAAGTCAGTGGTGTATCTAATAAAGATAAGTAAATAAATAAAATAAAAGTATACTAAGCAGATTCGATGAACCGCAGATGGTCCTCTTTGCTAATAGGAATAACACCAAATGTCGGGATTACAATTATAACATGGTTCTCAGACCCAGAAGCATATTCTATAGATACATTCATCTTGAGATGGAATGACATGTTCTTTTATGTATTTCCACTATTCACGCTTATAAGAAGAGTGCTGAAGCAAATTATAGGAGACAAGACAAAAGTTGTGGTTTCTATGTGGCCCTCACAGCCCTGGTATCCACTTTGGAACTCCATAGCTATATCTGAAAAAATAAGATTTAAACCTCGATATAACTAATTTATTCTTATCTCCTTCTACAGACTTGCACGCGTTATACATATAAGAGCCTTACTCTGATTGCAGCCATATAGTCAGGAGAACATTTTTAAGAAAAGTAATCCCTGCTTTCTCAATGGATATAATGTTAGCCTTATTATCAGGAAACAATACGGGTCTGCTCTTGGTGCATGAACTTCACACTGCCAGAGCTACAATGTGGATCCTTTTGGAAGGTTGTTTCATATAGTTCAATGAATACCATCAGGTCAGCAATTTCCGTAATAAAATAAGGTCCTCAACTCGGCATAATACGATATGATATTACGAGTATATGGGATCCAAGTATAGTAGATTCTAGACTATTTCTAGACTCTTAGCTTAGAGGTACACTCCTTACTAACGCTGTCTTTTATCTGCATTAAGGATGTTGCTGTTAATTCTGATTATATAATATCAAAATTTTCAAATTTTCAAATTTTCAAAATAAATTTATGAAAAACTTGTGGTTCTTGTCAAATACAACATAATTTAACTTTACAGTTTTTCAAACAAAATACAGATATCTGCCCGGCTAACTATCCTACTATATTATTTACACTTACAAAAATATGTGAGACAAAATTGTAAATCATTAATTCTAACAGTTAAGAAACAGCACCAACCAACCTCACTGCAACTATCAGCCGATAGATTAAACAGGTTCGGGTTAATAGTGGATTAGACACTTCCATATTTACAGGCCAGAGACATGCTTTACTTCAAAAGCCTCGTATGCCGGCATTATTGTGGACTATTCAGGTTATAAGGAAAGCAGCCGGTTAGTTCACCTTTGCTTTATTTTATAAAAGACCAATGATTAGTGGTCTCAATCAATTAACTCAAAATGTATGCTCTTTGCATAAAGACACCTACACAGTATGAGACTGACAATTTAACAGTTATTATTATCATTTCTTTACGTGTTTTTTAAAACTGTGGTATATATGATACAATAAAAAGAGGATGTTTCTTTACTTAATATAAATATTATTTGTTAATTGTATGTGATTATCATCACGAAATTATTAATGAATGAATTATTATCAACCCAACTTTCTTCTTTGAACATCTACATAGTACAAAATATGAGGACGAGATTACGGAACATAATTAAATAGATCGGACTAACTTACCAAGTGACGTCCGATCCTCAATTATGTGAAGTAATCTCGTCCTCATCCTAGACCCAACCCTTCCCAGGTAATATTCTTAAAAGAATATACCTACATACTGCTGGTATCCTTTGAAGAATAATTTGTATTTCGCAAGTTACGTTCATAATGATCTGTATTGCCTACTCTAACCCCTTCTCTGAAAGTTGTGTTGTAGAGCTTTGAAACAATGACATTGCCAGTGGTGGACAGATGGAGCTATGGACGTACCACAGAGAATGAAGAACGCGCTTATCTTTAAACATTGTGACGGCAAGTAGCACAGAGCACGTACTACATAGTACAAAATATGAGGACGAGATTACTTCACATAATTGAGGATCGGACGTCACTTGGTAAGTTAGTCCGATCTATTTAATTATGTTGAAAGCGAAGTTACGGTATAACTATCTTAACTATATTCAACTAATGGTTACCCGGCGTGTGCTACTACACTAAAAAAATGTATGAGAAAAGTCGAAAATCTAATTATTTTTTTATGGAAATAGCCGACAAACGAGCTGACGATCCACCTGATGGTAAGTGGCTATCGCCGCCCATGGATATCAGCAACACAAAAGGCATCATTGATGCGTTGCCGGCCAAGAAAGAAAGAAGAAAAAGAAAGAAAGAACTGGCTCTCAAGCCCCCAGCCGGAACACGACGAGTCGTTTGGCGCTGACTCATGCTCGAGGGTGGTAGCTATCCATGCGAACCCCTGGAGAAATAATAATAGTGAAAAGAAAATGTGTGCAATTCACACGTGGTAGAAGTGAAACTTTCCAAAATTTTGGTTTCAAGATAATGAGATGAAAAAGCAATAAATCGAATCTTAAAGCAATAAATCGAAGCGCCATCTATACAACTTAGCATTTTTACTGTCTGTATAATCGGCCGGTCGATCGACAGAATGAAAGAATGAAATTCTTATTTTTTGTTGATAAATTCTTTGAAAATATTTAAAAACAGTATAAAATAAAACTAAAAAAAAAAACTAAAAAAAAATAAAACTAAAAAAAAAACTGAGAGACGCGAACCTGCGCATCAGGTATTGTGTATCTTATCTACGTCCTGACCATTGAGCTACGGACAAGTTAAATTGAAAGTCGAAATTAGCGGTTATATTATCTTACCTGTCGTTGCATCCGGTTTCAAATCACTAACGATTCTAAAGAAGTTTCACTTCAATAATGGTATTAATTAACTATTAAAATCAATACTACCAATATAATCCCTCCGAGGGCCCTACCACCAGTGGGCCGGATTTAGTCGCCTTTTACGACACCCCAAGTAGTAAGTTAGTATTCTAAGCCGCCCCAATACGGCTATACATGTAGGTACTATGTATACTAAATGTGCCTAATGCATTGTTTTAGTGGTCATCCATCCATAAACCATCTTTGCATTACTGCCGTTCAAATTCACCAATTTGGGGCATATCAGTTGGATAGTTTCAGAGTGTATAAAGGACATCCGTACAAACATTTTTTGTGTTTTATATATAAAAATTTGGAATGTCTATCCATTCCTAGTTAAATGTATGTTTATCTTTGCTCTTATTGATCGCGTAACTTCGGAACAAATTGAATGTTTTATCGACGCATATTTGGTTTTGTTATATCTTATTCTATCGTGTCAATACATCCTATCCTATCTTGTACCTATCAAGGTATGAATGCTAAAGACATACATTGAGTAAAACGTGCACTTAAGGTCGCTGCATATGTAACGTGGACGGGACGTGGACGGGACGTGGACGGGACGGAGACGGGACGTGGACGGGGCATATGTATAGTTATAATATATAATACGTATAAATATAAAGTGGGCAATTATACATGCGTGCACCGTTCCCGTCCCGTACGAGCCTCCGTAGCATATGCGCTATCGTTTACATTTTCTATGAAACGATGTTCCTAAACTTTCCCGTCCCATACGGGTTAAAAATACATTACGTATGCATCGACCTTTACTGAGTAAAAAGTGCAATGGGCTTAAGGTCCAGAACATGAAGACCTAAAATTTTATAACTCACTAGTGGATACCCGGCGTGTTCCACTACGCTAAAAAAAATCTGATGAGAATTACAGATCAGCGTTTTTGTGTTGACATTGACGTTGATACACCATCTTTACATATTATCTTCAAAATTTTGTATGAGAAAAGTGGAAAATTAACTTTATCAATGCAAATGGAATAAATGTGCTTAATGCATTGTTTTAGTGGTCTCAAACTACTTTCGAATTATTGCCTTTCAAATAAAACCATTTTGAAGCATTTCCATTGGATGGTTTCAGAGTCTATAAACTACAAACTACAAACATTTTTTGTGTTTTTAGCGTTCTTCGGAACATATTTTTTTCGAGATGTCTGTTCTATGAAATTATACTTCAATGATAGACAGTGAAGATAAAGTCATTGCTTGCATGCAGTGCCGATTGTCAAAATATGTGAATCAATGCACCTGTTAATATCAAGGTCGCGTTGTTATTCGCTGTAAACACGCTAACCTTACATTAATTCCCTAACCTTTGTTCTAATAAGGTTTTAACTGCACCAGGTTTTATTCATTTAGTGCAAGTTACCGAGTGGCAAAGGTCAGATGATGATTTGGAATGAACTTAATGTTACTACTTGCTCTTATTATAATTGCCTCGTTCATTAAAATATGCATTTATATGTCTGTATCTTGCGAGCTGATTTTAAGATACATTATTTTATTCGACGGAAGTGATATTTTGCTTGTGTCTTTAATTTTGTATTTTATTCTCCAGAAGAATGAACTCATCAATGACTTTACAATATATACGTATATAAAACATAAGTACGCATTCAATTATGGCAGCTCATTCTAAATTCCGTCATATTATGTGTCATAACCCGGCTGCAACTGACTTAGGAATGATTTTAAATTGTGTTATAAATTTTAGTGCATTTACAAGCGTATATTTAGTTTTTAACCGACTTTAAAAAAGGAGGAGGTTCTCAATTCGACTCTATTTTTTTGTTTGTTACCTCCGTACTTTGGACTGGGTGAACCGATTTTGATAATTCTTTTTTTAATCGAAAGCTGGTGCTTGTCGTGTGGTCCCACATAAATTTTAGTGAGATCTGAAAATGGCATCCATGTCAAAAGCATATATAAATCTGCATTAAGTATGTGCGCGATAAATGGACGAATAACTCAATATCACGACAACCAATTTCGATGATTCTTTTTTTATTGGATATACTTCATTTGAAGTCGGTTCTTTTTTGTAATTTTTTTTTAACTTTATACACTTGTATTACACGCAAGTGACTAAACGCTCAGCCAGATATGAACCTAAGCTTACTAAGATGAGGTTTCAGTCATTAGTCAGAATTAAATACTGTCTAATTCAGCTCAATCTGAAATATACGTAAGTGCAAATTCTTGTTAGGCATGCGAGAATCCTCTTGACGTAATGTGTTTGTCCACGCTAACGTTACAGTATTATGATAATGCATCTAGATTAAACAGACTTAGTTATATCATTAATTAATGTGCATTAAATGAAGCTTTTATCATTAATGAATGCTTATACTCGTAACTCGATGGCTTGTATGTATAAATTGTTACGCAACTTTAACAGTATTATTTCTTTATCAACGGGTATTATGTAATTATTATTTAAGTAGTTTATCTTATTTATTATATTGGCTGTGCACCCTAACCTTTTCACACTGATTTCTATGTCCTCTACCCAAAGGTTGTCTGGAGATCGCTCTATAGCGATAAGACCGCCTTTTGTACTACATGTTATTTATATTATGTTCTACTCGTAATGTAGTAACCTATTTGGTGTGTACCTACAATAAAGAGTATTCTATTCTATTCTGTTCTATTTCAGGAATATTTATTTAGTACAATAATTTATGGCAGAGAATGCTTTTAGCATTAAGTCCGCCTTTTGTACCACATTGTTTTTGGTATAATAAAGTTTAAATAAATAAATAAATAAATAATTTAATGTATTTTTCGATATTATATTTAGTGTGTGGACTTGTGCAGGTCTGACTTTACTTGTAATCTAATTACATATTCCTGGCTGATAGGTAAATGATTATGTTTAACTTATTTGTGTTTTCCATGACACCCCCAACACAGAGAATCCTTGTACGTGGATAAGCGTATGTTCGCGTTTATTTATTATAATTACATTTTATTATTATGTTTAAGTAAATTCACCAAACAACAATAAAAATTTGGGCACGGTCGGCAGTTTCTTATGACAGCTGGCGATGTTTTATGAGCTTGCTACGAAGGGTAAGTGAAATCGTAAATAACAGTTGTTGTTATAGTATTATTTTTGCGTTTGGATTGGATTGTCCGCGAAATCGCAATGTCGCAGAAATACAGCGGGCACCCCCGTTCTTTTTGATCGACAACGCGTAGCAGATACCAGTGTTACTGTAACGGTGGCTACTTACCATCATTTGACTCTTATACTTAGTACTTATTGGCATTAAAGCAACATGCCGAAAATTTTATTGAGTACTTAACATTGCCTTGTTAAGTGGCCATTTATTAGGAGACATTTATGGAGAGACTGTTAAGTTGAACAACATTACTAGATTTCGCCAGTGATTTTGTTAGTTTTCAGTTGCAACTTCAGGTACTTTAACACGGGTAAACATAGATAGATAGATAAGTAGATAGATAGATGGATAGATAACTCTTTATTTTTTGCATGCCAAAGAATAAACAATCATATAAGAAGAACAGAATAAATAAGAAGTAGGTACAAAACAACAGGCGCCCTTATCGCTTTGTAGCAATTTCTACATGGTTCACATATGGGTCGAATAAAGAATATCCTTATTTGTAGTCGGCTAAAATTGAGGCGTAAACATAGCGTAAGTACTACTTAGCATACTTTTTGTTTATTTATCACAATTCACCTATAATTCCGTTCAGAAATAACATATAATGATGTCTGTCGAGTTACGGTACCATAAATCTCATATAATCCGTACCTCGTGTAATCGTACACCATTGATCGCATCCGACACATTGGATCAGTGTTCAGATATCTCGTTTGAAAGAAATTCTAGAAAATGTTCTTCGATTTTATAGATGTTCTGGCTTTAAATAACGGTGACTGGGGTATAGATTTGCAGCATTTTTATTGCAATATTTCCATTGTATAAAATGTGATACAAAGTGTAGAAATAGTAGTACGAAATAGAGCAAAACTATGTAACAGTGTAAGTTACTGAAAGTTGAGTATAAGTGCTTTAAAAAATGATTTCAATCAATGTATAGTCCTCTCGGTACATTCAACACATTTTTTTCATTCAAGACAATACATAAATAGCTATAAACAAACTGACCTGATGGCAAATACTATCGCTCACATCAGTAACTACAAGGGCATCACTGCTTGTGAGTATAAAGGCTACCGGGGACCCGATGTCACTAAAGATAGACTATAAGTACTAGATGCATCTTGTATTATTTTTATTTCATCGCCTTCAGCTATAAAAGGGTTTTATTATTAACATATAGTCAATTAATTATGCCAAGGCTTCTATTTTTTACCGTTAGGGAACATACCAAAACCACGTAACCCATTTTTTCCAACTTTTTACCCCCCTCCCCCCCCTTCGTGACCATCCGTAGTATATGAGAAGACCCCCCCCCTCCCCCCTAGTTTTCACGTGGTAATTGATAAATACGGTTTTCAATACTTTTTTGCAAAAACAGAATTAAAAAATAATAAATTTGCTTATATTTGACGACTTTGTGGCGCAATGGTTGCTAAAATATTGACTACGTGACAAAAACCTAAACCCCCCCCCCTCCCCTCTGTGACCAATCGTGGTGTTTTGAAGACCCCCCTCCCCCCCCTAAATGAGGCACGTGGTTTTGGTATGTTCCCTTATTTCCAGCTCGTACACTTTGCTGACTAGATGAGACAGTAGGTATCTATTGTTAGTGGTCTTTGGGCTCTGCACTCCCCATTCTTATGTAAAGATATTTGTAGATGGTTGTAAGATCTTAAAATATCTTCATATTTTGAATTTCTTACAAATTGATGCAAATAAAATTCAAAATTCAAAATAATTTATTCATATAGGTATCACTGATACACTTGTACACGTCATTTTTTGGCTTTTTGGAAAGGTGTTTTGTCATGGAGGAGAAGAAAAGCCTAAAAAACTCCTCAGCGCATATTAAAAATAAAAAAATAAAAATAACCAAATAAAGACCTGATTAGTTGATGATAAATGATTACTACTCCCTCCTCTGACAATCACTGTATGTATCATCAACGCGTTAGCAGTCATGAAGAAGGAATCCTGCTTATTATTAGTTATCGAAAAAAAACTGTAAAAATATTTCAAGGTTAATTCTAGAAGTCTGAAGAAAATAATTGCACCATATTGCACGAGACCGTCGGAATTACACCAGATGGAACAGAGGCCAACAATATCCATAGTCTTCAAAACCTTGGCAGGCCTTAACTCAATATGGATGGAAAACACCTAACGAAAATGCTATAGCACTATTTTAAACAATAAAAATAATAGGAATATTACAATGTTATTCTACCTTCAATTTAAACTAAAATTCAAGAAATCATTTTTAATTATTATTCGTTATTATTCTCTCGCGGAAATCATTTACAGTACAATTACGCTCTTGTTGCAGAAATATAAATTATGTAGAAAGAAATAATTATTGTGAATGTAGAATCGAGAAATTTCCCGGTCTCAGTCATCAATTTTCTCTACATGTGGTGAAAATCCTTTCTGAGTCCTCATAATTATTATCCTTAGATACTATACGAGTAATGAAATGTATTACTAATATTTTAAAATTTTTCTATTCTACTTACATATTTTCGTTATAAAAATATTTATTTTATTTACAATTCTAAAACTACAATTACAGTAATTAAAACGTTGTAGGTACATAGTCATAAAACTAAAAATAAAACACAACTCACCGAGCTTACGAGTAGCAATATAAATCCAATTCGAAAAACCACAAACTGTTTTCGTTCACAAAGACAAAATATGTTCTCTAAATTGAATCGCGACGGGACACAACCCTCCGTGACGAGCGAATAGAACCGACTGAGGAATGTCAGGAGACGCGAACCCCATGCCATCCCATTAATGATATTCCTGTCCACACCCGATCTTGGAGTCCTCTAGAAAATTTGCAGGAAAACGAAAGCGATGAATTTTGGGAGGAAAATGTTATTTATGACTCGTACGCGTGTATCATTACGCGTTATGGGACTAAAATTCCTTCTTTATAAAGTACGAGTAACCGCCCTCGCTTTGCTTCGGTTTTCTTTATTTTTTACACCTTGGGTTACATTATTGGAGTTTTATTAAGGATCCCTAATTTTTTTTTAAATGTAATATAGCCTATGTTACTCGGGGATAGTGTAGCTCTCCAACAGTGTAAGAATTTTTCAAATCGGTTCAGTAGTTTCGGAGCCTATTCAATGCAAACAATCAAATCTTTCCGCTTTATTATTAGTATAGATATGTGTGACATGAACGGAATTATATTTAATAACTATATTATTATAATATACCTTTTATTAAATATATTAAATTATCGAGTTTGTTATTAAAATATTTAAAAGCTATTAAAGAAAATGCCAAATTATTTGTATCTTACGCCCCAACTCAGAGTCACTAACGGTTATTTTAATCGCTCCTTAGTAAAGAATCACCATACAAATTCTGTACTAAGTACACTAAAGTGTTCGCAATAGTTTTAAATGATATGTCTAATATAACTAACATTGACCCTTGTTACAATCAATATTACAAATCCCGATGAAAATTATATAAAAAATACTTACTGTGTAGAGTGGTCTCCTAGTTCAAATTTGAGCGTCGCCTAAATTAAAAAAATGGATGGTTAACAATAGTTCCTCCTAGGATGATGATAGGTTGATAAATAACCTGTTATTGACCTAACCATCTGTCTGTTATTGACCTAACGGTTATTGACCTGTTTACTACAGCCGATTTCCTCCCAATCAACTGGAGCTCGACATTAATTAGATGGCAGTTTTAAATGCATTCAACGCTGCTGTAGTACGAAATTTAAAAAAAAAAACAATTAAAAAAAATTAAATGAAAAAACGTACCTAAACTTATGTCAACTAAAAGTATTAGTCACCAAAAATAATTATGTCGATAAAACGCTTTAGCTATAAACGTACTCAAAATATGACACAAAATTTAATAATGAATTAATTATTTCAATTTTATAGTGTGATGCGACACTTGTTGAGACGAATGATAAACTCTTATTCGTTGTTATTTTGTCACTAGCAGCCATTGAAGTATTATTACTAGCGTATAGAACCGACACTGTGAACTCATGTATGTCCCAATGTATGACGCCACGTGGCTTCAATCTTCAAAATCGAACGGATTTTGAAAGGAGAACCGGGGCTCAATTTTGAAAATTGAACCTCCCGGGCGGGACACATATTTTGATCGAGATGTCTATTCTATGACATTATACTTCAATGCTAGCAGCTCCAAATTCCAGTACCCTCTAAAGTCGCCAACTCTTGTCAGCGACCAAAACTCTCAATCGATGACTTTCATATAAAATATACTTTGTGTCAATTTAACCGTTGTGTGACACACATTCGTTTCATATGACATCACTTATGTCATGTAATGAATTTAGTCCCACCCGTTCCCTAGGGATGTTATAAAAAACATAATGCGATCAGAACACAGCTATAGCGTCGCATAAAAATTAATCCATTTGCGGCTTTCATTTTACTTCGCAGACATAAGTAGATAATCCTCATGATTCACACATCACTGTACGTATTATACAATACGTACTCGCGTGGAATATACATGTATGTGTATAGTTTGATTAGATACGGCTGGTAGTCCACAGGTATGTGTGGAAGAGCAGCTAATAGGTTTAAGAACTAATTTCCTTAACGCGGCTTGTAATAGGAGTTAATAAAAAATATGTCCATAAATGATAAATTACCTAAGTGTCTATAGAAATCGCCTTAGAAACCCTGTTACTGACTGACAGACTACACTGCCTAAAATACTGGACTTCTCAAAACTTTGGTCAGAGGTTGCTTATGTACTGTGTAGTATTTACTCCGTGTATTTACTCCATGTAATATTTTCTTCTCCCTTAAACACTACAACTGTGGAGGAACACTAAGAAGGGAATTTAAAAAATTCAGTTCCTAAAGTAGTGAAATTTGGTGTTTGCCTGTATGGTGTTTGCCTTTGTGGTGTTTGAGTATAAAGTCAAAGATCAGCACAGTACATAAGTTTTTTATCACTCTCAATTATTGTTGACTTACTCATGTTTGTTATTTTACACCACAGTTAACAAACTCACACAAAGCACAAACCACGTATAAAGAATTCACCTCAAAAATGTCCATATATATCATACTCGCACATCACACAGACACCACATGATAAACGACGACCCTTTTATTTATCAAACAGCTGATGCCAGCGATTACGGTCATATCCATTCCTGTACACAGATTCTGGTTTTTGAATCTTCCTCGCTCATCTCTTGTGGATGGTTATACTCATAACTTACTTTCGATTTCCAATATTTTTTTTATTGCCGACGTCCATTGAAGTATTATTACTAGCGTATAGAACCAACACCGCGAACACCATAAATGTCCCAATACGTTGGCGCCACGTGGCTTCAATTTTCAATGGATTCGTTCCATTTTGAAAGGAGAACGGGGGCTCAATTTTGAAAATGGAACCTCCCGGCGGGACACACATTTTGTTCGTTATGTCTGTTCTATGACATTATACTTCAATGCTGACGTCATCTATTTTATTAAATTTCCGCATCTTACTTTCATTTGTTTTTCACAAATCTATGATTCATACATATTAGTCACTGGATGAATAGCATCCGTAGAGGGTCTACGGAGCTACGAACCGTAGCTTATTATCGTAGCACTGTTTCGTAGACTACGTACTACGTTCAACTATGCTGGACAGACTCTCTTATTCGTCCGGCAGTATTCAATCCTAATAAACATGTAAGTTCATGTACACTTACCTATTGATATTAATTATTTAAATTTTAAACTATACAAAATATTCAAAATTCAAAATTATTTATTCATGTAGGTATCATTGATACACTTATGCACGTCATTTTTTTAATCTACCAGCTTTTTTGTCATGGAGGAGAAGAAAAGCCGTAAAGAAACTCTTCAGCACATCTTTTAAAATAAAACAGAGTTACATACATAAAAGCAAAAAAAATATATAAAAAATATAGTATACATACGTAAGAAAGAAATATTGCGTACATCAACTATTGCTATTCGTCTATATAGACAAAGAATAAGGTTAACAGTACGAAAATTATGTAAATATTACGAACAACTTTCAACATAGCTCGGCACAAAATTATAATTCATAATGCCACTGATGTGTTCGGCCTTGAAACTGAAATATAGCTGTGTCTAAAAATAAATTGAACTTGAGGAAAATGTGATTGTAGAATGTTTCTACTAATAAGAAGCTTATTAAGAAATCTAATAATTATACTAAACTAGCTGTTGGCCACAGCTTCGCACGCGGAAATTATGCTTATTATTAAATTATATTTGTACCCCTCACAGAAGAAAATTTAATAACAGGTTAATTTTTATCGAATTTAGGACTTTATAAAGTAAAATCTACTATACAATCACAAATCATTCCTCCGGCCGCGGCAGCGGGTTTTGAAAAATAAACAATATTCACATTAATTTGTTTTTTTCATGAAAAATTAAAAAATTTCGAAAACATGTATTCCATCAATTAAAGGAGAAATGTAAAGCAAATTTTTGATATTTTAAAAATAATCTATACAAAGTTTCATAAGGTAAACTTGGCTGTTATTGGCTAACTGCACTGAAATGAATGGTATACGTCTTGTCAATTATTTGTTCAGTTATATCATAGCGAAAGCATAGATAGTTACCTACTCATAGATAAGCATAGATATCTACTATCTATGGATAGCTGATAATTTAATTATTTGTAACAACACAGGATGTGTTCTTTTTTCAAAATCAACGGGTTCGATTCCTCGCCAGGAAAATTAATTTTTAAAAAATCTAATGATGCAGTTTTAGTTTTCATCAAAATCGGCCCCAGACTCCTTTGACCATTTTTGCTATTCCTCTTATTTTAGAATTTGGCCATCCACGCATACATAAAAAATACACCATGTATATGCAATACTTTTTATTATAAAAAAACTTGTTAGCAGTATCCACTATCCACTATGTATTATTATAATAAAATTTTTATTTTTAACCGACTTAACAAAAAAAGAAGGAGGTTCTCAATTCGACTGTTTTTTTTTTAATGTGTGACCTCATAACTTTTTACTAAGTGCACCGATTTCATACTATATGTACAATACTGTACTATATTATAAAAGACAGGTTTTGCACAATTTATTAGATGAGATTATGGGTCATTCTCGATTTATGGCGCGTCTAATGGGTCTTCCCATCTATAATACGCCTCTAATGATTCTTCCTATAATTTAACTTCAGGATGATAGCCAAATAAATCGATAATTTAACCAGACATGAAAGTTTTACTCCACTACACTACATAATATATCTGTAGTGAGTGTACTAATATTCTAGTTATCCAATCGACGACGATATGACAATATTTTAATCTTTTCATTAACCTATACGTAACCGAAAGGCATGCAATAGTCAGTCCTTATACTTCTTTGTCGATTTCTTCAATGCTGAAAATCATGCCCTGATAAGCTTTGGTGGCAAAGATGACGAGCTGCTTCTATGCCACCTGCCTGAGAGCTTCGGTGACTATGTACAAAAATACAACAAAGAAAAAAGAATTAATCACTTTCCCCATTTGAAGTGAACAAAGAACAACCTTCATCTGAAACTGTGAATATGTATAATCGCTTTCAACACAGGAAAATGTGAACATTTAAATGTTTCAGGACAAAAGTATTAAATATTCTGAAAACGTTCACCCCTCCTGAATAGTATGTACCTTTTGAATACGTTGTGTTTGTATACGCCATGTTATTTTTACTTCACGTACCTACTTGAATACCACCAGAGTCCTAAATTATGGTAAAAGACTAAACAAAACCCATCTAGCCTTTGAGTATCATAAAACACTAAGAAGAATAGGTTTGGAATCTAAACAAAATCAACGTAAACAAATTTCAGAATTAAAATTGGAATTGTAGCGTAGGATAAAAACCGGCCAAGTACGTGACAGGCCACGTGAAATGTAGGGTTCCGTAGGTGTAAGCTCATCAACTATTACTCATTTTAATTTAACCTAGCCATGACAGTTTTCCTTTTAAAATAATTCATCGTAATATATGTATACTACTGCCGTGAATATTTTTATCATGTTCAATACCTATAATTTAGCTAACGCAGGGGTGAGGGGTGAACAAAATTATTATCAAAATATATTTTTTTTTACATGAAATAAGTTAATGCTTTACAACGATCCCTGATGGTAAGTGGCGATGAAGTCTAAGATGTTTTTATAAATACCGATAATATAATTGATTTTGTATTCATTAAATCTTAATCGTTACAATATTGTGCATATAGTTTTAACATCTAGACTCTAGAGTATGCCCTCAGATAGGTGAATAAAAATAAGCCGAAATGTCTTCAAGATGGAACGAATTGTTTTCAGAAATTGTAATACACAGAGCGGTGTTTGTTTTGCGCTTGACTTGGCGAGGCACTACCGTGTCCCCGGATACTTGATTAACTATTTTTCTCATGTTAAAAGGAAGTGACATGTTCGACATAAATAATACATATAAAAACACATACATATATTTAAGACTTTTATTTAAACTATTTTTTTACTTAGATTAGACCATATTGGGGACCGTATTGAATGCAGATCTCAATCCAATGCCAGTAAACCAGGCTGTCGTATGTAGAGATAGAAGCTGGCCGGTAGGGCTCTCCGGTAGGTAAAACATAGAGGGCATTGGCGTGCATAAAGTATAAACTTTATATTTATGCACCAACTAACTTTTGCCTACGGCTTCGCCCTCAGTAGAGTGGTTTTGAAAGGAAATTTTTAATTAATTAATTTAGATTTATATGCCCGTGCGTTCACGCGCGTGGATATCGGTTTTTTACAAATCCCGCAAGAATCCTGAATTTTTCCGGGATGAAAAGTAGCATATGTGTTAATCCAGGGTATGGGCTATCTTTATTCCAAATTTCAGCCAAATCGGTTAAGTAGTTGTGGCGTGATTGAGGAACAAACATCCTAACATCTTCACAAACTTACTTTATAATATTATTACTGGTACCTGCCTGGCTAGAAACCACCATATCCCTGAGTCATTCGCCAAGCTACTCGTATTGCTTGCTCGCAACTTCGCACGCGGAAATTATGCTTATCATATTTATCCCCTACTTCACCCCTTGGGGGTAAAATTTTGAAAAATCCTTTCTTAGTGGATGCCTACGCAGCTACGTCATAAAGGAGAATGCCCATAGCCAGTATTCTCAAAAAAATTATTGTGTCACAATGATTTTTGGACAAAAAATTAAATTAAAATATTTCAAGTATATACCCTATTTTCTAAAAAACTCCTCTTTGGGAATATTTTTCTGAAATTAATAAGTAACTTTACTTCCGTTTTACAAAAGAAAACCATTGGGCCATTTATGTTTGGATAAGGGCCAATCAGAAATCTATTAAGATCCTTCGGGCCAATGGGTTGCATTGATTCCATTATGATTATGATACAACAAACTATATGACGTAAGGGGACTGTCAAATGAAAAAGAAAATTATTATAATCAACCAGGAGTAATAGTGTTCTGTAATTATAATACATTACAAACTACATGGCGTTTTGGGACTGTCAAATTAATTTGAAACTTAAAAGATCGACATTACATACGCAATCGACTTTAATACGCCCGTATAGAGTCCATAATATTACTGTGAGTTTACTATAACTTAAATTCGAACTAATTTTGTTGAAAATCTCGTATTTCCTACTTTAACATTGACTAAAGTTAGTATGTGTAATTTATTAAGATAACATAATCAAATAAAAATGTTAATGTCAGTACATTTCTCCATACTAAATGGGCATTCTCCTTTACGATTTTTATAGACAAAATATTATTAAATTGAGGACACATTCTTTACTAAATTTATTTGTTAGGATTCTATTTACGTTGCTATTTATTCCGAAAAGGACAAATTTATTCGAGCATGAATTAATTTGTTTCACCGGCCCGTACCCTACGTAATTGTTTCTGAGTAAATAAAATCTTTAGTAAGGACCATTTCTTACTGCCTGCGAGTAACTTAATTGTGTAAACAAATGAATATGTAACAGTGAGTAGAGATGTGAAAAGTTTTCCAATATTATTCACTAGGAAATCGCCCTCGCTTCGCTTCGGGAAAAATAGTAATGTATATATATATATATATATATATATATATAATATAGCCTATGTTACCCGGGGATAGTGTAGCTTCCCAACAGTGAAAGAATTTTTCAAATCGGTTTGGTAGTTTCGAAGCCTATTCAATGTAAACAAACAATCAAATCTTTCCTCTTTATAATATTAGTATAGATAAGCATTTATTATTTTACAGCTGATATGAACCTGCCTAAAAGTAGATGTATAAAGGGTTCTATTTATTAGTAAAAACTGCCCTTCGTGAGTATTTGAAAACAAATTACAATTACCATCTTTATCCTGAAGGTTGTTGTATTGCAGGTAGCTTGAATGAAAACTCTTTTTGTAATTTTTTGGAGAATATGGATACTTTGGGAATACCTCAGAAGTATAATAATTCCATAACTGTCTGTATGAGATGCAAAAACTATTATGAATGCAGCTTATAGCTTTGTTATTTTTACGGAAATAGCCGATAAACGAGTTTACGATCCACCTGATTGTAAGTGGCTGTCATCACCAATGGACATCAGCAACACCTGAGACATCACTGATTCGTTGCCGGCCAAGAAAAAGAGATAAAGAAACCAAGAACTAGCTCTCAAGCCTCCAGCCAAAACACGAGTCAAGCAAGTTGTGTCAAGTTGTTCTTGTAGCTTTCTCGCTTGTAATGAAACAAGTTCCGAACAGGTAGGTAGGTATTTGTAAATCTCTGGCAAACGTGTTTTGTAAAGATTCTATAAATAAGCACTTTTGTTTTGTTTCGTGTGAATACGTAGGTAAATACCAAATTCGTAAAAAGCGCACACAAAATTATTTTATCAATAGTACTTTGAAGTTTCTTTTTTTCGACTAGCGACCCGATGACGAAGTGGTCACTGCTGCTTATAGATACCAGCGTCACGGTTGCGTTGCCAGCCAGAAAGAAGGGAGAAAACAAGTAAATAAATAATTCTCGGTCTCCCTTCTGTACACTTGTTTGGTATCACAGTTAACCTATACGTTTATTATACATATTGTTACTTCATTGACCACCAGTCCTGGATTTATCAATAGGCCTTATAGGCCGCGGCCTAGGGGCGGCAGCATCCTAGGGGCGGCAGATTTCAGAAGATGACATATTATAGATGATTTTACTATTAAAAAGTGTTGCAAAAACTTGTAATTCTTGTTTTTTTGCGCACTTTCTTAGTGACTAATTCAGTGCCTTTCTTACTATGAATGGAAAATTATTATTTTAGAAAGGTACATGGGGCGGCGAAAATAAATTGGCCTACACTGATAAAAAATATAAATCCGGCACTGTTGACCACAAATCCAAATGCATATTATGTATCGCGTTATATAACCATAATATTATTTACTCTCTTTTCATACCCCTAAGTGATAAGGGTTGTCCACCCCTAACATTTTTTTTAAGTTTTTAGACAAAAAAAAATTTTTTTTTATAATGTGGCATTAAAAAATACATACAACCCTAAATTTTCACCCTCCTACCACCAACCCTTACTTTTTAATAGTCACTTTAGCAATTAAATCATTTTTCATCCCGCTCGATAAGTGATAAATTGTTAGGCGATACTAAAAAGTCAAAGTCAAAATATTCAAAGTCAAAATATTTTATTCATATAGGTATCACTGATACACTTATGCACTAAGTTCACCCGGTCAGCTAGTAAGTCTATATTTTAGTTATAACGCGAAGAGCCCATCACGTTTTTGCCAGGCGACCCTTGAGTATTACTCGCAAGTATACAAATACATGAAACACGCATTACCGAGCATATATTCATAAAAAGTCTGCTAGGAACGGGTTCAACTTGATAAGTCAAGGTTCCGCAGGCGTCTTTATTTTTTATTTTCTTGGAACCCAGCTTCGCTTCGGGAAAAATATGCCTTAGCGTCATCATGTTCACGTTTTAAAAGGCATTTTAATAAATATAATGCTTAGGTACCTAAAGTCTAAGTCACAAAACATAATTTTTCCCAATTTTCCCACTGCTGGGCTCGGGTCTCCTCTCATAATTTGAGGGTTACAGACCATAGTTTACCTAATTAATAGTATTAAGGATCAGTTTACATCTATTAACGGGGATTTGAATACCAAACATTACTTCACCGCTTGGGACTTTATTTTTAATCTATACTAATATTATAAAGCTGAAGAGTTTGTTTGGTTGAACGCGCTAATCTCAGGAACTACTGGTTAGAATTGAAAAATTATTTTTTTGTTGGTAGTCCATTTATCGAGGAAGGTTATAGGCTATATATCATATATTAAGTTGTTATAGTTTTTTCCACAAATTAACGCGGGTGAAACCGCGCGGCCCAGCTAGTGTTACAATATAAATTATCATATGGACGTAAGTATATACCTATACGGAACCCTGCAAAAAGCATATAATTATTATTAGAGGAGAATGGGGTTTATTGTATTGTGCTCCTGCAGCGAATACTTAGCCCCATAAGAGGACGTCAATATACTCTACTACATTACTGACACCAATGATATTATATATTAAAAAGAGGCAGATATGTTATAAGCGCGCGCGTTGTGTGACTCAAAAAGTTCCCAATTGGGAACTCTTATTCAGGTGAAGAAAGAGATAGCGATGTAGTTTTGACGCGAGAGCGATAAAGACGTGCGATAAAGCAATAAAGCGTGCCTTGCGGACATCGGAACAAATTTTTCGGTTGATTTGTAAGGGCATAACGTATCTATATTTATTTAAACATCATTGACTGACACACATCCAGTTGAATTTGCAAAAGTTGGAATTTTTTAGGTAAAATCTTTAGTGGGTAGAAACAGCTGCAGGGAAATCTCGTGATACTTATTTTTATTTGAAATATCTTTGAGTCATTATGTTGAATAAAATTTGAGTAATTATTATGTGGTACTTTGGTTCATGATAATCTCCCAATATCCGCTATCCTCTGCCTAAACACAGTAGTTTTCAACATTTAGCACCTACCATCAGCAATTTAAATATCCACTCAGGGTTGATTGGTAGACAATGTCATCAGGCATTAAGTTTGGCCCTTCTTCTTTTGTAAGGGATGATCTAAATATATTTAATAAATAAATGGTGAAATGCCTCTGAAAAATTAGGGTAAAGATCATAAGGCGTAATTTCGAAATAAGTAGCAGACGTTGCGGGAAATGTTTCACGCATCAATGGCGCCAATACGTCTGGCTGGAATATTGTGTAATGAAAATGGGAGAGGGAAAAGATGTTTACAAAACATGCCCTTTGTGACAACCCACAGGAACACAATAGTTTCCATCAGTTGTATCTTAAGCTATTTAAAACTTTATAAATGTCTCAGATAAAAGTATGAAAACTCATCCTTTTTAGTTGAGGATTTGAATCTTTCAGAAGTCCGGGTTATTCGAGAGAGATCAAGTTATGAGTTACTAAATTCTCTTTAGCAGATTTTGCCTTCGGCGTAATTGGATCTGCAAGCTATATCCAAGATAATTTAACTTAACTAACAGAGCTTTTACTCTAATTATTTTACTTTGACTGCTTAAGCCTTAAGCCTTCTATAATTTGAGGATTAAGACACATACATTTTTATATAGGACGATCTTTATAACATATTGGAGGCCTTGCTGTGACAAGAAAATTTCAACACTTCGATTAGCTACTAATCCGCAAAGAGACAGTGTAGGAGTGAGGGGGAGGTGTCCTTAAGAAGTCCTCAGCTACCAAATCCTGCAGTTGGCCCTAAGCATGAAGAAAAAGTAAAAAAAAGAAAAACTAACTATTAAGTAATACGAAGTCAATTAACTTCCGTAAATGTTCTCTAAATAACATCTTAATATAAGTTACTATTATCGTGATGAGGGCCTAAAGGCATGATTCCATCAGTGTGCGGCACTGTAATGCACAGTGTACGACACAAATATTCACGCTGGTCGAGTCACTCGGGCATACAGTAACAAATTGTGCGCGAACATTTAAAATTGTCACGCACATCTGTATACTTTTGTGCGCGCACACATGTACGCAGTGGACTCGCGTCGACGCGTACACGCTTGTTGTTCACGAACTCAGTCTTGCTTTTATTCTTCGTTTCTTTTTAAGCAAACTAAATAATAAAACACAAGCTGCAGCACAAAGCACTACGTTTTCCTGCCCGTCCATATTTAACATCTGAAGACAGAAAACTCTTCTCAGTGAACATGTTTGTGCACAAGTGTGCCACACTGTGCGTTTACAAAAGTTACGCACAGCCTTGCCGGTGGAGACAACAGCTAAACGCGATACTAGCTTAAAGTGCAATGCTGGAGTTTTGCACAAAATGTTTGTAAACAAATGTGCTGCACACTATTTTGGTGGAATCGTACCCTAACATCCAGCCCCGGATCTAAGGGGGGGCAAACCGGGGCACTTGCCCCGGGCGGCAGTTTCATGGGGGCGCCAAATCCTTGAGACAAGAATTCGAAATATCGAACAAATGAATTTTTATCAAGTAATCGAATCTTAATATAATATGTTTAAAAAACAAACTTTTCAGTGATACCCGCAAGCTGTGAGCGAAGCTTCAACAAACTGAAAATAATTAAAACTTATCTACGTTCTACAATGAGTCAGGATCGTCTATCTAGCCTCGCGATCCTAGCCATTGAAAACAAAACTGCCTATGCGACGGACTTTGAGGAGCTAATAGATTCTTTCGCAGAAAAGAAAGCACGCCGTGTAAAGTTGTAGTCTTTCCTGGTTATATATTTTTTCTGTGTTTCTGTCACATTTATGTCACAAATGAAATGTGAGCCGTCACGGGATGGCTGGCAGATGTGAAACATACAAAATATACAAGTGCTTAATGCAGATTTTAATCATAAAATAAAATTTTAAATAATGAAATTAAAATAAATTAAAAATCAGTTTTTAAACATTATATGCAATATAAATTGCATAAATTTTTATCTACTCTCTTGGTGGTCTTGCGTCTTCAAAAGGGCGTTTCCCTTCCATCCATCCATCAGCCCTTGGAGGTCTACTGCTTGACATAGGCCTCCCCTAACTTGCGCCACTCTGACTGGTCCTGACTCTGAGCCTTCTGAATCCAACGGATGCCCGCTGTCTTCTTCAGGTCGTCAGTCCACCTGGTCGGGGGGCGTCCTATACTCCGTTTTCCGAGACGTGGGCGCCATTCGAAGACCTTTCTTCCCCAACGGTTGTCGGTCCTTCGCACTATGTGGCCAGCCCATTGCCACTTCAGCCGGCTAATTCTTTGAACTATGTCGGTTACCCTTGTTCGTCTACGGATCTCCTCGTTTCTGATGCGATCACGTAGAGAAATACCGAGCATAGCCCTCTCCATAGCCCGCTGTGCTACTCTGTGCTTGTGGATTAGGCCAATAGTAAAGCACCACGTCTCGGAGCCGCATATCATCACTGGAAACACACACTCCTCGAACACCGACTTCAGGCACTGAGGTAGTGTTTTGGACGACAAGATATTCGAACGCAGTTTCCCGAACGCAGCCCATCCGAGTTGGATTCTACGAGTGACTTCTTTCTCGAAGTTGGACTTACCCATCTGGATCAGTTGTCCCAACTAATTGTATTCGTCTACAACTTCGAGAGCAGCGCCGTCAATAACAACCGGTACGGGTGTAACATTCGACATGATTTTCGTCTTGTCCATGTTCATCTTAAGACCCACCCGTTATGAGGCGCTGTTCAAGTCCCCGAGCATTGTACCAAGTTCTTCCAGGGAACCCGCCAGGATGACTATATCATCGGGATATCGCAGGTGTGTGATGTATTCGCCATTGATGTTAATGCCACGTCGTTTCCACTCCATCAGCTTGAACACATCTTCCAACGCAGCGGTGAACAGTTTTGGGGATATAACGTCTCCTTGCCTGACACCTCTCTGCAGATGGATGGGGTTCGTGGCTGTGTCGTGTACTTTGACGGACATGGTGGCTGATGCGTACAAACAATTCAACACCTCGATATACCGGTAGTCGATCCGGCACCGCTGAAGAGAATTGAGTACTGCCCAGGTCTCGATAGAATCAAAGGCTTTCTCATAGTCCACATAGGCGACACACAACGGCAAATTATACTCTTCGGTCTTCTGTATAATCTATCGCAGTGTGTGTATGTGGTCCATGGTGCTGTAGCCTTTTCGGAATCCTACTTGTTCGGGAGGTTGGAAGTCGTCAAGCCTGCGTGCAATGCGATTTGTGAGCAGCCTCGAAAACAGCTTATAAACGTGGCTCAGAAGTGCGTTTGGCCTGTAGTTCTTCAAAAGGGCTTTATCGCCCTTTTTGAAAAACAGAGTCACCACACTTCTGCTCCACGCTTCCGGGGTAGTTCAGTGCGGATTTATATTTTTTACGAGTGTAGGCCAATTTATTTTCGCTGCCCCATGTACCTTTCTAAAATAATAATTTTCCATTCATAGTAAGAAAGGCATTGAATTAGTCACTAAGAAAGTGCGTACAAAACAAGAATTACAATTTTTTGCGACACTTTTTAATAGCAAAATCATCTACAATATATCATCTTCTGAAATCTGCCGCCCCTAGGACGCTGCCGCCCCTAGGGCGCGGCCTATACGGCCTATTGACAAATCCAGGACTGGGGTAGTTCCAGTATGGATGACGTTATCAAACAGTTTTTGGAGCGCCACTAGTAGGGGTTTCCCCCCAGCTCTTAGCAGCTCGGCGGTGACACCGTCATCTCCCGGTGCCTTGTTGTTTTTAAGCGTTTCCCTTAGGCTACAATAATAAATAGCAAAATTTGAAAATTTTTTGCACCTATTCAAACAAAATATAAGGTAAACGCGCCTATTACCGCCAGTTTAAGCCGACTTTGGATGAACTTCAGAAAATTTGATATATGTTGATATGCTAGAAAAGGTGTTTTAATTTATTCTTTAACATGGTTAAATATCCTATGATATTCAGTACGTAAATTCAGTATTAAATCACACAATATTTAATAAATAATAATTGAATATAAAATAGCGATTGCTTCTATTACCGACGCATGGATGATGTTTGTTTCTAATACCGTTTTTTATGTTTCTATTACCGACCACCGTTTGGAAGATACGAGGTAATAAAGAACATTACAGACATACATAACATACTTAGATGATCACTTCGGTGATCGGTGGATAGGGCGAGGAGGACCTGTGCCATGGCCGGCGCGCTCCCCGGACCTCACACCGATGGATTTCTATTTGTGGGGGGAGGTTAAAAGTGTTGTGTATGCTACGAAGTATTCGAACAGAGACGAATTAAAATTAAGAATAGTGACTGCTTTTGATAAAGATCAAAGTGAAATGTTCTTGTGCTAAACCGCGTAAAGGACAATTTGTGCAAACGTGCTGAAATCTGCATCACTCGAAGAGGTGAGCATTTTGGACATCTGTTAAGGCTTGTGTAAATAATAAAATCAATACGTATAACTTCAATCATTGTAAATAAACTCCAATTTAATCATTGTAAATAGGTATGATTCCCCCGTGTGGTGCCGGATCCACTTACTTCTTCCTGGGATGTCGTAAAAGGCGACTAATAGGATATTCCAGGAGACGGGCAGCAGCGTCTCCCTGCGGACTAAGAACATCTACTGCGGTCACGTGCGGCGAAGCGTGGTGACTACCGGCTACAACCCCCTTATGATAGCCACAAGTAAGCCTCGGCCCCCAGTCCTCGGCAGCCCCGCTATTCCTAGTTATGGTAGCGGCTATGGTAACGGCGGGGCAGGGGGTGCTAAGAATCGCCGGCAGAGATCAGGCTACTAATCTCAAAAACGACTTCTGCACCTGGCAACATATAACACCAGGACACTGAGGACCGACGACAAGGTGAAAGAGCTGGAAGAAGAGATAGACAAGTTAAACTGGAGTATTGTGGGTTTATCTGAAGTCCGAAGAGAGGGGGAGGACACGATAATACTCAAATCCGGAAACTTGTTCTATCACTGGGAGGGCGAACATCTGTCTCAAGGTGGTGTCGGGTTTCTCGTTCACATGTCCCTCGTCAACAACATTGTGCAAGTTGGGAGCGTGTCGTCCAGGGTAGCGTACCTTACACTCAGAATATCCAAACGGTATTCGTTGAAGGTTGTACAGGTATATGCGCCGACTTCGACACATCCTGACAATGAGGTTGAGGTTATGTATGAGGACATAAGCAGAGCCATACATACCTCTAAAGCTCATTTCAAGTTGTGATGGGGGGCTTCAACGCGAGACTGGGCATGCAAAGCGGCGCCGAGATGAAAGTGGGTCCCTACACATTGGACGACGGAACCACCGAGGACACTTACTGGCTAACTTTTTGGAGAAGGAAGGTCTCTTCATGATGAATTCCTTCTTCAGAAAGAAGCCGCAACGCAAGTGGACTTGGGTAAGTCCTGATGGTTCCACGAAAAGCGAGATAGACTTCACTCTGGCAGACAAACGGCACATATTTAATGATGTCTCTGTGATCAGCAGGTTTAAAACTGGAAGCGATCACCGAATTGTAAGAGGCATATTAAATATCGACCTGAAGCTGGAACGGTCACGCCTGATGACGTCTACGCATCGCCCAACACCTATCCAAATCCAGGGATCCGAAAACTTGCAACTTGAGCTGCAAAACCGTTTTGCGTACCTAGAATCGTGCACGTCAGTGGACGAGTATAACACCAGGATGATAACAACTGTCCACGAGGTAGGGTCGAAGTATTTCAAGACCCACCCTAGTGGTAGATCTCAGGTTCTCTCAGAACACACTCTCGGTCTTATGAGGGATCGACGAGAACTATGTGTGCATTCTCCAACCTCTATGAGGGAATACCGACGGCTCAATGTACAGACCTCCAAGTGCAGGCGACGCGATTTGCGAAAACACAACGCAAATCGTGTAAAAAGCACTATTGAGCGAAACCAGGGCTCAAAAGTGTTCGCCAGGGATCTGTCTATTGGGCAAAGTCAGCTTACGAGGTTGAAGACCGAGTCCGGCACCATGGTTTCGTCGAAACCCGAAGTTCTGAGGGAGACTGAGAGATACTACGCACGGTTGTATGCCTCCTCTCAAGCTCCACCTCCTCGCAAGGAGAGCGACAAGCGAGCTAAACCGAAGATATCCCGGACGTCAGCCTGTATGAGATTAGAGAGGCTCTCAAACAGCTTAAAAACAACAAGGCACCCGGAGATGACGGAATCACAACCGAGCTTCTGAGAGCTGGAGCTCAAAAAACTGTTCGATTCCGTCATCAACCGGAACTACCCCGGAAGCGTGGAGCAGAAGTGTGGTGACGCTGTTCTTCAAGAAGGGCGATAATGCCCTTTTGAAGAACTACAGGCCCATTGCACTTCTGAGCCACGTTTATAAGCTGTTTTCGAGGGTCCTCACAAATCACATTGCACGCAGGCTTGACGACTTCCAGCCACCCGAACAAGCAGGATTACAAAAAGGCTACAGCACCATAGACCATATACACACACTGCGGCAGATTATACAAAAGACCGAGGAGTATAATTTGCCGTTATGTGTTGCCTATGTGAACTATGAGAAAGCCTTTCATTCTATTGAGACCTGGGCGGTAGTAAATTCTCGCCAGCGGTGCCGGATCGACTACCGGTATATCGAGGTGTTGAAATGTTTGTACTCATCTGCCACCATGTCCGTCAGAGTACACGACACAGCAACGAGCCCCATCCAATTGCAGAGAGGTGTCAGACAAGGGGATTTCATTACTCCAAAACTGTTCACCGCTGCGTTGGAAGACGTGTTCAAGCTGATGGAGTGGAAACGACGTGGCATTAACATCAACGGCGAATACATCACACACTTGCGATATGCAAACGATATAGTCATCCTAGCGGGTTCCCTGGAAGAACTTGGTACAATGCTTGGGGACTTGAACAACGTCTCACAACGGGTGGGTCTTAGGATGAACATGGACAAGACGAAAATCATGTCGAATGTCAATGTCACACCCGTACCGGTTGTTGTTGATGGCGCTGCTCTTGAAGTTGTAGACGAATACAATTACCGGGGACAAGTGATCCAGATGGGTAAGTCCAACTTCGAGAAAGAAGTCACTCGTAGAATCCAACTCGGATGGGCTGCGTTCGGGAAACTGCGTCATATCTTGTCGCCCAAAACACTACCTCAGTGCCTGAAGTCGAAGGTATTCGAGCATTCTATGTTGCCAGTGATGACATACGGATCTGAGACGTGGTGCTTTACTATTGGCCTAATCTACAAGCTCAAAGTAGCGCAGCGGGCTATGGAGAGGGCTATGCTCGGTATTTCTCTACGTGATCGCATCCCGTAGACGAATAAGGGTAACCGACATAGCTCAAAGAATTAGCCGGTTGATGGTCGTAGCGCACATATCAACTCGGAAAGGGATCGGCACCGGATCGCCTCACCTTCAACCTAACGTAAGCGCGTTATAACCGACCAACAGCTCCAAATCGACTCGGCTACGGCTAGGCGACGCCGCGCTTACGGCTCGCCGGCCGCTGGTTGACGGAATGAATGACAGCAGTTCGCCGACACAGCGTTAGCCGCGGCGCGGCGCGCGCACGAGGAAACGGAGAGTCGAAGGATAGCGTACGGTGAGACGTAAGCGCGGGTACGGCAAGTCGTCCACGCACCGTACCGCGGTACGTGAGCTTGTCTCGAGGCGAGGCGATTACGTTACGAATCCGATAAGTGTGCTTTACAGTAGGGAGTTTCATACAAAGAATACTGACATGCAAGAGTTGATACGTTTACGTTCCGTTTACGAGTTGATATGTGTGCTACGACCATGAAGTGGAAATGGGCTGGCCACAGAGTGCGAAGGACCGATTACAATAAGAGATTTTTATAAATAAGACCGTATGGGTCGGTAATAGAATTAAGTATGAAGATTACTTTATTCTATTAGCGACAGCAAAAATAAACAATAACTGGCTAAAATTTCTGCTTTAATGCAAACGTGTTTTGATGGATGTCATTGCTATGATTATTTTTCGGTATCAAAAAGTTTCTTAATTTTGATATGAGATATTATTTAAAATACATTGCCATACATTACTAAAAATTATCGCTTACGTCGAATCTTGTTTAAAAGAAAATCTATGAGACAAAATGTATGGCGTTAATTGATCAAATTATGTAATATACTCTTAAGAATCAAACAAGTTAAAAGAAACATCGAAAATAACGTATTAAAAGAAATAAAATCTAAAATACTAACTGTTGTAAAACATCTAACAACGCCACGAGGCGGTATTAGAAGCAACTTATGAATATTATGTTTCTATTACCGCTTTAAGGTAAAATTCGAATTAAACCACAAAAAATATTCAGAACGGTAATATTAGATGTGAATCTAGAAAACCAATATATTATTTATTATATTTACACATTTGCATGCAGGTATACACATTTTATTTAAGTTAATTTATCTTAAGTAATAATTATGTTTACTTACGTAGCCGGGAGCGCAATACTATGAGACGGGCGTCCGTGTCGGGCGCGTCTCAGTTATTATCGAATTATACTGTTTACTGATTATTTACGCACACAATTTTTATTATTTTTGTTTCTCAATATACATACCTAAAATATTTTTAGGCTACAACTTTCATAAAATGTATAGTATGCCTTAAAATAGTGATTAAAAAAACTGTCGGTATTGGATACAGATTTTGGGGTGGCGTTATTGGGCGCATTTACGTTAGTTATTATTCTCATAAATTAATTTTAAACATTTTTATAAAATTTTTGAAATTCGTTTTTGTAAAATATGACAAACGTAGATTTGCCGTTGTATTACTGGGTGAGCGACATGGTGTTCGCGATGTCGGTTCTATACGCTAGTAATAATACGTCAATGTTCATTGGCCATTTTAACAGTTTTTCTCAAACGCTGAAGGGAGGGGGCGCCACTATCAAGGATTTGCCCCGGTTCAAAAAATCGTAGATCCGGGGCTGCTAACATCAACAGTTAGTTCAACCAACACAACTTTTAAGCGATCTATATCCGTTGCCTGGATACAAACAACGATCGAACCGCTCGTTGCCTAGCAACGGCCCCTGGGATCAATGTAGACTTACTTATTGTATAGAGGGTACAATGACTATTTATAGTTGTTTTGTTTTTCAAAAATAGTTTCTTAATGCGGCCTGTGGTAAAAGTTATCTTATAGAAGTCGTCTAAATTGTTTAGGGAAATTGTCACGTAAAAACTTTCTCTGTACAATGCTTTACTATACACGCGCCTAAGTGCGAATGAGCTCACAATATGCTTCGTCCTGTCAACGAATGCATCGAAATACTGCGACTAGCGTGTGTCTTTGTACTTAATTACTGTTCAAAACAATTTTATACTATTATAATTGAAGTAAAAAATAAAAATAACTCGATTTATTTACGGTCGTAGCTAGCCAGGCTGTTAAAATACCACAGATTTAATTATTATATAAGAAGATAGACCAAGCCGGAGTATAACTTGTAACGAGACAAGAAAAAGCTCTGAGTATAACACACACTATCTGGATACCTGGCGTTCGTCCACAGTCCGGTTCTCACGTCATTTTCTACCTCGCACGTGTAAACTGTGCAACAAACTACCTGCATCGGTGTTCCCTCTAAACTATGACATGAGGTCCTTCAAGAAGCGGGTCTATCGTCATCTTCTTGGCCGGCAACGCGTTGGTGACGCCCCTGGTGTAGCTAATGTCCATGGGCGGCGGTGATCACTTACCATCAGGTGACCCGTCTGCTCGTTTGCCTGCTCAAAGCATAAAAAAAATAAAAAAATAACAGTCGCCTACAGTCTCGTCAGTCTCTAAAGACTCGGATTAATAGTGACTGTATTTCTAGCCAAGCCACATCTGCGTCTCGTGCGCTGACTTGCGCGCCCTACCACACGAATATCTTTGTCTTGTGCGTTGACTCGTGCGCCCTACCGCACGCTCATCGCCAGAGGAATTACGGCCTGCTTCCTAGTCGCCGTACGCTAAACACCAGCAGAGCTACGGGCCTTACCGAAGACCTTCTTTCATTATCTTCTGTAACCAATGACTTTATTTTGTGCATTCTGTGCTTTACTATTTATTTATTTATTCTTTTGCAACACCTTAAAGCAGAGGTTACAAGGGCGAACTTAATGCCTAATGGCATTCTCCGCCAGTTGACCCTGGATGATGGTGAAAATGTGAGGTAGGCAAAAAGAAACAAAAAAAAGATTAGAAAAAAACGGGAAGAAATAACACAATAAACAACATATTGAAATACTAAAATTTATCCTTGTATCCTAATACTCGTATTATCTTTGTAACCACCAGGAAAATTCAATAAACATTATCTTCTCTGTATTTCTATCTTTTAATCTTCTCCTTTCTTTTTAACTCTTCAGTCTCCCTTAACTCTACAGTTTTCTTCTTCTTTATAATACTACAATGTAAAATACCCTACCAGGACGGCACCATTCAAAATGCTTACTACTTACTATCTATCGAGCTATAGCTACAGCGTCATCAAAAACCAAGCTCCATAATACACCATATGTTATCACACCTAAAGTCTGCAACAGAAACTCTTATTTCATCTAACATCTGCAATAAACTTCTGACCAAAGTAAAAAACAGAACGCCAACTACGCCATTCTAATTTTTGTTATCTCTGCATTGTAAAACTCCCGAACAGTCCTCCCGACGCCTACACGAACTCTGTTGAGTTTCAGGCTCTTTCCATAAGCTGTTCATGGTTACCTCACACATCAATGGCGTATTACTGTTCAAGATATTGGACGTGACAAGACAATGTTGCGTATATTGAATTTATACCTTCACACAACGCTCCATAGTGATGAGCTCGGGTATACAATAAAAATATATACAACTTTGTTAAGGATTTCGAAATATACCCAACCGCAACATTTTTCTAGGGTATTATATATTTTCATGTTTGATTGAAAATGACACTGAATTGCAATCCCTAATCGTAAGCCATGTCAAAGGCCCTCGGGCGGCATGAAATCTTCTTAGCCACTAGCCCTTTCAACAATGCGCACTATAGCAGCGTGGTGGAGTATGCTCTAGGCAGGAGAGCCCCGTGCTCAGTAGTGGACCATTATTGGGTTGAAGCCGAAGTTGATCTGTCACTAAACTCTCTTTGTTCAGTTATTAACTTGAATTTAATTTGACTTCGAAATGTAAAATAGGCCATGATTCGTGATTCATGTTCGCGTCAGTCATGAGTTCAGCCAATATTATTAACGGCGGATTTAGTCGACTTTAGAAATATCTAATTGTAGCAAGTCACGAGATCACATTTTTAGGTTTATAGATTAACGCCAAGTACTGAGGTTACCTATACTGTAGTTACTTGTAAAAGTTTTCTTTATCTTTCACTGAGATCTTTCACTAAGTAGAGTAATGTTCAGTCCTTGTCTAAACGCAATTATCACACGAAATACTGGAAGGATTTTGAAGCCGGTTTTATCAAGCGATAGAGTGATTCAAAAGGAAATTAAGAGAAGGGGATAAACATATTATAGAAAACGCTTCGAAGTTAATAACATTTAACTATTGTTAGTGTGATAGTAGATACATCTTAATTATTTTTCAGATTCATGTTTTTATAACAGCTCATACACTAATAGCTCCGCTCTGGATCTGTCATAGGTACTCAAGACATTTCAAGATAAGACATTACAATCAACCACAAAAAAAGATAAGAGTGAAACAGCTCTTAGTAAGTTAGTGAGCGCTTACCATCATGGACACCATTTCGGCAGGCGTGGACAATACTAACAATACTGATACTTTTTCATACAAGGTTAAAATATTCTACGACATCAACTGAAGTTCACAATATAGGATTAGGTACATCACTCTTTTATATCATAACCAGTAACCGCCCTCGCTTTGCTTCGGTTTTCTTTATTTTTACACCTTGCGTTACATTATTGGAGTTTTATTAAGGATCCCTAATTTTTTTGATAATATAATATAGCCTATATTACCCGGCGACAGTGTAGCTTCCCAACAGTGAAAGAAATTTTCAAATCGGTTCGGTAGTTTCGGAGCCTATTCAATGCAAATAAATAATCAAATCTTTCCTCTATATAATATTAGTAGTACTTACACATTACCAATAACTTGCCTTAGCTTTACTTCGGTAAACTTCTGCAATTAGTGTAGATAACATTATATTGATACCTACCTATACATATTAACAACCTAGCAATATATTAAATCATATTTTGCATAAGTTACTAAATCCCACAATAATTTGATAGTTGATAACAAAATCAATTACGTGTTTCTATAATTAAACAAGGGAAATTAATTAACTGAATATTGAGTTACCGGGATGTTAATTTCACAGCGATATACGGTAATCGATTTAATCGTGGTTTATAATGAGGGGTTCAGCGCTTGTATTTAAGACGACGTAAGTTGGTTGAGTGTGTGGAACTAAGATGAAGCGGTTTTTAGTTTTCGGTCTGTGCCTTGCTTTATGTCAAGCTGCTCCTCATGTAAGTTTTTCTCTTGTATTTAACACCTACTAGCGCTCTGATTTGCTTGCATTTGGGGATAATGAGTACTCTATATGTTATTCCAGATCATGGTCTATCTATGTGCTAAGTTTCGTGAAAATCTGTTCAGTAATTTTTGCAGGAAAAAGTCACAAACATACATATACATATCGACGCTTGAAAGGAAAAATTGACTAAGTGACATTGCGCCAACTTTACAGGAGAGCAGTTGTTAAAGTTGGAATTTTTAGAAAAAAAATCATATATTTTTTTGTAATCCTCCTACCGACGTTATTCTTACTATTTTGGAATCCTTATTTTATCATCTATATTGTGGCATATCCTCCTCCGCCTCCTCGCGATGAGAGTGACAAGCGAGCTAAACTGACCCGACACTACACAGAGGATATCCCGGACGTCAGCCTGTATGAGATTAGAGAGGCTCTCAAACAGCTTAAAAACAACAAGGTACCGGGAGATGACGGAATCACAACCGAGCTTCTAAGAGCTGGAGGGAAACCCCTTCTAGTGGCGCTCCAAAAACTGTTCGATTCCGTCATTAATACTGGAACTACCCCGGAAGCGTGGGGCAGAAGTGTGGTGACGCTGTTCTTCAAGAAGGGCGATAAAACCCTTCTGAAGAACTACAGACCCATTGCACTTCTGAGCCACGTTTATAAGCTGTTTTCGAGGGTCCTCACAAATCGTATTGCACGCAGGCTTGACGACTTCCAGCCTCCCGAACAAGCAGGATTCCGAAAAGGCTACAGCACCATAGACCACATACACACACTGCGGCAGATTATACAGAAGACCGAGGAGTATAATCTGCCGTTATGTGTCGCCTATGTGGACTATGAGAAAGCCTTTGATTCTATCGAGACCTGGGCAGTACTAAATTCTCTTCAGCGGTGCCGGATCGACTACCGGTATATCGAGGTGTTGAAATGTTTGTACTCATCTGCCACCATGTCCGTCAGAGTACAGGACACGGCAACGAACCCCATCCAACTGCAGAGAGGTGTCAGACAAGGGGATGTTATATCCCCAAAACTGTTCACCGCTGCGTTGGAAGACGTGTTCAAGCTGATGGAGTGGAAAAGACGTGGCATTAACATCAATGGCGAATACATCACACACCTGCGATATGCCGATGATATAGTCATCCTGGCGAGTTCCCTGGAAGAACTTGGTACAATGCTCGGGGACTTGAACAGCGCCTCACAACGGGTGGGTCTTAAGATGAACATGGACAAGACGAAAATCATGTCGAATGTCCATGTCACACCCGTACCGGTTGTTGTTGACGGCGCTGCTCTCGAAGTTGTAGACGAATACAATTACCTGGGACAGGTGATCCAGATGGGTAAGTCTAACTTCGAGAAAGAAGTCACTCGTAGAATCCAACTCGGATGGGCTGCGTTCGGGAAACTGCGTCATATCTTGTCGTCCAAAACACTACCTCAGTGCCTGAAGTCGAAGGTGTTCGAGCAGTGTGTGTTGCCAGTGATGACATACGGATCCGAGACGTGGTGCTTTACTATTGGCTTAATCCAAAAGCTCAGAGTAGCGCAGCGGGCTATGGAGAGGGCTATGCTCGGTATTTCTCTACGTGATCGAATCAGAAATGAGGAGATCCGTAGACGAACGAGGGTAACCGACATAGCTCAAAGAATTAGCCGGCTGAAGTGGCAATGGGCTGGCCACATAGTGCGAAGGACCGATAACCGTTGGGGAAGAAAGGTCCTTGAATGGCGCCCACGTCTCGGAAAAAGGAGCATAGGACGCCCCCCGACCAGGTGGACTGACGACCTGAAGAAGACAGCGGGTATCCGCTGGATTCAGAAGGCTCAGGACCGGTCAGAGTGGCGCAAATTAGGGGAGGCCTATGTCCAGCAGTGGACCTCCAAAGGCTGATGGATGGATGGATGGATGGATTGTGGCATATACAATAACTTTTCTAAAAATTCAGCTTTAAACTGCTCTCCTGTAAAGTTAGCTCAATGTCGCTTAGTCAATTTTTCCTTTCAAGCGTCGATATAAATTACATCCTCACAAACAAAAATTCACGTTTATAATATTAGTAGGATGTAAAACTTACTACAAAAACTTCATTACGAAAGTATTGTATGATTAAATTTGCACGTTTATGCATATATGCATCGACGTAATACGCATATGCACGGCTCATGAATTTTGTGAGCTCCCGACTGTGTAATCTAATATTCGCTCCATTTAGGACTAGACTGTTTAATTAGGACTTAGTCTAGACCAGGGATCGGGAACCTTTGGCTCGGAACTCGACGAAAATACACCTGGGGTACAGCAGATTATAGGGTGTTAAAGTATTAAAGTACATTTATAAGTTTTATTGTTTTATCCTTTGGTTTAGATATCTTAATAGATACGATTAATATCTGTTGTCCACGGTCGGTTAGTTCGTCGTAACATTCTATTAATATTAAGTAGTGTGAGATTATGGATAAAGTATATTTTCAGAAGAGTCCTATTTAATGTCTTTTTATCGTTATTCGTAATTTAAGAATAAGGCAGACACAAAATGATAATAGTTTAAAGATAATTTCTGTTTACCAAAATTGATTCAAATTAATTTTTACGTAAAAAGTAGCGCTTGTTTACCAAATAAGTCTCTTCTAAAAAATGGAGTATACATAAATTACATTCGGCCGTAAATCACTTCAGATACATAACTTGAGTACCTAATATTTTAACACGAAATGAAAATATCTGTAACTGACTTTCATGTAGTCACACGACGATGTGAAATGCAATACACGTAAGCAGTAGAGCACATCTTGCATATATTTCGTTGAGATCTAGAATATTTAATTAAAACTAAGGGGACTTGCAAACTAGCCGATAAATGCGACATTAACTCAATCCCGCTTCGCTACCGGGAGTCGACAATTATATTACAACCCGTAACTTACTTGTTAATGACTGTCGACTGCTATACGAGGGGCCATGAGTTCGATTCTTGGTTAAAGTTAAAAGTAATAAATATAATGGATCCCATATACGATAATGTGTACTTGACAAGTCTGCAGTTTGACTTGTCTTTGCAGTTTAACTTGTCTTTGCAGTTTGATTTGACGCGCCATCTAGTGTGCATGAGATAACTATATGGCCACATAGCTTCGTGGCCATCAATGATATTAAGTATATAATGTCATTGGTGGCCATACACGATCAAGTATACTGGATGTCGTGTCAAATCCGCTTGACGCTTGATCAAATACACATGATCGTGTTTGGCCTCCATAAACATGCATGTCAAATTACAGTTTTCTAGCACTTAGGGTATCTGCTCGCTATGCTGCGAACGGACGTAGGGTGACTACGGAACTCTAAAACGGAAAACTGGACAATTTCTAGTCGGACTCGCGCACCATTATTCCGTACAAACTTGTTTTTCTTGTGAAGTAATTCGAAATTCAGGGTGTTCGGATATTTTTTCCTTTTCTTCTGCTGCAGTAGGTACGTACTTTGTACCTACCCACTTGTGTTCATAAAAGTTTTTTTTTCTATGCATTAGTTAACAGGGATTCGGCAAAAGTTTGTCCCCTAGGCCAAGATTTTCCCACTTGTTTTCTACACAAGTGAACTGTGGCTATACAGGTGAATAATAACTTTTTTATTTATCACAGGCTGTATATAAAATAATGTAGTTATTATCGTTATATCGATAATAAAGCCTGACAAATAATAAAATTATTCTATATTCGTTATTTCTAATACCCTCCAAACTATAGCCTATTATGTAGACTGCTATAAGCATCCTCTGAAACTCGACAGGGTGCGGTCACCAATGATTGACACATATATATTAATTTCCAGCGCACGCCTGACACTCACACCGATGTCACCGGTGTGTGTGACGTGAAGTCATTTATCATGATGGCGTTATGAATGACCAACATTTATATTTACTTGATTTCGAAATGACAGACTCACTTAGCAATATAGGGTATATTGAAAAATAACGCTTTCCAAAAATACGTATATTTTATCAATTTAAAACACCCCCCAATAGTTTTATTTACACTAAATATCTAACAGCTAAGAACCACCTCGATCACGTTAGATTTCAAACAGAAAACCGCATCATAATCATCGCTAATTTCATTTAGGAGCTGCTATGCTACAGACAGAGACACAGACACATCTAACTTCTCATTTGCGTCGGGGGTCTTTTGGGTCTTCTTTTTTGCATCGGGGGGTTAATGGGTAAATTTTCCAAGTGCATTTTCGAGACCGCGAGGTAGAAAATTAATGTATAAAGGTAAACTACACTATCGCATAATTTTGTACTCGTATACGTAGTTTAAATAGTAATCTACATGAAAGCAAAATATTCAAAGGGATTTAATATGTTGATTCTTTAAAAAAAATCTAATACATAAAATCTAATTCCGGTGCATTGTCCGGATTCCATTTAGTTACATATTTTTTCAATTTCATTTTTTTTTGGTAAAGAAATTTCCTTAAAAAGAAATGTTGTCTGAATGCTTCCGTACTTGGGGAATGTAAAGCCCTGTTGTAGTCCTGTGTACAGCCAGCCTAAATTTTGTATTTGATTTTGCTGTACCACTTCTTAATTTAATGGATCGTTTATAGAATACAAAACACACACGCGTATAGAAAGATCTACCTACCTACGTTGAACTCACTGTTACTGAGCACACAAACTTGGAGTATTATTATTTAATCTGTGTCACAGGATAGCATTATGTACTTAAATATTCAAAAATGTTCAAAAAAAATTTTGCAAGAAAAATATTTCGCAACAAAGTCTAGAATAATTTATTATTGTACATTAACTATTAGGTACTTTGTATTTCGCCAAAATACCATTCAAGATGGCTTTTCGTTTTCATGTATTTTTCTGCTTAAGTAATTCAAAAACAAGAAAACATTTGTCTAGTTTCATTAGTTCGTTATAAAAATACCATTTAATTTAAAAACGCTTACATAATATTATTTTTAACATTATGTGTTGTCCTCAGAGGGAACAAGACCAAGATGAGCAGCAACAACTAAGCTATGACCAACAACAGCACTATGAACCACAACGGCGATATGACCAACAACAGGGGCTTGAACCACAACGGCGCTATGACCAACAACAGGGGCTTGAACCACAACGGCGCTATGACCAACAACAGGGGCTTGAACCACAACGGCGCTATGACCAACAACAGCGCTACGACCAGCATCAACAACAGTTAGACCAAGAACAAGACCAAGACCGCGACGAGCAACTTTTAAGAGTGAGTTTATATCTAACTAGCTGTTAGCTGTTGCCCCCAGCTTTGCACGCGGAAATTATCCTTATCATATTTACGCCCTATGTCATCCCCTTGGGGATTGAATTTTGAAAATTCCTTCCTTAGGATACCTACGTCATAAGAGGAATACTGTGCGAAATTTTAAGTTTCTAGTCCTAAGGATTTGGCCTGTGCGTTGATACATCAGTCAATCACTTTTGCCTTTTATAATATACTAGGAAATCGCTCTCGCTTCGCTTCGGGAAAAATAGTAAAAAAAATATAATATAGCCTATGTCACCCGGGGATAGTGTAGCTTTCCAACAGTGAAAGAATTTTTCAAATCGGTTCGGTAGTTTCGGAGCCTATTCAATGCAAACAAACAATCAAATCTTTCCTCTTTATAATATTAGTATAGACATACATATACCTACAGATTTAGTTGTGCTTATGGCTCGATTGCCATCTGTTTTATTGTCCTATAGATAACGATCGAGATATTATTCTTAAATTGAAGTGCATTACTAGACTAGCACTCCCAAGTATTTCATTTTTATTTATATAAGTATGATTTATTTATCTTATTTTATCGTATTGTGTTTTGTTACAGTATGCTTCGAGTAACGTAAGTTATAGTACCTATCATAGTGCATCGATGTAAGTTTTGAAACCTTAACACTGACATATTAAATTATTTTAACCTTTTTTATTCAGCCATTAAGCACCAGTGTAGATCTACTGGCAAAAGAGCTAAATTATTTATCGTCGGTGAGTTATAATTACTTTTTTTAAATGCATAAGGGACTCTGTCTATGGTTCAACCCAAGCCGACATCCTAATAGTCTCTACCAAGTCTCTAATAAATTGCAATCGTTGAAATGTTCTGTTGTCTGCATTGAAGTATAATGTCATAGAAAAGACATCTCGAACAAAATGTGTGTCCCGCCCGGGAGGTTCGATTTTCAAAATTGAGCCCCCGTTCTCCTTTCAAAATCGAAAGAATCCATTGAAGATTGAAGCCACGTGACGCCAATGCATTAGGACATACATGGTGTTCGCGGTGTCGGTTATATACACTAGAAATAATACTTCAATGGTTGTCTGTTATATTGTTTGTATAAGTTTCGTTAATTTGATATATGTGTAAGCAATACTTATAATTTAATGTTAAGATATATTTTTTTACAGAAATACGGAGGACAAGGCGTAAGTTTATTATTTTTTATGAATATTTTAGATACTTACTAAAAGATACAATTAATTACCAAGGTTTTATTTTTAGGTATTGAAAGTATCTTACGTAAGTCTGTTTTAAAGATTTTCCATATTTTTCTTTGTTTTAAATTATGACTTATATTAATTAAGACGCTATTAATTATCTGTTTGTTTGCTTTTTTTAGAGCCCACCAATTAGTCAGCGAGCAGTAAGTTTATTCCTTTATTAAACTAAATCTAATTCTCATACTTATTTCAGACATATTTTTTATTCTGCACATTTTTATTAAGTAGTTTATTAAAAGTATTTTACATTTGCACTTTTCCATTTTAAATTTTACATTTTCCATGTTTCTTTTAGTAATTTTACATTAAAAAACATGTTTTTATACATTGAAAGCATTGAAATATGTCATATAATTTTGAAAATCGAACCTCCCGGGCGATGTCATAGAACAGACATCTCAAACACACATTTTGTGTGAACAGACATCTCAAACAAATTGTGTGTTTGAGATGTCTGTTCTTTGTCATCGCCCGGGAGGTTCGATTTTCAAAATTGAGCTCCGGTTCTCCTTTCAAAATCGAACGAATCTATTGAAGATTGAAGCCATTGGGACATACATGGTGTTCGCGGTGTCGGTTCTATACGCTAGTAATAATACTTCAATGTTTGTCACAAAGTAACTATATATTCAATAATACATTTAACACATAGTAAGCCTCAAAACTTTATTAGCTTTAACATTATTACCTGTAAATAAAAAAAAAGAAAATGTGTGCAGTTCACACGTGGTAGAAGTGAAACTTTCCAAAATTTTGGTTTCAAGATACCTAATGATATGAAAAAGCAATAAATCGAATCTTAAAGCAATAAATCGAAGCGCCATCTATGAATACAACTTAGCACTTTTTAAAAATCTATCTAGCAATAAAACGAATGTTCTATCTTACTCCTCACGCCATCTATGAATACAACTTAGCATTTTTACTGTCTGTATAATCGGCTGGTCGATCGACAGAATGAAAGAATGAAATTCTTATTTTTTGTTGATAAATTCTTTGAAAATATTTAAAAGAGCATTTGAAAGTATTTAAAAAACAGTATGAAAATAAAACTAAAAAAAAAAAACTAAAAAAAAAGAAATATTGTGAGACGCGAACCTGCGCATCAGGTATTGTGTATCTACGTCCTGACCATTGAGCTACGGACAAGTTAAATTGAATGACGAAATTAGCGGTTATATTATCTTACCTGTCGTTGCATCCGGTTTCAAATCACTAACGATTCTAAAGAAGTTTCACTTCAAAATATTTTATTTTAGGATAATTCAGCAGTCCATGACTTGGGGGTAAGTCATGATTTTTTTCAAATGGACAGTTGCTGTTGGCCCTACTGGCCTTTACAGCTTCACGTGGACATAGTAAATCATGATGATGATAAACAACAGTGTTCCGCAAACTTTTTGTGTTCAAGGTAAACTTACGAAATCGGGAAATTTCATAGGAACAACTTATATATATAGCAGTGATAGCCTAGTGGTTAAAACGTTGGTCTCCCGAACGCGGGGGCCCGGGTTCAAATCCTGGCACGCACCTCTAATTTTCAAATATTATGTGCGTATTACAAGTTAATTATCACTTGCTTCGGTGAAGGAAAACATCGTGAGGAAACCTGCACACCTGAGAGTTCTCCATAATGTTCTCAAAGGTGTGTGAAGTCTACCAATCCGCACTTGGCCAGCGTGGTAGACTATGGCCTGTACCCCCTTACATTGTGAGAGGAGACCCCGAGCCCAGCTGTGGGACAATTATGGGTTGTTGCTTTTGCTTTTTTGCTTTGCCCTCGCTTCATATAGCCTATGCCACCCGGGGATAGTGTAGCTTTCCAACAGTGAAAGAATTTTTGAAATCGGTTCGGTAGTTTCGGAGCCTATTCAATGCAAACAAACAATCAAATCTTTCCTCTTTATAATATTAGTACAGACTTATAATATTGCGACTATAAATTGAGATGTAAGCTATCCTATCTTTCAAATTGGATCAAACTGCACACGGTGTGCAAAGATTAAAATCGATTAAGTAGATGAGTCCATCGCGGACAAACAACGTGACACGTGATTTATATATATTAAAAATATTGAAATATAATTATTGTTTATTCTTAAAATCACAATTTTAAAGTACAAAAGGTATTTAATGCGAAACATGAGCGTTATGATAAGATTTGGAAGCGAAAAGTTCTTTGCAAGGAATACTTTCTTTCGTCCGCCTTACAATTATCTATTAAACTTTTCCGTGGCGCACCAAATAATGACCACGATACTTTTGCGGAACACTGACTTACAAAATAATTATAGGAATTACCTAACAATCAATTTACTAATTAAAATTGATTTTACTTACTTTTTTCACAGTACCTGAAATTGAAATACGTAAGTTAATACTACCTCTATCCATTGAAGTATAATGTCATAGAACAGACATCTCGAACAAAATGTGTGCCCCGCCGGGAGGTTCCATTTTCAAAATTGAGCCCCCGTTCTCCTTTCAA
Source organism: Thymelicus lineola (assembly GCA_963932265.1). Classification (NCBI taxonomy): domain Eukaryota; kingdom Metazoa; phylum Arthropoda; class Insecta; order Lepidoptera; family Hesperiidae; genus Thymelicus; species Thymelicus lineola. Next base: position 4,251,708 of record OZ010698.1, on the reverse strand, counting down.
AATCGAACGAATTCATTAATGATTGAAGCCACGTGGCGCCAATGCATTGGGACATACATGGTGTTCGCGGTGTTGGTTCTATATAGGGTTCGAACGATACTTTCGATACTGAGTAGGTATCGATACTTTTGTTCGCGATACTCGATACTGAGTACTCGATACTCGTACCTGGTAATTACTCGCAAGTACTCATATGAAACGTCGGTATCGAGTACTTTTAAAATACTGAGTACTTTTCAGTATTTTCATATGGAAAAAGATCTACTGTGACCCGTTTTAGCGCTCGGACTAAACAGAAAGTGTCATCGGGACATGAAATTCACTGTCGACGAGCTTTTTTTAGCTCTGAATGAATGAAGTTCAAATGAAGTTCAGTTTCGGGACCACTTGGTTAGTACGGCTAAACTAGCTGGAAGAAAATTGGGAGTGCTCAACAGAGCTAAGCAGTACTTCACGCCTAAGCATAGACTAATGCTCTATAAGGCGCAAATTCGGCCACACATGGAGTACTGTTCCCACCTTTGGGCCGGAGCCCCAGCTTGCCAAGTGGATCCGTTCAACCGAATTCAAAGGCAAGCCATTCGTCTTGTCGACGATCCCAAACATACAGACGGTCTGGATTCACTCGAGTTCAGGAGAGATGTAAGCTCACTTTGCGTGTTAATGTTCTGAAAAACTGTTTGGTTTAATCCCTGCGGTTTATTTTCGTCACCGCACATCTCGGTGTACCAGGTTCTATCAACACCACTTGGATACCTGGTTTTCGTCCACAGTTCGGTTCTCGCGTAGTTTTCTACCTCGCACGTGTAAACTGTGGAACGAACTTCCTGCATGGGTGTTCCCTCAAACTTATGACATGGGGTCCTTCAAGAAGCGGGTCTATTGTTTTATTCGTGGCCGGCAACGCATTGGTGACGCCCCCGGTGTTACTAATGTCCATGGGCGGCGATGATCACTTACCATCAGGTGACTTGTGTACTCGCTTGCCTGCACAAGGCATAAAAAAAATCCTCGTGAGTACTCGATACTGAGTAGTATCGATACTTCAGAACCGATACTTTTTTGGCATCGATACCTTACCCATCAATACCACACGAGTACTCGGTATCGATACCAGAGGCCGATACTTCGAACCCTAGTTCTATACGCTAGTAATAATACTTCAATGCCTCTACCAATGAAATTGAATAGACAACAGAAGATTTTTATTTCTTGCGGAGGTAACCTTTTTATAAACACAAAAGTAGGTCGGTAGTTCTCGTAAAAAAAATATTTATAATTTTATTTCGTCCCCAGTTTTCACCTTACGCATATAGTGCTCTAAATGAACAGGTGAGACGGAATAAAACAAAATTATGATACCTGGTACACTAACTAATTTAATTTTCTTGTTTTTATGCTATAGTTACCGTACGACTACAAACATCTCAATTTAATACCACAGGAATCATTGCTGTACGCAAAAAATAAAAGGGTAAGCTAGTTTTGTTTTTGTCTTAATTACCTACAGTAAAAAAACATTAATTATTTTATTATTGTATTTTAATTATTATCGTAAATTTGCAAACCTAGCCAAAGATATTATATTTATTTAAACATCTTTGTACCTATCCTATCAGATTACGTATAATTATTTATATGTAAGTATAATTATTAAAAGACTAACGCCCCAAGTCAGAGTCACTAACGGTTATTTAAATAGCTCCTTATTAAGGAATTTGTATGGCAATTCTTTACTAAGGAGCGATTTAAATAACCGTTAGTGACTCTAAGTTGGGGCGTAAGAATTGTTTAAGTAGGTACCTGATTTACACAAATAAATACTTGTTATTTCCTTAGTATCGTTATTTTTCTTCACCAAAACAAGTGATAATTAATTCCTAATACCTAGAGATATAATTAATTATTTTAATTGTAACATTACTAAAGTCTTCCACTAAAGTGACACGACATCACATATTATTGAAGAACGCATAGTTTTATCGAACCTAACACATTATCACGTGTATTTCTAACTGTACTAATGAATGATTTTCATATTCTTAGAATCATCAAAATAGATACCTGAATCTACAAGTAAGTAGAAAAATTTCATTACTTCAATTAAAGCATAAAGTTAGTAATATTATCATTAAGTTGTCTGCACACTGCACTCAGACGGAGGTAGAGCGGTACAGATCCGGTCCGGAGGCGGTCCGAAGGCAGTAGACACGTTGATTTTTATTAAGTGCTAATACAAAAAACGATAATTCTTCGTCACTTTCATCTCATATGTTTTTGAATAGACGTTCTACGTATACGGTTAGAAACCGTCTCCACACAGCCTCCAGAGTCTCCGGACTCTGGGTGTAGTCCTTCATCATACTATTTGGAACAATTCAAAAACCACATTCGCTCCCGTGCAGTGTGTTTAACAAACAACTCGAAGATTGTTGGAGTCACAGAACAACTAATTATTAGATGTTCTGTGGTTGGAGTCATAATATATTATTATAATAAATTATTATTATACTAGCTGTTACCCGCGACTTCGTACGCCGAAAATAAAGATCCCTTCATTATAAAACATGTTTTTCATAAATTGACAGCAAACTTGTCCATACTATGAAGAGAGGAGACCCGTGCCTTGTAATAGTCCACTATGGGTTGAAGCTAAAACACCTATACTTAGTACATATATCGTATTATGTAAATGAGTAAAATATTAAACAAATCTTTAGTGTTGATAATGAAATTATAACTATGATCTGATATTGTAGCGTGATTGGTAGTCAGCAAGATACTAAACTCTGCACCAAAATTACAGCAAAAGTGACATGTTCTTAGAACCCATTAATTACCCATCGGGAGAAGCATTCATAGCCCGGGCGCAGCGGCTTGTGTCGGTTCTAATAGTAATCGATGAAGTTAAACAATAGCGAGTGCGGTCGGTAGTTGGATAGGTGACCGCTAGTGGCAAAAAATTCTTAAGCTCTCCGAGCTTCGGAGGGCACGTAAGGCTGTCGGTCCCGGTTGTTGTCGTAAGGCAACAGTCGTTATGACATATTGAAGGTCCTCGCCCGGCGTAATGACTTCCGACACTTGGGTTGATTTCTAATCCCTCCATCAATCCACACTGGAGCAAAGTGGTGGAGTATGCTCTAGGCGTCCTCAAGAGTGAGTGTTCAGTAGTGAGCCATTAATGACCCACCCATAGGAAAGGTCCCAAAATACCTACCTACCTACCTATAAATAACTTTTTAGAATTTAGAGGTTTAAGTCAGGGCCTGAGAGTTTTTGAATTTTAAATTTACATTGTAATTTTAGAGAATACACAAAAAAATATCTTTCTTTTCTTTTTGGGCAGCAGCAAATCAGTGATTCCTTTAGCGTTGCTAATGTACCTACATTGGCGAAAGTGACCACTTACCATGAGGTGACTCATCTGTTCGTTTTACAACTTCTTACTCCAAACTTACTCTAAACTTACAGCCCTTAGGGAATGTATTACCAAACAATCATGTTACGGTTATTTTTGTTTTATGTAAGATTATATACTAACTACCAACTTTCACAGTTTTACCTTAAAAAACCGGGCAAATGCGTGTCAGGTCACGTGCAATATTGGGTTCCAAAGTAGTAAGTTTATTGAATATAACTCATTAACTACGATACTTATGTTAACATAGCCTTGATAGTTTTCCTTATAAATTCATCGTATAACCTATTTTTGAGAATTTTTTCACTTGTCCAACTCCAACCGTTTAGTCGTTAGGGGGGACACTTGACTTGACTTGGGTACCCAAAATTAGCACTTTCAAGCCAAATATTTCGCAAACGGAACTCTACATCCAAAAATGGTCTCAAAAGACCCATAATATTTTTGAAAAAACTTTTCAACGATACCCCACACTATAGGGATGAACAAAAAAATAATGCTCACGTTACCTGCAGTGGAGGTACCACGAAAGTTTTTTCAGTAGTTTATTCTACGATTTTGGAGTTTTAATAAATATGTATATCCAATTTATAGCTTTCTAGCACTAAGGGTCTCGGCGCTTTGCTTTGGACAGACGGACAGACTGACGGACGGACATGACGAAGCTATTAGGATTCCGATTTTACTTCAGAACCCTAAAAATTACGGAGTTTCGTATAAACATTCCCTGAATTAACCCTTTAAAGATTGATTTTTCAAATTATGTTAAAGTTAATTTTTGTTTATAACAGTCGAACTGAGAACCTGCTACTTTTTTGAAGTTGGTTAAAAAACCGGCTAATAGCGTGTCAGGTCACTGGTAATATAGGATTTCGAAGTTCTAAGTTTATAGAACTCAATACGTATGCTAATAATAATATAGCCATGATAGTTTTCCTTTTGATGCTATTGCCATGAATTTTTTTACGTGTCTAACACTTACGAATATTTCGCAAACAGACCCCTCAATCGAAAAATGGACTTATAAGACCCATATTATTTTTGAGAGACCTTTTCCACGATACCCCGCACTATGGGGTGCGTGACGGATAAAAATATCCCTATATTACCTCTAGAAGAGGTATCCTAAAAACATATTTTTAAAAATGTTGTTCTACCAGAAGTTTAAATAAACATGTATATCCTTGCTAAATTACAGCTTTCTAGCACTAAGGGCCTCTGCGCTATGCTACGAACGGACGGATGGATGGATGGACTTACGGGCATGATGAAACTATGAGAATTCTGTTTTGACTTCGGAACCCTAAAAAGAGTCATAAAAATCTCTTCATAAAATATAACGAATCTATCAACTACATATAACAAAATTTGACCTTATCCCTCAGGAACAGGTCTGTTTTCCGGGATAAAAAGTATCCTATGTCCTTTCCCGAGCTCAATTCTATATCTGTACTAAATTTCATCGAAATCGGTTTAGTGGCTTGAAAGAGTTATCCCTCAGGAACAGGTCTATTTTCCGGGATAAAAAGTATCCTATGTCCTTTCCCGAGCTCAATTCTATATCTGTACCAAATTTCATCAAAATCGGTTTAGTGGCTTGAAAGAGTTATCCCTCAGGAACAGGTCTATTTTCCGGGATAAAAAGTATCCTATGTCCTTTCCCGAGCTCAATTCTATATCTGTACCAAATTTCATAAAAATTGGTTTAGTGGCTTGAAAGAGTTATCCCTCAGGAACAGGTCTATTTTCCGGGATAAAAAGTATCCTATGTCCTTTCCCGAGCTCAATTCTATATCTGTACCAAATTTCATCAAAATCGGTTTAGTGGCTTGAAAGAGTTATCCCTCAGGAACATGTCTATTTTCCGGGATAAAAAGTATCCTATGTCCATTCCCGAGCTCAATTCTATATCTGTACCAAATTTCATCAAAATCGGTTTAGTGGCTTGAAAGAGTTATCCCTCAGGAACAGGTCTATTTTCCGGGATAAAAAGTATCCTATGTCCATTCCCGAGCTCAATTCTATATCTGTACCAAATTTCATCAAAATCGGTTTAGTGGCTTGAAAGAGTTATCCCTCAGGAACAGGTCTATTTTCCGGGATAAAAAGTATCCTATGTCCATTCTCAAGCTCAATTCTATATCTGTACCAAAGGAGAATGCCCATAGCCAGTACTCTTAAAAAAATAATTGTGTCACAATGATTTTTGGACAAAAAATTTAATTAAAATATTTCAAGTATTTTACCTATTTCCTAAATAATCCTTATAGGGAATAATTTTCCGAAATTAATAAGTAACGTTACTTCCGTTTTACAAAAGAAAACCATTGGGCCATTTATGTTTGGGTAAGGGCCAATCAGGAATCTTTAAAGATCCTTCGGGCCAATAGGTTGCATTGATTCGATTATAATTATGATACAACAGTTATAGTATAATATATCCATGACAACAAACTAGATGACGTAAGGGGACTGTCAAATGATTTAGAAAATTATTATAATCAGCCAGGAGTAATAGTGTTCTGTGATTATAATACATTACAAACTTCATGGTGTTTGGAGACTGTCAAATGAATTTGAAACTTAAAAGATCAACATTACATACGCAATCGACTTTAATACGCCCGCATAGAGTCCATATTACTGTGAGTTTACTATAACCTAAATACAAATTAGTTTTGTTTAAAATCTCTTGTTTCCTAATATTATCATTGACTAAAGTTAGTATGTAAAATTTATTAAGATAACATAATCAAATAAAGGTATTTTTATCAAGACACAAAAATGTTAAAGTCAGTACATTTCTTCATACTAAATGGGCATTCTCCTTTCATCAAAATCGGTTTAGTGGCTTGAAAGAGTTATCCCTCAGGAACAGGTCTATTTTCTGGGATAAAAAGTATCCTATGTCCATTCCCGAGCTCAATTCTATATCTGTACCAAATTTCATCAAAATCGGTTTAGTGGCTTGAAAGAGTTATCCCTCAGGAACGGGTCTATTTTCCGGGATAAAAAGTATCCTATGTCCTTTCCCGAGCTCAATTCTATATCTGTACCAAATTTCATCAAAATCGGTTCAGTGGTTTTGGCGTGGAATAGTTATCCCTCAGGAACACGTCTATTTTCCGGGATAAAAAGTATCCTATGTTCATTCCCGAGCTCAATTCCATATCTGTACCAAATTTCATCAAAATCGGTTCAGTGTTTTAGGCGTTATTGAGTAGCAGACAGAGTTACTTTCGCATTTATAATATTAGTATAGATATAGATTAATATCAATTATTATTATATTATTATAATATAATATTTATATTACTTTAGATATAATAAGTTTAATTTAGGTACCTACTCCATTCGTATATTGTCATTAGGTACTTTCAGAATCTTAACTCATTTAGTTTCATCTTACAATTTAGGACACATGATTTAGTTAATTTTATTAATTAATGATATTTAAATATTTTTTTTGAATAAAAAAAATGATATTTAAATAATTCCGATTTATTTAAGTAAATTATAATCATTACCAATAACACAATATTAAATGTTGTTTTTTATTGCAGGGCCAACGTCGTCCTCATGACACAGTAAGCATAAAATACATTAAGAAAGTATTTAAATATAAGCAAATAATAGGCAAGTTATACTAAATAACAAGTGATAGCCTAGCGGTTAGAACGTTGGTCTCCCGAACGCGGGTGCCCGAGTTAAAATCCTGGGGACGCACCTCTAATTTTCAAATATTTTGTGCGTATTAGAAGTTAATTATCACGTGCCGAAGGTGAAGGAGAACATCGTGAGGAAACCTGCACACCGAGAGTTCTCCATAAAGTTCTTAAAGGTGTTTGAAGTCTACCAATCCGCAATTGGCCAGCGTGGTAGGACTATGGCCTACAGGCCATTGTAAGAGGAGACCCCAAGCCCAGCAGTGGGACAATTATGTGTTGTTACTTTACTTTACTTTAAGTTATACTAAATATAATATGGCATGTGCTACTACGGTGAAATTTTTGTATCGGAACTGTGGAAGATGCTACTATTGGCTCTACCGGCCTTTGCCGCTTCACCCGACATAGGGACATAGGGACGAATATAGAAAGGCTCAGCCGCGAACAGTGGCGTAGCTACCTAGGGGCTAGGCGGGGCAGTGCCCCGGGGCCCTCAAGCTCAGGGGGCCCTCGAATCCTTACAAGAAAATCTCGATCGAACTGAACTTTTGAAAATTTCTCCCATTTCCAAACAGAGAAGAAATATTTAAAATTGAGATTTTCAATAATTTACTAGACACATTAATAGCTCAATTAAATACACGTTTTACTGGTATGAGTGCAGTCTGTCAAATATTCGATTTTCTAACACCAACATTTTTATTACTTTATGACATAATATAACATTTTACCAAAAAAATAACCGACTTTAAATGAAGTACATTGTACTTTTGACATGGATATCATTGTCAAATCTCGCTCAAATTTATGTGGGACTACAGGACAAGCACCAGCTTTCCATATAAAAAAGAATCATCGAAATCGGTTGGCGCGATATTGAGTCATTCGTCCATTTACCACGCACATACTTAATGCAAATTTAAGACTTATATGATTTTGACATGGATGCCATTGTCAGATCTCGTTCAAATTTATGTGGGACCACACGACAAGTACCAGCTTTCGATTAAAAAAAGAATCATCCAAATCGGTTCACCCAGTCCAAAGTTCTGAGGTAACAAACATAAAAAAAATACAGTCGAATTGAGAACCTCCTCCTTTTTTTGAAGTCGGTTAAAAAGTGTGACGAATTCCAAAGAAAATATTCAGATATAATAGGCCCTAGCTTTTCACTTCAATTTATTAATATTTTTCACCTAGTTTTACCTAAATTAACTCAAGCATGGACTATTCACCAGTTATGTACGAGTAGCAAAATAATGAGCAAATATTATGGAGTGCTAGAATGCGACCTAATGGAAGTATTTACAGCATTGTTATTATTCTTTACAATTCCTGTCACTTTTGCAGCAGTTGAAAGGTCATTTAGCAAAATAAAAATTATTTAAGAAATAGTATGGACCAAACTCGACTCCGACATTTATCGCCAATAGCAATTGAAAACAAAACCGCATCAAGCCTGGATTTAGCCGAAGTCATTGATACTTTTGCAAAAACTAAAGCTAGAAAAAGATTGTTAAAATACTTGTTGTGGTCCGACCTTTATATAAAACCCTTGAATCATTTCTGTTTCGTTTTATTGCCCAAATCTACACCAAGCATTAATTGTAATTTATGTTGTTACTTTTTAATGTTTCGATTACCTGCCCTGCAGTGCACGAAAAAAGAGCTGATCATAACATCAATAAGAGCTTTATCATCGATGATAAAGTAGCTTAGCATTTTTAAAGTATTTGTATATTTAATATTTTTACCTACTTGATAAAATCTAACTAGTTTAGATAGCAGTGGGGGTCCCATTTTTTGATTTGCCCCAGGGCCCTTGGTTACCTAGCTACGCCACTGGCCGCGAATACAATTTACCGATGTTACCGATGCTAGCTTACCCTCTACGAAAACAGGAGTAGCGATCGTCGTAAGGGCACTGTGGGGTTTGGACCTAGGCTAGTTACTGATGGATGGATTAGAGGAAAGCAAAGCATAGTGGGACAATTAGAGGGATGTTGAGAAAGTTGGTTAAACTCTTGCCAATTACCATTTTAAATATATTAAGTATATTTTGGTTTTAATTTAGTTATGAGTCAACGTGCAAAGGCGTTGTCTGAATTGAGTTAATAGCGTGCTCAAGCACTATTATTCTGATCATTGAACACAGAAGTATTTTAATAATGGTATTGGGCATGTCTGAACGACACTAACGAGCCATTTATAAGAGATAGTGTCGGAATGCATTTATGAAGACAGTTGATTAGTTGTTTTTCATTTTTCCAATCAATGTAAACCATCTTAAAATTAGTTAATTAATTAAAATAAGTATATTTTTATCATTTTTGCAGCATGACCACTATGATTCTCACCCTTCGATCTATGGAAATGTAAGTTTTTATTAATATCAGCTAATATAGGTAATTCAAAATGTAGTATTAAAAATTAAAATCTTTTATATAAAATTCTCGTGTCCCAATGTTAGTTACCATACTCCTCCGAAACGGCTTGACCGATTTTTATGAAGTTTTATATGCATATTCAGAAGGTCTGAGAATCGGCTACTATCTATTTTTCATACTCCTTAAGTGATAAGGGATGTCCATCCCTAACATATTTTTTTTATTTTTTTATATATTGGCATTAAAAAATACATCCAACCCTAAATTTTCACCCTTCTATTACCAACCCTTATTTTTTAATGGTCATTTTAGTAATTTAATCAATTTTTATCCCGCTCGATAACTGGTCAATTGTTAGGCGATACGAAGTTCGCCCGGTCAGCTAGTAATCATATAATAAGTTCACAGTATCCACAAAATATCCGCAATTTCAATAAAACGCAATATAAGGGTTTCAAAAACTCTACCGTACCTACTTTATTAATTTACTTAACATCAAAATTAGCGCTTCATATTTTTAAGGGCGTTCATTTAATTTTAACGTGGATAAGGTTAACCTGGCGTTTCATTTATATTTCAGGGTTATGAATTAAGCAGGTTGTTGAATTTGGTAAGCGGCGAGTTAAAATTATTTCATACTAGCGCTCTGATATTCACATTAAAAATAGTTACATCCTAACTCAGTCACTAAAGGTTACTTTAATCGCTCCTTAAAGTCAAAGTCAAAATATTTTATTCATATAGGTATCACTGATACACTTATGCATGTCATTTTTTGGCTTTTCGGAAAGTTCGTTGTCGTGGAGAAGAATAGCCTAAAGAAACTCCTCAGCACATCTTTTAAAAAATATTATAAAAAAAATACAAAAGTATTTACTATTCTGAGCGGAACTGGCAAAACGACAAGCGGCTCTGCAAGAGCCTGGTCATTTAGCTTAGTAAAGAATCTCCATACAAATTCTGTACTAAGGAGCGATTTAAGTACTTACCTAAGCGTTAGTGACTCTGAGTTGGGGCGTTAGTCTACATGTATTTTTATATCTCTGGGCATTCTACGAGTTTTGTTAAAGGAATAGTGCGAAGCGCACTGTAAAGTAATGTGTTTTATTTTAACTTCTATTTGACAGAGACAACGAGATGACGACGATGACGAGGAAGATCAAGAGAAGAAACGTTAAGGAGCGCCCTTTTGTTATTTCAGCCTCATCTCGAACGATCTTTAGCCCCACGGCCACCGATGATTATTGATTTTTGTTACTTTTATGTAAATTATATCCAATGAAATAAAGACGGCTAGAAAAAGCTTTTATTTTTATACTTTTTTCCGTATTTGTGCGAGCTAGAACTGACCCCAATCCTTGCCAGTAGGTAATATTAGTCAATATTGCAGGAGGCGACAAAAGCCAAATTCACTTTTCCTAAAAAATGGTTTTTCAACCCGGCCTGAATACCGTAATACCTATCACCCTCTTGCTTAAATCAGTCGCCAAGCAACTGGGGGCTTAAGAACCAGTCTTTTTCTTCATCTCTCTCATCTTTCTTGGTCGGTAACGCATCCGCGATACTTATGGTGTTACTGATGTCCATTGGCGACCACAGGTTGCAGGTCATAACCACTTAACAACTCTGCTCATAATAATATACCTACGTGGAAAGAAATAGAAAATGTGGAGTTAGTGGAAAAATATTGCACTCAAAATAAAATATATTCTTCAGAAAACAAAATGTATCAAGAAGACTCACTCAAAAAATAAAAAACCGGCCAAATGTTCCGAAGTAATAAGTTTATCGATTATTACTAGCGATGGGAATTATTGCTACTTTTATTTCGCTTTTTGCTACTTTTTGCTACCTTAATTTTTTACCTTACTTTACCTTAATTTTTGCTACTTTTATTTATATTTTATTTTATTTATAAATTACCTACCACAGTTATTTTTATTGTAATTTTCTCACTGATAATTTGATAACAGTACAACACCACATTTTAAGCAACACAAACAAAAACGACGACCACAGTCTTCAAAAATCCCCGATGACCGTAATCGCCACTCTGAAAAATTGTATTAACTTTTTGGCGCAGTGTTGCAAACTACTACACAATTACGGTACTTATAATATTATTCATCTTAGATGTTTTTATATCATTATGAGAAATCATAATCGAATGATATATCCTATAGATATCATGGACACAATCGAAAAATGGTCCTTAGGCTATAACGTCATCCATCCTCAGGTACCTCTACAAAATTACTTATCCAGTTAGAGTATACATCCATGTTGCTTGTCTTGTCTTGTAGATAAAACGCAGTATTTAATTATTCTGTGGTCGATATTTTATTTGACGTGACGACGACAATGTCGAGTCGACTGTCGAGGACGACTTGTCATTTGTCTTGATTATTTTGGTTTGGTTTATATTGTTGGTTATATTTCTTACTAATATTCCTGAATTACCTGTAAGAATGGCATCGAAAATAGATCAAAAGGCATATTTGCAAAAGTATTTGAGTGGTTCGTCTGGTGACAAAAAGAAAAAGAAGAAGAAAGTCAGTAAGGGAAAGGGGTTAGTATTCATTATAATGTTAATTTTTATCCCTAAACCTTTTTATTTTCTCTCAAACACATCATTACAATGTTTATTCATGTGTATTAAAGTACCTTTTCAACTTCATTCGTCAAGGAAAACTCACGTGCGCTCAGTTTTTAATGGTTACATTTAACATCGCACTGAAAATTTCCTTTTTAATGCGTGGACATGGTTGAAAGGAGTTAAAATGGTTATTTGACCAGCACGCAACAGACTACACAGGGATGAGGGAATCTTAGTTAATGTGTAGAGTATTTTGTGCTCTATTTTGAAATTTGTTTGCACACAGTGAAAAATACACCAATTTGTACTGATATAATACTGATTACACATTTCTTTATATCCTAGGTTCAAAATAATAGATGACGATTTAGATCTGTCAAAGCTCAGAGCCCTGGATGGTGATGAGGTAGATATTCTTGGAGAAGGCGAGGATGCCCCTCAGATAGCCGGCATTATTGATGAGAGGCCTGACGAGATTAAGAAACTGGAACAGTTTAAAACCACTTCTAAATGGAGAGTTATTAATCAGGTAAAGGCTGAAATATCTGTTTCCCTGTCAAAATGTACAATTCTTTATTATAGTCATACCATACCCTTTTTGTATTACTAGCATATAAGTGTCAATGACTAAAATTCGTACAGAAATATTGATATGCACAATTGTCTAACAAGAAATACCTTTTATTGTTTTCTTTCTTTATGGAAATAGCTGGCAAATGAGCTAACGATATACCTGATGGTAATTGGCTATCGTCACGAACATGCATGAACATCAGCAACATCAAAGGCATCACTGATGCGTTGCCGGCCAAGAAAAAGAAAGAAAGGACTGGCTATTAAGCCAGATACTTAATAATAAGAATATTACCTTGATAGTTTTCTTATATCTATTTTGAAGATACTGGTAAAACATTGTGGTAGAGTATTAAGACTGTCTATCTAGGCTACCACTCTCCTCTGAGATTGAATGTAAAAAGTTTAATATGTGTGCTTGGCAGTGTTATAATAACGCTGAAGCCCCCCTCATACTCTTGGGTCGGCAAAGGATATGTGTACCACTTACAATCAGGTGGCTTGTTTATCAACTAGTTGACTCGATCTACTTGATAGTAGTGGCTACCGGCCCCAAAGGACATCAGTTATACTAAAAGCATTAATTACTGATGTGTTGCCAACCAAAAAATATGAGAGAGATACATGTTAATAGCAAGGCAATGATATTAAACAATACTTAATGAATTAAATAAATCTAATTTCTTCCAGGACGATGGCTTTAACAGCAAATTACAAATAGAAGAAATTAAGAAAGATGTTAAAGAAGCTGAGAAGGAAAATGAGCTTATTTTTGGAAAGATGTACAGTGACTCTGAGGATGAACAAAAACAGAACTCAGACTTATCACCGCTCAGAAAACAGCAGACAAATGATAAACAATCAAGAAATGAAACAACAAAAAAACCTCTAAATCATAGTGATAGTGACTTCAGTCCTCCAAGAAAGAGGAAAGAAGACAAACAAATCAGAACAAAATCTTACGATAAATATAATGATTCAGATGCATCACCTCCTAGAAGGAAAGAGTCTAAACCAAAACAAAGGCATGATTCTGATTCTGACCTATCACCACCAAGAAAGAATGATAAACATAGAAGAAAACCAACCAAATCTAAAGAGACTCAACAAGATAATGATTCTGACCTTTCACCTCCAAGAAAAAATGTTAAATCAAATGACAGAGTTAGGAAACCTAGCCGCTGGGGTGATTTTAAGGAAGAAGAGGAAAGGTATAAAAGACATTCAGAAAAATCTCCACCTGTATACCAAAGAAGTTCTAGATCTCCAGAGGCACATAAAACTAAAAAAAATCGTCGCAAATCTTCAGATTCTGATATGTCACCACCAAGGAAAACACAAAAAAGTAACAAAAATTATGACTCTGATTTATCACCACCAAGAAAAACGAGTAAAAATTATGATTCTGATCTGTCGCCTCCAAGAAAGTCCAGACAAGATGATAAAAGGAAAAGAAATACATCTCCTGAATCAGATATGTATCCGCCACGAAAAAGAAATCCTTCACCACAAAGACAAAAAGATAGCAGAAACAAATTTGAAAAGATTGATAGATATTCATATAATCGAAATAGAAATGTTCCAGATGAGACTAGGAGGCACTCAAGAGAACGAGAGTATAGCAGAAAGAACAATAACTCTGATCGATCGCCTTCTAGAAGTTATCAAGACAAGAGGAATAATAAAAGAGGATATGATAGACAAAATAGTGACAGTCCTCCGCCTACTAACAAAAAAATGGCAAAAACATTAGAAGGAAAAAAAGCTGGTTTACAGGATGCATTGGAATTGAGACAAGAAAATGAAGCATTCAGAAAAAGAGAGGAAGATGCATTTAAAAAAATGACTGATGATGTTTCAGGAAGAAATGCTCAAGTTGTTTCTAGGAAAGGTAAGAAGAACATATGATTTATTATTAATAGACCTTTTATCAACATTATTATTGTAACCGAAAAAATAAACTAATACAAATTTAAACAAATAATTTACAGGCAAAAGAGAAACCTCAGAGGACAGGCAAAAACAGAGGGAAAAAGCAGATAGGCAGAAGGAGCTTGATGAAAAATATAAAAAATGGGGGAAGGGGTAAGTAAAAAAGCAAGAGAATGCTAATCTCTGAGCAAATGTAACATAAACTCTCCTTCCCTTTCATAAATTTAGTCAAACTCAAATTTTTTTTAATTAGTTTTTTTTTCAATTTATTTAGTTGGTTTTACAAAAACACTTTATGACATTGAAGTATTATTACTAGCATATAGAACCGACACCACGAACACCATGTATGTCCCAATGCATTGGCGCCACGTGGCTTCGATCTTCAATAGATTCTTTCGATTTTGAAAGGAGAACCGGGGCTCAATTTTGAAAATGGAACCTCCCGGGCGGAAAACACATTTTGTTCGAGATGTCTGTTCTATGACATTATACTTCAATGCTTTATGAACGTTTTTTACTTTTTCAGACTTAAGCAAATTGAGGATCAGGAAAAACGTGTTCAAGAGTTCATGCATGAAGCATCAAAACCTCTCGCAAGGCATAAAGGAGATCGAGACCTAGAAGACAGGTTGAAAGATGTGGAGAGGGAGGGAGATCCCATGCTAAAATATATAAGGGAAAAGAAACGCGACAGAGGAGATTTGGGACCCGGTAAGATATTTTTTTATATACTACAAGCTAGGTAAAGCCAGTAAAAAAATCAAAAACTAATAATTATATTTCAAAAAAGTACATCAGTATTTTAACTAATTTGGTCCAGTAGTTTCGGAGCAAATTGGCTGTGAAATACGGTCGCCCATACATACGAGTGATCCTATAAGGGTTCCGTTTTTTTTTTCGTACGGTACCCTAAAACCACAAAAAAACACGCTGAAACTATGAAATTATTGTATTATCATTGACCCTTTGTGCAAATTTTTAAGCTGATCAGATATCTTGAAATTAGTGAAAATTACATTGAAAGATTCCATTACATACATACATACAGGTCAAGCTAATATAAAAGCGTGTTAAAAAATACTGATGATAAGTCTTATCTGTCAGGTACCATTATACCTTTTATTAAGTAGATAATTATCTTACAGAGAAGCCATCGTACAAAGGTAGTTTCCCTCCAAACCGATTCAACATTCGTCCTGGTTACCGTTGGGATGGAGTAGACCGTTCCAATGGATATGAGAAGAAGTTCTTCGACCAGCAAAGCAAGAAAAAAGCACAAGAGGAAGAAGCCTATAAATGGAGTACTGAAGATCTGTGAATTTCAAATCACCTGTTGATTATATTGTATTCAGAGAACAGGGTTTTTATCTGTTTCTACATTGATCAAATTGGATTATTAAATTATGTTTTATAATAACACAGTGCTTTCTTTTACATCATTGGGTGTAAGGGCTCTATCCATTAGATAACAGGAAAGCCTGTTCGAGGTGTTCTCTGCTGAACAAAGATGCTATGGTGTCAGATCCCTCCTGACTTAGGTCGCTAGACTCTAACCAAACAGTACTAATACATTGTGGTAGGGTATTTCCATATTCCCACCAGGCTACGAGTGGCTGACATCCTCCTAAAATCAATATATCGCTGTCGGAGATAATGCAGGCGATTCCTTTTCAGTCGGTAATGCCTTTAGAGAACTATAAACAGTGATAATCTTTTCTCAGACCCCAGACTTAAAAAAAGAACAGACAGATTGTCAGCAACAAATTCAGTGAAGCACCCATAGTAATACCAACTCCTCTATTCGTACAAGTATCACACGCACACACTGACACCATGCTATTATATCGGCCGCCATTACCGCGGCGGACCGCACTAAAAATTACGCACACATGGTAAGCGGGCGGCGTCACTCTCGATAAGATAAGTTGACGTCTGTATTTTTTTTTAAGTCTCTGCCTCAGACTTAAAATTATCCGCTAGCCATTTTTTTTACATGACCTTTTGATTACTTTTTAGATCACTGATTTGTGAGAATTATTTTTGAAAAGAGTAATCATGGTTTATATATCTCACTTTATTCTGAGGATATCACCCGTGTTGCTAAAGTCCATGGGCAGATGACCACTTACCTCGTAGGCTGTTTCCATTCTATTCTATTAATGGAAATTGGTCCCACTATTCGTTTGTTGTGCGTGTTCCAACCGAGCTCCTGTTGGATCACCTGAAGGAGTTGTGGCCAAAGGGGGTCGTCGGAAACTTTGATGGACGTTGACGACCACCGGAAGCGCGTCTGACTCGCGAATAAGTGAATTAAGTGTATATTGTTGTATGTATGTTAGTCTGTAAGGTATTTATATTATGGGCCTCGTTGCCTGAATTAAAGATTTATTATTATTACTATGCCCATTCTATGCATTTCTATGCCTAACTAATGTTGTACATTATTTCAAATTAATCATACTTATGAATGAACTTCTGAAACGGGGAACAGTAATAGTAATAAACATCGGTAATGCATTTGGTATTTATTATCTTGGCGGCATGGACACGTATCTTGTCTGTGCGATGTGGAACTAAAAATGTAAATAAAACAAGAATGTTTTACTGAAAATGGTTATTTATTTGAAATGACAAAAGTATTCCAGTCTGCTCAAACTATTTAAAATCGAGCCAACTATTCTCTAGTTAACCAATAAGAAATATTAATAACGGAAGTCTTAAGTTACAAAATTGATTAAGAGGCCGTGCCGAAAATTTATTTGACAGAGTTAAGTCATATTCATTGCTAAGCTATGTCTGTGTGCATCGTTCACGCACACCTGGCTGAAGTTCGTGCTTAAACAATTTTGATCCTTTAGTTGATAATAATTTTAGGATGCATAGTATGAACAGTTTAGAAATAAAAGTGTGGAATGTTTTTGTATATTAGTTTAGTATATTTATTACAATCAAAATGAAATTTTTTTAGATAAAAACACACTAGGTACATATTTAGGTTATTCAGTGATTTGCATCACAGATGTCATTTATGTTTGCGATAAACTTAGAGTGTACAGACAAATTTAACATGTTTCATTGGTACCTACCCGAAAATCAAACGAGTCTTGATTTCATAAAAAAATGTTTTTGAAAATGCAATTAAAATTTTAGGCCATAAAAATTTTTTGTGAGCTCTGGGACTAAATATGTTGTCATATTCATAACCTATTAAATTGGCGTATTATATAAACTTAAATTTAAAATTTAAAAAACCCGGACTCAAAAAAACAAAAAAGTCTGATTAGGTAAAAAGTAAAAAAATCATACAATAAACCTAGACACGCGGCAGCGTGTCAAGCCAAGTTCAAGCAAAGGAACTGGCTTGCCAGCGCCGAGTGTAATATTACATGAACCACTTGGTGCCACTTTTGACCCTTCTATAACTCAAAACCTCTATAACCAAAACCTAAACACATAAAACTACGTGTGTTTAATTACATTCATAAGGACATATAGAAGCCCAAATTTCATGAAGCTAGCTCAAACGGTTATAAAGATATGAAGTTCAAAAAGTCGTAAATTTTAGCACTGACTGACTGACTGACATATAGTACCTAAATCTAACCTACTTCCAGATGACCTAGAAGGATGAAATTTGGAATTCAGCGTGGTAATTGTGTGTAAGCGTAGGAAACATCAAAAAATAAAAAAGTTGAAAAATAAGTGGTGTCCCCATCACAGAAAAAACTTGTAATATGCGCTAAACAACCGGCCAACGGTGTATCGTCTGCGGCACGTGGCATTGCCTAGTTTTCTTTACAAAAAGTAGTGATATCCCACCAAAAACATAAATGTAAAAAAGGAGAGCCAAGTTCAATACAAAAATTAAGCTTGGCTGTGGGCTTCGCCGCAAAAAGAACGGAGATCTAAATGAGTGCAAAGTTCTATGCAAAATCGAAATATGTATTTATAGGAACAAAATAACATTATGAACAAGTATTAAACTCTATTTCTTTGCTTTATTGGATATCTATAACAATTGCTGTTATTTAAAAATGTGAGATCTTAAAGTAGGTTAGATTTGACTTGGCCAGTTTTCATTACATCAGTCATTTTATAAAGTTATTCAACATTTTAATTCTGATAAAAACTGGTATATAAAAATAGTAAATACTTCATACACATACGATATGCCGATGATTTATAGTTATCCTGGCGGGTTCACTGGAGGAACTTGGTACAATGCTCGGAAACTTGAACAGCGCCTTACAACGGGTGGGTCTTAAGATGAACATGGACAAGACGAAAATCATGTCAAATGTCCATGTCACACCCATACCGGTTGTTGTTGACGGCGCCGCTCTCGAAGTTGTAGACGAATACAATTACCTGGGACAATTGATCCAGATGGGTAAGTCCAACTTCGAGAAAGAAGTCACTCGTAGAATCCAACTCGGATGGGCTGCGTTCGGGAAACTGCGTCATATCTTGTCGTCCAAAACACTACCTCAGTGCCTGAAGTCGAAGGTGTTCGAGCAGTGTGTGTTGCCAGCGATGACATACGGATCCGATACGTGGTGCTTCATTATTGGCCTAATCCACAAGCTCAGAGTAGCGCAGCGGGCTATGGAGAAGGCTATGCTTGGTATTTCTCTACGTGATCGAATTAAAAATGAGGAGATCCGTAGACGAACAAAGGTAACCCATATAGCTCAAAGAATTAGCCGGCTGACGTGGCAATGGGCTGGCCACACAGTTCGAAGATAACCGTTGGGGAAGAAAGGTAATCGAATGGCGCCCACGTCTCGGAAAAATGTCGTCTATGTCCAGCAGTGGACCTATCAAGACTGATGGATGGGTTTTTAATATGGAGCCGTCCCCCAACACGACAAAGTTTTATTTAGTTAAATTAAATAATCTATATATAAAAATCAATAGCTGTTCGTTTGTCTTGCTAAAACTTGAGAATAGCTGGACCGATTTGGCTAATTTTGATCTTGAAATATTTGTGAAACTTCAGGGAAGCTGTAAACGGTGAGAAATATGAATAATAAGTAATGAAAAATACTAAAAACAAACAAATTGTTCCTAGCTGTGAAACATTTGATATCTTTTGTCAAATTGTCATTTGGTTGTCAGATATTTATAGGTGCGTTCAGAAAGGACCCCGCAAAATTTGTATGGGAATTGGCTCTCGGCTAAATTAGCTGAAATTTTGCACAGAGGTTACTTTCATCATGCTGATCAAAAGTCTCAATGGGCGCAACCCCCCAAAATCAAACCCAGACCCACCATTCCCCCCCAAATCTCAAAAAACTCCCCAAAGCACATTGGATGAAAATCAATGCATATAGGATATATTCATATGAAACTTCGCACAGAGGTAGCTTTCATCATGCTGATCAAAAGTCTCAATAGGCGCAACCCCCCAAAATCAAACCCAGACAAAATCTCAAAATACAC
The DNA here is from genome assembly GCA_963932265.1 of Thymelicus lineola. Taxonomy (NCBI): domain Eukaryota; kingdom Metazoa; phylum Arthropoda; class Insecta; order Lepidoptera; family Hesperiidae; genus Thymelicus; species Thymelicus lineola. The sequence goes on along the minus strand of OZ010698.1, from coordinate 4,231,689 downwards.
CCCAAACCATATTGGATGAAAATCAATGCATAAGGGATATATTCATATGAAACTTTGCACAGAGGTAGCTTTCATCATGCTGATCAAGTCTCAATGGGCGCTACCCCCCAAAATCAAACCCAAAATCAGCTTGATGAAAGCTACCTCTGTGCAAAATTTCAGCTAATTTAGCCGAGAGCCAATTCCCATAGAGATTTTGCGGGGTCCTTTGTCTGTTTCATAGCTGTAGTATGAGGTCTGATTTCTTTGAAAACTTAACGGCCATATTATCTTTCTAACGTAACCATCAGCGACATATCTAACTTTTTTATTTTATAACTGACAGTCGAGAGAGAGGGCGAGGGGAAAGAGAAGGGAGATGGGGCTCGAGGGAGACCTCGAGAGGGGTGAGTTGTTAGGCAGTACAGAGTTTGCCGGGTCAGCTAGTACATTTGTAATATTCATGTTATTTATGACTTTTTGAAAATTTATTTTATGACTTTTTACATATTCAGACTTGTTGTTCTTTTTTGAGTGGGGGTTTTTTAAATTTTTAATTTAAGTTTTATTTTACGGGTTTTAAACTTAGATTTAGGCAGGACGTATTTTCTTGTTTCAAAATGAAATATAGGTAATACAAATCGTGTTTTACCATTGGGGGCCATCCATTAATTACGTCACACGTTAGGGGTGTGGGGTGGAAGGGGTGCTACTATGTCGTGACGTCACATTTCAAAATCTAATAATATGTATAATGGTTAGTATTAAAACACGAAATTTGAGGTACCAAATAACGAAATACTTAAAAATATTTTCAGCCCTACCTATATGTTGGGATGAATGGGATGTTCACAACAAAAGGATGGATCCCCGCCGTGCGTCGTGACGTTCGATGGAGAAATGGAGATGGGGGAATCAAATCAAACAATTCCTGTGCACACTCTCCGAAATGTGCCCTGTAGAAAACCGAGAGGCTGGTTACTCTACGCCTGTGCTCGAGGCTTTGCAGATTGGTCTCAACCAAATCTGGGTCACCAATGAGCCTCTTCGCACGCCTCTCCATCGAGTCCAAGGCAGAAAGGTGACATTTGGCTGCACCTGCCCAAATGTGCGAACAGTACTCCACAAACGGCCGAACCTGAGCTTTATACAAGGTTAAAAGTTGCCTCGGTGTGAAGTACCGCCGCACCTTTGCAAGCACACCAAGTTTCCTTGCAGCAGTCTTAGCCTTGGTCTCAATGAACCACCCAAAGTTGAGTTTCGAGGATATCTCTACCCCTAACAACTGAAGGCAGTCGGTATAATCCAAGGGCATATTCCGAAAAGTAGGAGCCAAGGTAAGCGGTCTCCTCTTGGCGGTAAATAGACACGTCTGCGTTTTAGCGGCGTTGAATCTCACAAGATTGGCTTCGCCCCACTCGGACACAGCCCGAAGTGTGAGATTCACACGAGCCACCATGGCCTCTCTTTGAGACTGAATTTCGTCCTGACTGGCCTTGAGACTTGGTAGGTATCTCTCTACCACTGTGCAATCGTCTGCGTACCCATAAATATCAGACTCAGAGCTTAAACCTTTTATACACGCCCAATCATGCTGTACGTCCCGCCAAGGCAATGCACGATGCACGATGCAAAAGTCATGAATAGGCTTGACGTACGTCGGTAAGTAATTATTATTAATTGTTTGCCGGATTTGCACGACCAATTTTCGTCCTGTTTTCCACGCCTTAGGAAATTTTCCCTGCTCGAGACAGGCATTCAGGAGTCCCCTTAGTCGCTACTCCAGGGACTCTGCGGCGTCTAGGGCGGAAACCAGCACTCGACCCGAAACACCATCGGGACCCGGGGCGGTATTTTTGGAGCGCAACCTTGCCACAGCGGCGCCAACTCAACTCAACTCCCCTCCCCCTCCCCTGTACAATGCTTCCTATCTCACTGTAGAATTTATGGATGGCCCCTTGTTGATTAACTAAATTCATCCCCTTCCTCGTGACTACCCCCCCTCCCTCAAACAGTCAAGTTAGTACTACACAAATCAAACCCTTTCATTTGATACCCCACTCGGGTATGTTCGTTGAATTCAGTAAATTCATCTCCTTCTTAACTATATGAATTACTATAACTACCCCACCCCCTTCAAACAGCCAATTTTGTAATACATAGAAATATGATGTTTCGTGGTGTTATTAAAATAAAAAATAATTAATTTAATAATTGGATCAAAATGTGGTAGTCGGCGTACAATTTGTGTAAATTTTTACGTAAAACACGCGAGCATCGCGGGAAAAAATGTAATACGTCCTCACGCGGTGATAGCCTCGGCGGTACTGGTTTAATATATTTAATGCGATCCATAATATAGTTCAGTTTGCAACTATTATTAACAAACGAAATCATTATTTTTTCATAAAATAAAATTTTGATTCTATAAAAGGATTAACTTAAGATTAATGTGTATTTTTTAAAATTTCCTTAAAATGTTTCTAATTAATAGAAAAAAATACTTACTTCGAACGAAATTACGTTATTTCAAAAAAATTTTCTGCTATATTTGGATAGGAATTTAAAAAACTGGCTAGGCTACTTAATAATAGACCGTATATTTATGTTATTTATATTTTTTAATGTTTGGAATATTTTGTATTTTCGTTGTAAAACGAAGACAAAAATCACTTGCTCGTTACTTTTCGGAAAAGAAGGGTTTTAAATAGTGGTGATTTGCCATTATTATAAATAATATGTTAAATTCGTCTGCGCTATCAGCAAGAACAAGAATTAGACTCTTATAGTTGCAAAAAACAAAGCTTAATCTCTTTATCCTGTTCACACAAACAGTGATTAAAATTGACCGAAATTGTTGATATCTCGGCACGGAGCCTTAATTACTATTTTATATTGAAGCGTATTTTTTTTTTGGATACTTGATATTTTTTTATTTGTACATGATATTTACTATTATTACTAATTATTTTTTCATATAACAGCGTTCACTGGTTAATCTTGTAACAGTTAAAACATCGAATTTCGTTATTTTTATATAGTAACAAATGTATAAATATGTTCGAGTAAGTATATTTTCTAAGTTTCAGATAGTCTTATACTTGTAGATATTTCGCACTGTAGATCACAGCTATTATTTTTACACTTAAGCGTTAATAACATTAACATTTCACAAAACAAACATTAAAATGAATTTCAATTAATTTATGCTTTAACAAAATAGAATTTCGACAATTACAAGCACAGATCAGAGTATTTCCTCAGTTTGGTGTTATAAAAGTTTAAACTAAAATCGCACCCTCAGTGGAAAAAAGCATAATAAGTCGTCTTACGGTGAATTTTAGTTATTAATATGATTGGAAAGAGGGACAAAAGCTGCATAATTATGCTCAATTTTTTTCAAATTTTTTATCATTAAACTTGACGGTTTTGTGCAAGAAATCGTAATGTAAATTCCTTTGACTACTTACTGATATTCTAACAGTTTTTTTGCTCTCCTGTAAAATTGCAATTTTCATCTTATGCCTTTTTTCACTGAAGGTGCAAAATGTCTGTGTATCATGCAACCCATATTATAAGATTTTATTTTATTAACCATTCAATTTGTGATCTGATACGTAATGAAAACTAAGTTGACCTTTCGATTTACTTTATCAAAGTTAATCGAAGTAAGGATTTTGGACTGAAAAATAAACATGATGAAAAATTAAATCAGCAGTATTTTTAGATACTATCTGTATTTCCTTTTGTCTTAGATAAATATTCACAATCATTGTTATAAACTGGGAAGACCTTATTCGATGTAACTAGCGATTTTAATAGTGAACAGACAAGATAAAATGTTCGACGACTATTTCTGACTATTATCTATCATATTTCTGATTGTTTAATTAAAAGACTAAAACTAATTACACTTTTATTTCAATCAAGGCGTATCGGTTACATTATATCACTGCATTTTTAAATGTTATTTCCATACATTTACAACAGATTTGAAATTACTAACCAATAGTAAAAAGTCACTTTTCTGATGTTCAATAAATGTATGTACATACATAATAAACAATATAAATTATATTTAACCAAAGGTTATTAAGAATCGATCCTTAGAAATTGCATTTTCATATATTGGGAAATCTTCAATAATTATAATGATGTACCTAACTTTTTCTCTGCTTTTCACTTTACTTCGGTTTTCGTATGGAACCCTAATTTTTTATATAATATAGACCATGTACCACAGAAACAATAGAGGAGCCTATTGGTGAAAGAATGTTTGAAATCAGTCCAATAGTTTTTGAGTTTATCCACTACAAACAAAAAAATAAGTTTTTCATTTCAATTTTAGTTAGCTTTAATTATTGAATTTAAATAAAAAAACTCAAAGATCTGAAAACCAGCACTTAAATACGCGTGAAACTGAAGTGGTCTACGTTACAATGTATAAAAATCAGTGAAATTTAGCGATGGGCAACGAAATTTATTTATTTTATTTTATTTAACTCTTTGTTCTTCTTCTGGCGTCGTATTCTTCACTACTGAAGATCGTGTCCAGAATGAAAGTCCTTCATAGTTTTTATAATTTGGCTCCATTCTCCTCGTTCTTCGGCTTTCTTCAGAGCAGATGTTACGGAGAGAGAACTCTTTATTAATCTTTACTTATTCGCGAGTATACTTACTCACGAGCTTATAATTCGCTACTCGTGATTTCTGACATCGATCTAACTCGAGTTTACTCGAATTTTTAATCGAGTAAATGGTTACTATTGCTCGAGTAACTCGAGTTGTAAAAAGTATGTCTCGGCCCATCGCTAGTGAAATTAACAATAACACCGTTTTAGAAGTTTAAAAAAGTTTAAATAATTTTGTATTCCTTCCTCGTACTTTTTATGTATAATATTTTATGGTGCACAAAGAATAAACTGTTCAATAAAAAAAACAATAAATAGATAAAGTTATTTAATCTAGTGCCGATTTAGAGATTAGTTATACATAAAATATATTATTGTATTGAAGCAGAAATGGCACATACACCACTTTTGAATGGATACGTTACAATGTACAGTCAGCAAAAGAAATAAATATGCAGGGTATGATTCTAAAACCTTCTGTAATAATTATTATTACATAATGTTACTGTTGTTATTATTATAAAACCATACCTCATGTTCAGGCATCAAACGCCTATCACAAACATAAATGTAAACGAAATGTCATTAGTCATTCCACTTCCGATCGTCGCCTTGTATACCGCAAATAAAAATATCGCAATATAGTTGTCCTAGCCACATTCTGGATTTTTATTGCACACCCATGTAACCAAATACACCTCATAAATAATAACATTAGTCATCAGTAGTGGAAAAGGCTTTTCAGATGATAATTCAAACGTGGGATATAACGCTTCACTTTAATAGCCGCACACTAGGATTCCCTGTGTCGTGGGTGCCATGGACGACACACAAGACAGGAACACACACACCCAGACCGAGAACAGAAATTCAAACTCATCATTCAAATTTCTGCCTCGCTGGGAATCGAATCCAAGACCCTTGGCGCGGCGATCCGGCATGGTAACCATTGCGCTACACGGGTCGTCAAACAGATGGATTAACAATACATGGTCCACAACTCGGATTCCCGAGGGAATAAAGAGCGAATTCAATCAAGAAAGAAAATTATTTTGCTAACTGTACATATACATATTATATCAATAATGCTATATAGACCACTTCAGTTCCAGGGCAGACCTGTCTGTCCGTCAACGTCGTCCCCGGTAGCCACCCCGGCCGCCCCGGCGGTCCCGGTCGTCGTGTTCGTTCTGGTACCGCCCGCCCCCCTGCTGGTACCCAGGCGTTTGGTAACCTTGGTTGGATTGGTAGCCTTGGCCTTTGTTGTAGCCACCACCTGATAAAAAAACCAGTCTTAAAGTCGCTGCATACGTAACGTGCAGTGGTGGGCGATTATGAGATATACTAATGGAATTATTCGATTAAGAAGATGTCTCGAGATATCTCGATTATAACCGTTAGTAATTACTAATCTGTATCTCTACTAATTCGCTGTCCTCGTTGGCGGATTTCTAATATCTAACTATTATGTATATCTAAGATTAGTAATACAAATTAGTAACGTTATTCTATTATGAAAATAAAATTAGTTACTAATCAACAATCGATTATCAGTATTAGTAATTAGTGAATGTTTCGATTATGTAAATCATTCATGATCGCCCACCACTAGTAACGTGGACGGGGCAAAAGTATACGTGCGTGCCCCGTTCCCGTCTCGTACGTGCTTCCGTGGAGTAGGGGCCATCCATAAACTACGTCACACGTTAGGGGGGGGGGGGGGGCGATGTAATGTGACATTGAGTGACAAGAGGTGGGAGGGGTCTGAGTTTCGTGACGTCACATTTCAAAATCGAATAATTGGAATGTATAGGTAAATATTAAAAACAATTGATGGAAATAAAACTTATTTCAAAACTGCTGTTTTAATTTCAGAATTTCTAGGCGTAAAATTTCATATGTGACGTCACACTAGGGGGGAGGGAGATCTCACAAATGTGACCAGCTGTGACAAGGACGGGGGGAGGGATCAAAAAGTCATGAAATTAGTGTGACGTAATTTATGGATGGCCCCGTATGCGCTATCGTTTATATTTTCTATGTAACGATGTTTCCAAAATTTCATGTCCCGTCCCGTACAGGGTAAAAACACGTTACGTATGCATCGACCTTTATTTCAACAAACATAGCTAACAAACGTCAACATCAGCTTTTAAGAGAAAAACATTAAAATCCGCATCAAAACTGTGCGTAAAGACGTGTTGTGTTTTTATTTATCCCCTACACTGTATTTACAGTATAAGAAAGAGAAAGATTGATAGAAACTCATGTTATAAAACTGAAAGTTATAGGGTCCAGCTGCAGCAAATTTTTAAATGATAATGGATGGATGGATGGATGAACTGATGAAAATACTATTAAGTGTATTTTGTCAAAGTCAAAATATTTTATTCATATAGGTATCACTGATACACATATGCACGTCATTTTTTGGCTTTTCAGAAAGGAGCTTTGTCCCGCTAATCTCGGGCACTGTTTAATATATAATTACAAGTGAATTATCATTTTCAGCATCCCTTCCATTTTAATGCATAAAAATCTTAAAAAGCAATTTGACGACCCGTGTGGCGCAATGGTCACCATGCCGGATCGCCGCGCCAAGGGTCCTGGGTTCGATTCCCAGCGAGGCAGAAATTTGAATGATGAGTTTGAATTTCTGTTCTCGGTCTGGGTGTGAATGTCCTTGTCTTGTGTGTTGTCCATGGCGCCCACGACACAGGGAATCCTAGTGTGGGGCTATGAGTGTGAAGCGTTACTTATTTATTTATTTATTTATTTTACTAACCTTGTGTATTATATCCTTGGTTATAACTGCCACTGCTATCATAACCTCCCTGTCCGTAGCTCTGGTTGTAACCACCTCCCCGGTTATCCTTATAACTATCATAACCGCTGTAACCGGTCTGGTTGAACCCAGCTTGGTTATTATACCCGGTTGGTTGGTTGTTGTAACTAGAGTTGTTGTTGTAGTTATTTTGGTTTTGATTGCTGTAACCACCGGGGGGCACTTCGTAGGTTTGGTAGCTACGTTGGGCCTGTTGATTGAAGTTCGCTGGGCTGGTTTGCGGCCTGTAACCGAGTAAAGTTATATGTATATATCGGTGAGGCCATGAATCTCCAGTGAAGGTCCAGGGACGGACCTCTTTATTCTACGGCGCTCGTCTGATGAAGAAGCTGGCTTAAGAAATGTCATGTCATATTTAAATTAGGGAATTGTCAATAATGTAGAACAGATATTATTGATCACATAGTGTTGAAGTACTTTGGAATATTGATGTGAACGTTAGAACTGGAAATATATCATGGTGCAAAGTAAAAGGAATATCATTTCATAACCAACACCATAGAATACCCCTTTCTGCTATATATACATTTTATAACTTAAGTAATTATTTACTTAAGTATTAACTAAGTACCTAGATATTGTAATAGATGTATGACTTTGTCAGCATTTTGGACTTGCAAGGGAGAACAAATTGACATATTTTTAGATCCATAAGCTTAGATCATTCTTTAGGTCGGCCTAGAGTTCAGCCTTTCTTTTAGTCTAATATAGCTCATTGTCATAACTTGATTGTAGATATTGCAAAGTCGACCAACATTGGTCAAGAGTTGAATCGATGACAAAAATTAAACAAGCCATTGAAGTATAATGTCATAGAACAGACATCTCGAACAAAATGTGTGTCCCACCCGGGAGGTTCCATTTTCTAAACTGAGCCCCGGTTCTCCTTTCAAAATCGAACGAATCCATTGAAGATTGAAGCCACGTGGCGCCAATGCATTGGGACATACATGGTGTTCGCGGTGTCGGTTCTATACGCTAGTATTAGTACTTCAATGCAACAAGCACTGTTTGAGGTTTCTTTAAATATAGATAACAATAAAACCTTAACACCAAAACTTAAGTTTCATATATGGCATTTTGTAGTGACTTAGTGAGTTACCAATTTCTATGTATAAGGTGTACATACATACATTTACTTATGATAGGGTTGAAGGTTGATGCAATGAAGATCAGTGTAACCTTACCTTGCCAGGTCGTTGGTCTGATTGAACCCTCCTTGCACACGGCCGCCGCCACGCCCCCTGTCCCCACCGCCCCCACGCCCCCTCTCCCCGCCGCCCCCGCGCCCTCTTTCTCCCCCGCCGCCTCTACCCCCACCTCTGCCGCCTCGACCGCCACCCTAGGGTCACCAAATTTATGTTTATAAATAGTACAGTCAGCAAAAGAGATATGCAGGCCATGATTACGTTCCGTTATATTCCGCTGAAGCTGATATTATGACGTTTTGGCTGTAAATGTTGTTCATGCCGCAAGCTTTAAGGATTTGACTATTATTAAATAATATTTGGTCAGTGTAGAGGACTTTTAGCTCATTAATTTACAGGAGATCAGAAGAGGCAGCTTGACTCTAGTTCCAAAGGCATAAAAGAATGTATTTCTACATGAGTTGCCATAAATGATTTTAATTCAAATGTATGTTATAGACTATAGAATATAGTTATAGACTATAGAATATAGTTATAGACTATAGAATATATACAAAGGGAAATAAATTTGGTATCATCCACTCTACTTCCGAGTTCTAGGACCATAGTTAAGATAGACAACCATAAATCAAACACATCTTTATAACCGAATACAAATGCAAGCAAAGCTAGAATGAATTGCCACCTATACTCCATTCAAATTCGATATGGACTCGATGTAAACAATGTTGTATAGAAACCACAAACAGTGCATGAAACTTTTTGTCGTATTTGCTGAACGCACATATCGCACCTTCAGTGGAAAAAAGGCATAAGATGAAAATTGCAATTTTACAGGAGAGCAAAAAAACTGTTAAAATATCAGTAAGTAGTCAAAGGAATTTACATTACGATTTCTTGCACTAAACCGTCAAGGTTAATTATAAAAATTTGAGCATATTATGCAGATTTTGTCCCTCCATCCAATCATATCAATAACTAAAATTCAACGTAAGACGACTTATGCTATTTTCCACTGAGGAAGCGATATATCTGCACTGTATGTACCGAACGGCCGCATGTGTCATCTGCATCGGGGTCTCTCATATTATTTCATACAAATGCGGCGCTTTCGGCGCGTTCGTTGCGGACATATGTGCGTTCACCATTAAAGTGCGTTTGAACTAAATCTGCAGTTAGGTATAATGTTGGTAGCATTGAAATAGGACCACCTGGCAAGACTGGCAAACCGCGTTCCGTTCCACTCTTTATAAATTCGCTTTCAAATTATAATATTTTGCAATAGTTTTAAACAACACGGAATAGTTACAGTTATAGCCATATTATAAGTTATATCACCGAAGTAAGAAGAAGACTTCACTGAAATGGTCTGCAAATAGCATAGCCATGTTATTGTAAAACAATCTAGTATAACGTCGTTGCGACTTTAAAATCTCTTATGTGTCACTTTTGGCAAAATCACTTTTTTATTATACATGAAACGATTCTGCATTTTGAAGTACTATCGAATTAAAAAATTCTCATGACGTTTACGACGTTAATTTCCTCACCAAATTCAAAATCACCTATGTGCTTGCAAAACAAAAATTTAATCGATTTTTATCGATTTTCTCAAAACATTGATTTTTGCACATAAGAGGTCTTTAAGTCGCAACGACGATAAGCTAAAAAAAACAGAACAATACAATAAATAACAAAGCATAGCTTTAAATTGTGTATTTGGAACAGCAGTCATAGAACTTACTTGACCATAACCGTCCCGATTTTCAGTACCCTAAAATGTTTAGTAAGTCATTATCTACAACCAAACACACATTTGAGGAGTTAGAAAATATTAATACAAAAAAACCTATATGATATACAGTGGAACCTTGATTATAAGGCCCTCAGTTATATTATATGGATTCACGATTATCCGGACTATTAACCCCGATCAAATAAGTCATGTCAAATGACAATTACCAAATACTTTAACCCTTTAAGGTTGCAGTGTTTTAGTAATATGTATTTTATAAACATTGATTTTTGATAAAAAGTTTAATTTATTTTTATTGTTTTTAATAATTACCTAGGTTAGGAAATTATTATGTACTGACTCCACTGCACCCATATAGTAGAAATGTTACACAAAAAAACATTATAACGCACCAACTCAGAATCACTAACGGTTACTCAAATCACTCCTTAGTACAGAATTTGTATAGTGATTCTTTACTAAGGAGCGATTAAAGTAACAATTAGTGACTCTGAGTTGGGGCGTAAGTTTTACAAGCTAATTGAGTTTCTACACACCTGATTGGATCGTTGCTGCCACGACGGCATCTCTGGGGGCGGGGGTTGCTGCTCATTCGGCCTTCCTCCCCTGTCCGGTACCTAAATTAACATACCAATGCTTACATACTTAATAATTAATTACTTAATAAATAATTCATTATTACTTAAAACTGTATTACAATAAAACGCCTAGGCGAAACAATGACTAAACCATCGTGAGCAAACTACTCATACATTTAATATAGACCAAACTTTCCCAAAAAAATACAATAACGCCTCCAAAGAGCTAATAATTTATCCATTGATTTAAGCTTAAAACACAGAGAACCGCACCCAACCTCCGAGTTCCGTGTGTTGTCATCCATATAAATCAAACTGAAAAGACCTGCGCTAGACCCGCGTCCCATGGAATATTTGTATGCCTATTACAGGCTAAGTGCCTCAAAGTACTTAATGCAAATAAATAAATTGAATTGAATTGAATTGAATATAGAGGTAAGGAGAGCCATCTCTTATGGGGGGTAAGTTGAAAAAGTGTCCAACTGTATACTGAAAATAGAGGTTCCAGTACCTACCACCATCCTACCACAATAGCGCTGGCGTCGGAAAAACTACGATATGAACATAGCTGTTGTAGACGGAGTGAAGTTTCCTGAATTCCATAAAATTTATCCTAGGCTACCGCAGCGCCACCCTTATTGAACACGTTTTTACGGACACTTTTTCATAACAGAGATGGCTCTCCTTACCTCTGTATGTTTTACGCTTTACAGAATCAAGGATAGAGGGCGCCACTCGTCACAAAATTACTAGCATTCAACTTCTATTTACTCACCCTTCCAATCAAGACCTTATTGACTTCACTCTGGGTGTTTTTCCTAACGCTAGCGCTGGATGTCTTCTCGACCTGCAATAGCGAAGTCCGAGCCGCTAGGAAATCATATAACCTCACATCTGGCTTCACTTTAAGATGTTCCCGCTTCGGTCTATATGCTGACTGGATTTGATCCTTCTTGGATTTCAGGCGGTCTGACCACTGAAATAAAGGTATTATAAATTAAAATATAGCTTGAAACAAGCTAATGGTTATACAGGGTGAATTTTACAAGTATGCGTGGACGGCCAAATTCGAAACTATGAGGAATAGCGAAAAATGCTGCAAGGAGTCTTATCAGGAATCGAACAATCTTTGAAAATCAACAGGTACAATTCCTGACTGGAAGTACTGATTTTTTAAAAATGTAATGATTCAGTTTCAGTTTTCATCAAAATCAGACCTGAAACTCTTTTCAGTATTTTTCGCTATTCCTCATAGTTTCAGATTTGACCATCCACGCACACTTGAAAAATTCATCCTGTATATTATTATTTTTTTTTATACATAGATAAATAATAGGTCTCTATAAAAACACTCGTCCTAATAGGGATTGATCCAATTAAGCAATGCAACGCTTTAATGTTAAAAATCTGAAATATTTCATTAGTCTATACCACACGAGTAACCACCCTCGCTTTGCTTCGGTTTTCTTTATTTTTTACACCTTGGGTCACATTATTGGAGTTTTATTCAGGATCCCTAATTTTTTTGATACTATAATATAGCCTATGTCACCTGGCGATAGTGTAGCTTCCCAACAGTGAAAGAAATTTTCAATCGGTTCAGTAGTTTCAGAGCTCAATGCAAACAAACAATCAAATATTTCTTTCCTCTTTATAATATTAGTATAGATTAATTAAATGATTGAAACCATGCAATATTATTACCTCAAAACTCTGTATAGTACATTCAAGTCTAGTGATGAGCGTCTCACGTCTCAACCGGTACTCCTCATACATTTCCGTGAATGTAGCCTCCAATTGTTTCCAATCCTTATCCGTCATTGCCTTATTGTAGAGTGGTTTTCCTACTAGCTTCTCACCTAGAATATCACATGCACAAATAAGAAGTTATGACTCAAATAAACAATGCCCAGTACAACTTAAATGTATTTTTACGATATTTTATAGTACAAAAATGTTTAAAGTTATGACAACATTATCTTTAAGCCATAATTGTGATAGATATTTATTATTATAGGAAAAGCATTGAAAACGAAATTATAGACATAAGACTAGCATATTACATTGAAATCTAATACCTTTAAACAAACAATTCTTGTATATATATTTTCTGAATCTCAGAAACGACTCGTGATTTTAATGAAATTTAGTATGCAGGAGGTTTCGGGGGCGATAAATTGACAATGAAAAACTGCTACAATAAACTCTTCCTGACATCTATTAGCGAGTAGCAACATTACTTCAGTAGATAGCAATACTAAACCGAGCCAAGCTCTGTTACAAAATTATCAACATATACCTGGAAATACTGTTCCCAATACACTTACCTTCCTTTTGTATTGTTTCTTTCAGCTTTGTTTCTAATTTAGCAAACAATATTTCAGGAGTAATGTTGGGTGGGGGCTTGTTAAACTTCAGAGCTATCAGAATGTCTTTCAAATCTTTGGCTGTAGGCGTTTCTTGCTGAAAATTAAATGAATATAATGAACATAATAAAATTCTATTCAAAAATGTAAAAATGTCTTGCAACAATCATATCCAATTTGAATTAATAAATCCAAGATGTCCATTTTATTCGTCAAAAAAAAATTTGCACACAATCAAAATGATAACTTATTAAGTTACATTTGAACAAGTCTTTATATTGCACACTAGGAAATCGCCCTCGCTTCGCTTCGGGAAAAATAGTAAAAAGCAATATATTAAAGCCTATGTCACCCGGGGATAGTGTAGCTTCCCAACAGTGAAATAATTTTTCAAATCGGTTCGGTAGTTTCGGGGCCTATTCAATGCAAACAAATAATCAAATCTTTCCTCTTTATAATATCAGTATAGATTAAATACTACTATACATGAATATACACGTCATAATTAATAGTTTGGTCTATCTGTGTCTCTACTGCATTATTCTATATCCAAATAATCACTATTACCATAATGATTTCCATGCCAGATCCTTGTTTTTCTTTAGGACAGTCTACATTAACCATCCTTGCAGCCATCAGCTCCGATATTAAGTAGTCTAGAAGAAGCAGTCGATCCTCTTTGGTTTGTAATCGAGCTGACATATGACCTAGAATAAGTAATAAGAAATAATATTAATACTGGACACTGGATACCAAATATATTATTTATGTTACAATAAACAATGATTCATCACAATTGTACCAAACCACACTAAACATTTTCACAATGGTTATGTTCATAACTTTTAAATATTACTGTAATTATTGGAAATCTAGTGTTTTTTTTTTTATTTAGTGTGTGTAAATACCTATAATTAATTTCTTATATGGACATCCAAGCTCCTTCAAGAAGGAACTCAGCTCAAGTAAGAAGGCACTTGACTCATCAGGATCATTCATCATAGTGATGGTTTCCTCGAGGTCACATAGTTTCTTCAGCTCCTCTGCTAGGATATGGACTAGTTTGGTGAAATCCAGGGACTTAGGGCCTCCTTCCAGGGCTTTGGAAAAGGCTGCTTCATCAGTGAGAGGGCCTTCATAGCTGAAAACAAGAAACATTTCATAATTAGTATTGCCTTTCTCTTAGGTTATAAATGATGATGATCAAGTTTAATGGCTTAGGTAAGAGCCAGATACTGGAGCTTTTGCTGTTCACCATGCTGACAAGTCTGACAACCCTTTACGCTGGCCATGAATGATCAAAGTGTACTTGTCAAGTTTGCAGCGGACTTGATGCGGCATCCAGTAAACTTGATGGTGTAAGACCATGTATGACAGGGTATAACTATCTGGCCATATAGCTATCATGCAAAGTGGATGCCGCATCAAATCAAACTGCAAACTTGACAAGTACACTTGATCATGGCCAGCTTTAGACTAGTTTGAGATGACAATGCAAAGTAGGTGTCTATGATTTGGCATTTGTATCTCTGTCAGGTGGCCTGACTGATCAACAATCAACCAATCAATTACTAGCAGTGACTAACAAGACAGCTATTGAAATAAAGAGGGAAAAATTGAATAAATGAGGCCTTAATAACCTTATAGCCTAGTTGGTATTAGCCTTGCCTACAAAGCTTGACTCGATATCAATTCCTGGTCAGGGCAGACATTTGTGACATTTAATTTGTTGTGAGTGTGAAGGAAATAGTCTACAGAACTTAGATTATGGATGCCATGCCAGTCCATAGGTACATAAGTAGTTGACAGGACAGTATACTCACTGTAAGTTTAACCTAGAAGAATTATCGAAACATTTTATTGAAAATCTATGGCAATAAAAAACCGAAACTAAACCATCTAACCATTTAAAATCAAATTTATCATGACCTTATTCTTATATTTGGTACAGAAGAATTTAAAATTGTCTTTCGGCATATTTCATTCAGCAGCCGGCGTAAAATTCATGATGTTTCGAGAGCTTATGTTATATCAATTTAGAAATAAATAAAGCCTTAGAAAAAGCACCGCGAAACAATTAATTAAGATCTTAACAAAATGAAGCAATGAAAATAGGATGAAGGTTGGTAACTTATAAGAAAACTTACCCTAAATCGTTAAGCGAATCTAGAATTTCATTCTCCATGTTGGAAACTTCAAAAATACATTTAAATGAAACTTATATATTTCACACTTATTAAGATAAGTCTTAACCTCAGAATTAACACCGATAATAATATATTTTATTCTGCTTAGAATGAATGCTGAAAAATCTAGGAAAAACGCAAAGACAAATTACAATTTTCCAACGCCAAACGCTGCTCTTTGCATTGTAAATGACAAATGTCAAAAATGGTAAACGCGTTCATTTTGTCATTGGTTCACATTCACAGACTAAATAACATCTAAACTATACCACAGGTAATAAATATACGTATATCACAGACATATGCGACAAGTTATTGATAGTACATAGTACAGAATTTGTATGGTGAGTTTTTACTAAGGAGCGATTAAAGTAAGCGTTAGTGACTCTGAGTTGGAGCGTAAGTATTTAATGGTAACGAGATTGATAGTACCTAACAAATTATGCAATTCTATTCTAAATATGAATTAATAGTTAATGAAAATTAGATTACCTTTGATAAAGAGGCGGCTAATGAACTTGTCATACCGATTTTAAGTCTGGGGAAAAACATACCTTAATAATTTATTTCTATTTTAACCTACTGATAGTAAGTTCTTCGAAAATAATTACATAATTTTATTAAATTAAATCTTAAATGAAGGTCGTTATCTTTAAATCTACAGTTTTGTGGAGATTTAAAGAGCTTAGTTCACTTATATTATATTTTTTTCTTATCTCATTCTTTGAGAACCACTGCTTTAGTAATTATAAGCTTATTATTTATCTATTCCTTTCTGTCTGTCTATTATTTTGGTAGCGTTTTCTTTTTATTTTTGTTGCGAAGAGACTTTTCTTTAATTTATTTTTCTATTCAGAGAATTTTCTTCACAAACTTTTCTTTATATTGTTTTTTTAATACTTTTCTTCCTATCTCTTTCTTTGTTCTCCTCACAATAAAATATTTCCTGACGATTCAAAAAATACATGATCCAAACCTGGCGTAAATCAAAGGACCCCGCACTAATTGTATGGAAATTGTGTTTCAGCGGATTGGTCTGAATTTTTGGTATATTGTAGCCCAATTTGTAGCCCTAACCGTACTGATCAAAAGTCCCAATGGGCACGACCTCCCCAAATACGTATTTTTTCCTCCAGGGAGCATTTTCCCCCCAAAGTCTATTTATTCGATTTCAGCGGAATCATTCTGAATTTTTAGTATGTCGTTTAGTATTTGTTTATTTCACCATACGAGTAAATTTTTATCAATTTAAGGCGAACTTTCGTAAAATTTTTTAAAGAATAATCTAGCCAATTTAGGCGTGGTGTTTAGTTAGTCTCTGTAATTTTTAATATGAATTAGGACCGGTACAGTCATGACTCATGTGCAATCGATTCTTCTATATTCCACATGATAATGCATACATGAGTCAGCAACACTTCCTTGGCTGATGGTATCCTGTGAATTCCTGTGCCATCGATTGATCGAATCATCTCACCTAACACGTACCTACCTATAGTAGGTACTAATGCCCCAGCCAGTTTAATAACCAAAACGTCTTTCACTTTAACTTCACCAAATTGAAAGTGAACTATAGTTCTGTTTCTAAGTTTGTTGCTGCTAATTCGAGTTTCACTGATACATGGTTATGTCCGTATTTTAAGACGATACTGAAATAAATAAGATTCGTCTTGAAAACAGACTACAGATAGACTGAGGTATCTAACTTTTGGTTTTGGTTTTTGTTTTGAATTTAAAAATCGTAAAATTCCATACAAAATCTTTTATATTTTTTTTAGAGGACAGGCAAAGCGGGAATAAGTTCCCCGAAGTGAAACGAGGGCGGTTACCTACTAGTCATAAATATAAAAACAATAAATGCTCCACGATTGTAACACGGGTTTTAACCCTGTGAAACATGCTGTTGCTTTTTTTCCTGTAAAGTATTATTAGTAAGTAAGTACAATAATAGCAACAAATGGTTAAGGTTTTTATTTGAGCCGGATTCTACGTTAATCCTCTTAACGTAAAACGCTCACGCCGACATCTGACTCAGCACATCTTTGCACTAGGATTCCCCGTGATGGTCAATCAAAACACAATATATACTGAGACGTCACAATACCAAATCTAATAACTGCACTTTGTGGCTTTGTTCCCAGGCGATTTATGTTTTAACTCTTAACGCGCTCGGGAATCAAACCTAGAACCACGTGTTCAGCGGGCAAAGTCTAAGCGTTCGTCGATTCTCTCATCCAACTCATGTTTGCATAATCGAAACACCATTTCGTAACATTTGAGCCAATTCATACAAAAGCTTAAGTCCTACACCTAAGTCCTAAGTCCTTCTTCACGAACCAATCTTTGAGATCTTGCGTTGGGAGGACTGACAGGAACGAAAATAGACGCGGCGGGGATTTACATTTATAGTGATTATCCTTAATATGTAATTGAACTTAACTACATATTTAAATGGAGTAGTTACTGTGAGAAGAAAAATCCGGCCGAGTACGAATCGAACTCGCGCGCACCGAGGATTCCGTACAAATTAGTTATTTACACAACACAGGGAATCCTAGTGTGGGACCAACGATCCTCAACCCCATGCCTTTGTATGATTTTGGTTCAATAAAGTTTATTATTATTATTTGTAATATAATTGAAAATTTATGTTTTCAGATCATTCCCTTTATTGTAAGTACTAGGGCTAGTTGTTTTTTGCTATATGACATTGTTTCTTCCCAAATTTCATGGTCCTAGGTCAACGGGAAGCACTCTACAAGTTTCGACTCCGTTATGAGAGTTGCGAATGTCAAAATATACGTACCTACATAGGCCGTATGACTTGATTTTTTCCAAAAGATTGCAGACTAATACTGTATATTAATTTAAACTTGATACCTTCACGCGTTCCTAAAAAAAGGATCTTGGCAGACAGAGACAGGACAACAAGGGTTCCGCTTTTCCCTTTACGGTACGGAACCCTAAAAAGATCGTATCACACACAACAAACATGATCACTGATAGCTGATAGTTTACAAGTTATAACGCTGTACGATGAATGTCTGTGTGTGCGTCGGGTTGTGTATGTTGTTACCTGCGCCTGCGCTCGCTTACAGGTGCATGTGCGTTAGATCGGCTGGACCAACGAAACTTTGGATTCTTTTTTAAGACGTACATATTTTATTAAGAATACTTCTACTACTATTTCTATTATAATACTAACTATAAATAATGACAGCTTATTATTTCATGCTATGTATTAATGCTGTATTGCTGTAGCTGTTTGAGTTTGATTCCTAGCATGTTTGCCACATATAAATGATTAAATCTTTTGCATATGTTAATTGTTCATACCACCTATAACAGAGGAGATCCTATTACGCATAAAAGCACATAATTGTGTGTTTATAAATAAGTACCTAAGTATTTCTAGTTTTATACACTACAATTCAGACGATACAATTTTTGATATGTCAAGTTCCAATATTCAAATCAGTTATAAATTTTTAATATTACAAAATAATAACGTTAAATTACTATTGCTACCATTAGAAAGAACATCCCGAAGACCAAACACGTTTTCTACACACGCTCCGCGCCCCACAATCACAGACTACGTGATCAGGTAGCAGTTTCAGCGCTTTATTGTAAATATTGAACTTCAAACATTTTTTTTTCGAAAATGCTCGATTTTACTTGTATTTCATGTTATTGTAGTCATTTTATTATGATAATGTATCGTAAAACTTAAACTAATTAATTCCAGAAAAATCCTTGGTAAATAAGCATATTATAAGTAGGTATAGTTTATTATAAAATTAAATATGTGTCATCTTGTAGTAATAGGCGAATATTTTTATGAAATGTAATAGAAACACAGAAGTTATGCATAAAGAACACATAGATAAAGTGTTTTGTGGATCTTTTTGTCTTGTATGAAGAAAAAAATACTTATTATCTGTACCTAATATCTATATTAATAAGATACTTTTGGTAAATATTTTCACTGGTGCACAATTGAGTGTGATTTTTGGCACTTTTATAGAAGGCATGTCAATTATTGTATATTGTATAGGTACGTTCAAATCGTATCGTTCCATGTATTTGTGTTACACTGCTAGTGTAACCTTTGCGTTTAAATGTCACACAGTATAATATAAATAATCAATTACATTTGTACAGATTTGACCCAGCATTTATTCGTACTAACACTTAAAATGTTACTTAATTTTAACTTAGAGATTGTTAAGCGCTTTTTTTCCAGCGTATTAAGCGCTTCATCGTAAGAACGAAGGCTGCGTTTATATGGCATAGTTAACCGCGCTGGCTGACGCGGCGCACGCCTGTGCCTTCGTCATTTAAAAGTTTATCTCCAACTTGGAATATTAATTTGAATTCTTCATTCAAATTTTAGGAATGTGATTGCTATTTTTTTTAATCCTTCAAAAACGTTTTGTGCCATAAATAGTGATGTTATAGTGTGGATGTAGATTAAAAATGGGTGTTTTATTAAGGTTGTTTTTAGTGACGGTTTTATTGCCGTACGTTTTTGGTCAAGCGCAGGAGAGTTGTTTTGGTGCTGGGAGCGTAGCCGGGGCTGCAATAGGTGCTTTTATAGCGGCCCTTCTTTTGGTCGCCGCTGCGTATTACTTCAGGAAATTATATTGGAAATCTCGCAAAGGTAAGTAATGACACCAACATTATCTTATTTTACCGAACTCCGAAGCGCTGTTGTGCCGAGATGAATTTTTGCCTGCGGCTAAGTTGATGAAAATAATGAGTGAGAGTCGGCCGTAGTCACTTATCTTGAAAATGAATGCGACGAGATATTTAGCTTATAATTTTATAAATACGCTAATATTTATAAAATATAGCCAAGTCAAACGTAACTGGTTCGCAATATCGGTATTATAAAATACGAATCGTGAGTACCTACCCGTTACATTTTAAAATGTTTAGTGTCAGCGATGATGGGTTTTTGGGATTTTTGTGTGGGGTGCTGTTTCATTTCCTGCCTTAACTTTATATGTATATTTTCTTACACTGGTTTGCTTTTAATTTCAAGCTTTACTAAACGATTTTATCATTATTGTACATGTACAAAAATGGGTGGATTAATATCTGTCTTTGGCCGGCAACGCGTTGGTGTCGCCCCTGGTGTTGCTGATGTGATGTCCATAGGTAGCGGTGATCACTTACCATCAGGTGACCCGTCTGCTCGTTTGCCTGCCCAAAGCATAAAAAAATGTCTACTCAATGTCTTATGTCTATTAGGTATGTATGTCCTTTTAATATAAGACATAATATGGTCATCATGCTTCTCTAAAATAACGCATTTCGTTCAATGATAAAACCGGTAAATATCGAAATCCTCTAACGCTGTTAAGCAAGTTTGCATTTTAGTTGTTTTGGAAAGAAGCTGTGGCAAATCCAAAAACATTTTGATTGATCTTCGTACCTTATAAGTACAACAACCTCGATGAACCACCTGTCTTTGAAAAAAAAACAAAAATTATCGTCAGTGACGACAATAATTCGTAATATGGTAATTAGGTAATTTGTTTACAACACACTACACGACAACACAAAGCAGCAAAAACCCATACTGTATCTATCATTGGTTAGATTTTTTAAATACTGAGTAGACTAAGTACCTACCTAAGTAGTTAATTTAATATAAGTACGTGTTTCCAAGTCTACAAATTCTAAAAATTATCCGTTGACAATCCTCCCACACGCTAGTTAGCTCGTTATTAAAAGAATGAATGCTACAGCAAAAACGACAGTCGACAGGTTCAGTAACAGTCTAATTAAAATTACCAACAGTGTAATAAATCAACGAAGAAGAAGTTAATTTTACCGCATATCACGCTTCTGATTAATCATAAAACGAGGAAAATTATTATTTTAAATTAAAAAAAAAATCGCGCCCATTCCTTGTTGAGGAAGAAAGGTACTCGAATGAAGAGACGCCTCGATAAAAGAAGCACAGGTCTCCTTTACAAACAGGTGGACTGACAATCTGAAGAAGCTGGATTCAGAAGTCTCAGGACCGGTCAGAGTGGTGCTTGTTAGGGAAGGCCGCAAAGCAAGAAGCAAAGGCTGATTGATGGATGGATGGAGGCATTCACCACTACAATAGATTGTAACCAATTACTATTTAAATCTAACTAGTTATCAATACTAATATCTAAAAGAGGTAAAATTTGTGAAGTTGTAGGGGGTAATCTCTGGATCTACTGAAGCGATTCTGAAAATTCTTTTAACAATAGAAAGCCACATTACTTGTGAGTGTCATAGGCTATCGAATTTTTGGAAATTCTTCCCCTAAGGGGTAAAAATAGGGGTTGGAATTCACTTTCATATATAGTAAAGTAATTTCGTCAATTTTAGAGTTATAAATATGAGAATTTTATAGTTATGAATAAAAGCTAACTAACACATTTTTTTGGAAAATCTTTCCATAAAGGGTTAATTTAGGGAATAGAACTTAGTACGCAACTTCGTCATTTTTGAAGTTAAAATATGAAAATTTAATTAGCTCCAGATTAGAAAAAAAATTTGGAAGTATCATGTTTTTTGAAAAATCATCCCTTAAAGGGTTAATTAAAGGGGTGCAAGTTAATATGGAAACTTTGTCAGTTTTGAAGTGAAAATGTTGAAAAACCAAAATTAACGAGAGGGAGCGGGTTATGCATGCACATGAAATGGACTCGTCTTTAGCATATCCTGATTCTACAATATTTCATTGGGCTTCAACCCATTAATGGCCCACTACTGGGCACGGGTCTCTCCTCTTGAGGAGGCCTAGAGCATACTCCACCACGCTGCTCCAGTGCGGATTGGTGGAGGGGTTAGTGGCCAACCCGATTGTCGGAAGTTTTCAAACCGACCGAGGGCCTCCGACATGGCTTAACGACTGTTATCTTATGATAACAACCGGGACCGACGGCTTTACGTGCCCTCCGAAGCACGGAAACGCTCAAGATTTATTTTGCCACTAGCGGTCACCCATCCAACTACCGACCGCGCCCGCTGTTGCTTAACTTTGCCGATCACTTAAGATCGACGCAAGCCGCGGGGCTATGAGCGCTATATTTCATTATTCATCAGTTACTTTCCTAATAATAAATCCTAAGACTTAATTTACCCTGAAGCCTAATAACCTGTGCTTCATAATCTTTGACACAGGAATTCCTCGTAAGTTGTTATTGATGACTTGAATCCATCATTAGCGGAACGGTTTCTCCTCTAAGTTATAATTGAGGAGATTATAAGCATACTTCACCACCCTGTTCCAGTGTTAATAGATGTCTGGTACTTAACCAGTGTTGTCGTAGTAGTGCTCAGTAGTGGGCCATTAATGGATTGAAGCCAATAGTACCTAGGTACCTAGTAGTCAAATAGTTCACTTAGCTCATTCGATGGTTGATCAAATGATCAATTACGTTTGATGACACGTCAATCGCGCTTTTTAAAGAATGTGTTATTATACACGACGCGCGACGTTACAAATTGTAATCCATTAGGTACTGAAGTTTAAAAAAAATAGAGCGAATCAATAATTTATCTGTATTCTGCACTATACGTCATACGTCCCAGCACAAACAACAAAAAGATTAATCATCCTGATTCTGATCATTACTTGACGTAACAAAAACATCGATCGGTTTTTGCGTAGCTGAATAGATCGTAGAGGGATGAAGTTGTTTTGGGCAACTAGCGCTGTGCCCGCGGAATTTCCCGCATTTTCCGGAATGATAAGTACCCTATAACTTATTCCATATCATGGTCTAACTATGTGCTAAATTTCATGAAAATAGGTTCAGTAGTTATTGTACTTGAATATCTGTGACTTGAGATTTGGGAGGCATCTGGAATCTTTAACGCACTTTTTGAGATGAAAAGAACCCAGCAATGGAATAGATGTTGTTGACTTGAATCTTTAACGCACTTTTTGAGAGGAAACGAACCCAGCAATGGAATAGTTGTTGTTGATTGGAATCTTTAACACACTTTTTGAGAGGAAACGAACCCAGCAGTGGAATAGTTGCTGTTGACTGAAATCTTTATCGCACTTTTTGAGAAGAAATGAACGCAGCAATGGAATAGTTGTTGTTGACTGGAATCTTTAACGCACTTCTTGAGATGAAAAGAACCCAGCAATGAAATAGATGTTGTTGACTTGAATCTTTAACGCACTTTTGGAGAGGAAACGAACCCAGCAATGGAATAACTGTTGTTTACTGGAATCTTTAACGCACTTTTTGAGAGGAAACGAACGCAGCAATGGAATAGCTGTTGTTGTAATGGGATGTGACGATGCCGATTTAGTATCCTAGCAAGTCCCATTTTATCCACTTGTAACATAGAATATTTTGCTATGATAAGGTCTCGTAGGTTCTATTTCCTCTGTAATAGGAGTTCTTTGGATTGAGACTCAGACCGTCAGTGAAAGCTCGCTGATTGTTGATTGTTGACTAACGAAAATGACAGAGTCCGACAGTTCGACAGTCTAGTAATTGTTATTATCAGTTTCACCACATAGAATCAGTGACTTGAATACCGTTGTTTGGATTATTAGCATGGAACTTTAATTTAATAACAGTAATATTGATCACTGCAAATTAAGATATATCATCCTATTCAGTATGGTCTATAATACTGGTCTAAAATATTACTAAAAAGAAAATAGGTAAGACTCAAACCCATCTGCAGAAGATGAATTGCAAAAGTTAGCTGTTGCATACTCTTAGCACTTGCATCTCTTTAGCTTCAACCCAATAATGCTCATCTAGAGGGGCCAATCTTCTCCTGACTGCTCCAGAGAAGATTTTTGAAGGGATCCCAACTCAAGTGTCAGAAGTGACACCGGCCGAAGGAATCCGGCATAAGTAACAAAATTAGATACTCAAGATAAGATTAAATTCTCTCAAGAGTAAAGATTGTGTTCTCCAGTACTCAAACACGGTGTACCCTTGAACAAATCTCGGATAAATGCGCTTTCACTTCATTGCGTCCATTGCGTCATAGCACCGTGACGCAAACGGCAAAATAGTCTCATGTAAATCACGCGTGTTGGAGACGGTAATTATTTTATCTGTGTATGAGTATCTGATGACAAAACTCTGACAAAACTAAACTTAATGTAGTAGATTGCTGGTATTTGCCCACAAAATGGGCAACATATATCACACAGACGTATGTTTTGTAAAACAATGGTCAAGATCTGTCAGAGTAGATTAGAGTATTTTCAGTAGACAAATGGAGTGGCTGTAAAGCAACCAAGGCTGTAACAGTCGAAATTCACTGTTATATACTTCTATTCTTTTAGCTCTTTTGTTGATAGTAAATCAGTGTTGCCAGGTACCACATAATTACGGTAGATCTACCGTATTCAGCTTCGATCTACCGTAACCATTTTTAGTGTATTTAGTACATTTTACCGTATTTGGACCCACACAAAAAAACAGATTTTAGTACTTAAAAAAAAACTCAAATCTCATACAATCTACCGTATTTTATTAGAATCTACCGTATTTCATGAAGGAATTTACCGTAATCTAGTTTTAGGACCTAGCAACACTGGTATAAATCTATATTATGGTTCACCCTAATGATATTTGTAAAAAAAGAGGTTTCACCCTTCTGACCTTAACGTCGTCTACCATGAATTGGAGGAGTTCTGTTTCATTGCATATATCTACAATATTTTATAAACTTTAAAATAAATAAATGGCAAAGGTTTTTGTTCCAGTAATTAATAGTCTTTTGTGCGAACGTCGTCACAGTTGCAAAAACGACATTCACTGTTGAATAATTAATGCGCAATTAATACGAAATGAACGTTTATAAGTACTCTATCCATAAAAGATGAGTCAGGGATGTGAGTACCTGTACATGAAACACTAGATCCCATCCAAGTACACCTATGATTAAAGTCAGTGTCGGCGTTAAAGCCACTGACGCCCCAGGCAAGAATATTGTGGCGCCCGCATAAGAAAATAAAAATCGATCTTATTTGCTCAAAAAATTTCTTACTGAACCAAGGAAATGTTTATTAACTAAGCCATCGCCCCACCTCCCCCCTAACGCCAGCTCTGATTAAAATAGCAGAAGCTATGAAAATCATCTTATAACTCGTCGGAAATATCTGTGGACCTGGCTCGATGACGTCATGCAAACTGGAGAGATAGCAAAGCAAATCGAGATGTAAAGATTAAAAATATAATTTTGATTTGTGTGTATCTACTTTTTTGCATTTTTATACAATTTTTAGATCAGTCTGTACTTTATAGGGTTCCGTGCCCAAACTGTGTCAACGGGACCCTATTGCTAAGCCCCGGCTGTCCGTCCAACTGTCTGTCTGCAAGCTGTGTCTTATGAACCGTAATAGGTAGACAGTTGAAATTTTCACAGAGTGTATATTTCTGTTGCCGCTGTAACAACAAATAACGAAAATAAAATAAAAAAGTAAAAGAATGAAAGAGCCGTGTTTTTTTCATTTTCAAAGAATTGGATTGCTTTGAGCACTAAATTCCGCTCTGCACTATGTATCGTCCTACCTATCTTACAACACTAAATAATAATAAACAATAAGAATCAATAAACAACAAGAAACAATAAACAATAATGCGATTACGAAGCAAGAATAATACACGTGCGTCGGCGCTTGCTTTGCCAACGGTACTGGATAGGCGAAAACAGGGTGAGGTCCGAGGAAGCGGGAGCGGCATCGAATTCCAGCGAGGTCCACAGATAGTTCAGACGTGTTATACTCTTGAACCTGAAAAGGCGTCCTGGAAAGACCCAAAAATATCAGGATCAGAAACATGGAAAAATGCTGGTGGAACAGCGGTAATGAGGAATTCTGATTGGTTATAGGCTATCTTAGGCAAATCTGTAGGAAATGTTTGGCATAGGTAATGGTAATATAGTAAATTAGCTCGCCATCGATACATTGATACTTATGATACTTATCGTGAAGACTTAGAAGCTTGACTTAGCGATTTATCTTGAGTGTTACTGAGGTCTTTTCGTGATCAATTAGAATCAGATACCTGATTTATCGACTATTTAACAGAAACAAGATTAATTGTGACTTTGCCTTACGAATGAGGGATTACAAGTAGCTAATGCGTTGTGCGAAGGTTTGGACGGCAATTAGAGCTCGTCTAAAAGGGTTTTGAAAATAGTGTACCTAATTGCTTTTCGAAGTCTTCCGCATGATTTTAAGATAACGGGTATCCTATCCACGCCTTAGGAGCTTTCAGCCTAAAAGTGGTTTGGCAACACTAGCAGATCTTTACATAGTCTCCTAAATATAGTAGTGCGTTTTTTTTCGCTGGCAACCAATGATATTTAAAAACTATAGATACGTCATGCCCTTACAAATCAACCAAAAAATCTGTTCCGAAAAGAGCTACAACACACACACGTTTATCTTTTGTTTCACTACACCAATCACACTGCAATAATACACGAAGGCATTTTTTTAACGTTGTATGTCAAATCTCAAGCACTTCTGAGTTCTGACAACATCAAAACTACCTATCGTCTTGTATGACAGAGCGACTACGAGCAGACGAGGTCAATTAACTGCTCTTACGATCTTCATCTTCGTCGCGCTAGTGTCATATCTACCTCTTTTTTACTTATCATATCTTTGCTGGCAACCCTGTAATGTGTAATGCATTTATTCAGCACGCCACCTTGCTACTCGACCTGGTTGAAAGTGTTCAATATTTCATGAACCGGTTAAGTAAGATGTTATGAGGTCCTCTCTCGCGTCTCGTGACCCACCTGCACTGTCCAGAATTCAAAACTGGTATCTTGACCTGTGTGGAGTGTTTTTATGATTTTTATGTAAGTTGTTGAGAGGTCAGTGGACAGCGGTCCATTGCACAGGTTTTGCCAACGTTTTGATGACCAGAAACGAAACGGGAGTTACTTTAATACTGGCCTATTGCAAGTAAATAACGTTTCTTTCTTTTTCTTCTCTCTTTCTTGGCCGGCAACGCATCATGCCTTTGGTGTTGCTGATGTCTATGGGCGCACTTAGCGACGTACCATCAATTGGAACGTCAGCTCGTTTGCCAGCTATTTCCATAAAAAAAAACCTAAAAAATTAAACGCTTACTAGGATATCTATTAATTTTCTTCCCGTCATAGGATTCCCTGTGTCACGTGGTATGGTTGGAACAACACAATTCAAACATCCCTTCACCCTGAAACGGAATCTTGCAACGCAATCTTCTAATTTCCTTGCACTTCTGAACTGTAATATATGTTCCCATTGCAGTATAATGTCATAGAACAGACATCTCGAACAAAATGTGTTCCGCCCGGGAGGTTCCATTTTCAAAATTGAGCCCCCGTTCTCCTTTCAAAATCGAACGAATCCATTGAAGATTGAAGCCCATTGGCGCTAATGCATTGGTACATACATGGTGTTCGCGGTGTCTGTTCTATTCGCTAGTAATACTTCAATGATTTGTCCCTGCATTTTTTATTAATAACATACTCATGAGGGATGTATTTAGAAACCATGTAGATTCATTAAATTACTTTCTCTATTAACATTGACGATAAGTGAAAACAATTTGTTATCGTTTTTGTAGTCCAAGTATGCTGATTTTAATGAAGCTACAATTTAATGGATGACGACAAATTAATCGTTCAGTGTTCCAAATTAGTCTATGACAGGAAATGTTAACAAGAGTTATTGTTGCGTCAACACGATGTGTAGACAATTAATATTTTCTTACTTGTTTTTCCTGAATTATGTTTTTTTTCTTCTAAAGTTACAACAATTTTTTACACGGAGTTTTGGTACGATGCCGTAATGTAGAAAAGAGCTGTCTTCTATTCTTTTCTTGAATTAAGGATGATTTAAGATTGCTGTTTTAAGTTGGTTTATAATTCAATAATATTTTTTAACATACTTCAGACAAATCCCAGGAATAAAAAAATCCTATTCTAAAGTGATAGACTTTGTTAGTCATGGTTTGTGAGTTGTGATCCAGAATACATATCTAATTGAACAGGGATGTGAGTATAAGAATTATAATGTAACTACGGAAATTCTGCATTTTTTACGCCATAATAGCGTGCCACGAATCTATACTAATATTATAAGTTGAATCCAAAAAAAAATTTTTTTTTTAAACGCTTTTATTTCAATTTTTTTTTTGATTTTCGTGTATTGTCATCGGAAATACACATGTCTGCCAAATTTCATCAATTTTCATTAAAGGGAAGTCATTCAAATTAACGTTACAAGATTTGATAATTTGATGCGGGAAGCGTTTACCTTATTGCCGTGTAAATAGAGTAGCATTTTGATCATAATATTGAGTTTGATGCTTTGATGCTCCGAAGTGAAACTAAATAAAAGCGTTTAATAAAGAGGAAAGATTTGATTGTTTGCATTGAATAGGCTCCGAAACTACCGAACCGATTTGAAAAATTCTTTCACTGTTGGGAAGCTACACTATCCCCGGGTGACATAGGCTATATTTTTTTACTATTTTTCCCCAAGCGAAGCGAGGGTGATTTCCTAGTTAAGTATAATTTTATTGTTAATCCTGCTTACATAGATTAATAAATCTACTTACAAGAATTCATAAAGTTCTTTACATAATTATTTATTTAGATACTTTTCACTTTTCTGCTTCCGTGAATTCTATCGGTTCTTATGTAAAGATGTTAGCGTGACTTAATACTTGAATAGGCGTGCTGACATAAGCTTAGCCAATCTCACAGTAAGTCACACGTAAAGTGTGAAACAGAGATCACTTTCATATTTTTTTTTAATCTTTATTTATAGAGGGTTTAGTCATACATTTGACTATGTCACCCTCGTAAGGCTATTAATCTTATTTAAGATACACCAGAAAATATAACTGGATCAGCATCTTGGCCTCTTCTGAACCAGGAGAGGCCAAGATACTGTTACAAATACCTACCAACTTGGTTATTTATATACTTTAAATTATGGCGTATTTCTTCATTCCGAACACATTCCATCAACATTTTTCCTATTTATGTATTTTTAAATAAATTCTTCTATAATTGACGACCCTGTAGCCTAGTTGATAGCGACCCTGCCTGCGAAGCGAGGGGTCCCGGGTTCGATTCCCGGCCGAGGCTGATATTTGTGACGGATAAATATTTGTGCTCATGTCATTTGGACATTCATATGAAAGAAAATGTTTCTACTGGGCTACAGATTTCACAATACGATGTGCTTCCTACATTCCAACTTTCCTACTAATATTATAAATATAGTATGTGAGGAGTTATAGTCCAGGGTCGATAATTTTTGAAAACAAAAAAAATTATAATAGGATGAAACCTATTGCAAAAGGAAGAGAATATAACAAAAAATAAAGGAAAAATAATTTACGGGCGATCTGAGGTCGGGAAGTGGGGGGGAGGGGGGGTTTAAGGGTAAAAAACGGTTTTTCTCGATTTCCGGCAAAACTAAAAGTCCTATCGAAAAAAGTCAAATGGAAAAGTTGTAGATAATAAAAAGATCTAAAACTTTTGTATTTACACTTTTTTCACATAACCTCAAAATTTATGTGAAAAATTCAAAAAACCAAGTTTTTGGTTTTTTATTTTTATCTTTTACAAAATTTTTTTTTTTTTAACGAAATTTTGTGAAAACTTACCTTTCTATGTCCCAAACATACTGTAATTTTTTTGATTTAAAATATTTATTTTTTCACCTTATTTTGACTTAATATCGAAAAATCACCCTAATTTTCAATCGAAAATTCACCTGTCAAAATATCCGCTTTTTTAAAAAAATCTGTGAGCTTTTTATTTGCTAAAATCTCTACTTTCTGATGGTATATAAAAAAATATACACTGCCATGTTAAATTTTCTCAGAAAATGCAATGAAACGACAACTATTTTCACAAAAATTATTCGAGTTCGAGTTTTTAAATATATATTTTTAATATTTATGTACAATTTTGAGCCATTTATTAAAATTTACACTTTAATTAATCGAAAAACGTCAAAATCCATGTTAAATTAATAAATTAATAAGCAAAAAAATTACAAATCCATAAAGATTGCAAGAAACATGCAAAAATAGTTGTCGTTTCATTGCATTTTCTGAGAAAATTTACCATAGTAGTGTATATCTTTTTTATACCATCAGAAAGTAGAGATTTTAGCAAATAAAAAGCTCACAGATTTTTTTAAAAAAGCGGATATTTTGACAGGTGAATTTTCGATTGAAAATTAGGGTGATTTTTCGATATTAAGTCAAAATAAGGTGAAAAAATAAATATTTTAAATCAAAAAAATTACAGTATGTTTGGGACATAGATAGGTAAGTTTTCACAAAATTTCGTTAAAAAAAAAAAATTTTTGTAAAAGATAAAAATAAAAAACCAAAAACTTGGTTTTTTGAATTTTTCACATAAATTTTGAGGTTATGTGAAAAAAGTGTAAATACAAAAGTTTTAGATCTTTTTATTATCTACAACTTTTCCATTTGACTTTTTTCGATAGGACTTTTAGTTTTGCCGGAAATCGAGAAAACCCGTTTTTTACCCTTAAACCCCCCCTCCCCCCCACTTCCCGACCTCAGATCGCCCGTAAATTATTTTTCCTTTATTTTTTGTTATATTCTCTTCCTTTTGCAATAGGTTTCATCCTATTATAATTTTTTTTCACTTTTCATTATTTTTAAAGGCTTCTACCCTGGTCTATTACGGATGTTTGCTATTCTTACCTAATAGGGATGTTGACTAATTTTAGGATTCAATTTTATTTTATAGATAGAACCTCAATATTCACGAAAAAAATATTATAAAAATTATAATCTTCAATTTAAAAACAAAAATTGATAAATAAAAATCATTATCAAATTTCCCATCAAAAACGTCACGTGACCGTGACGTCATTAAACGATATTCAATACTATCTGTCTACTAAGTTTGTTGAATTTCCATATAAAATTGTTCCACTGACGTCATATTCTCAAAATGGCGTTTGAGGTCACGTGACAGTGAGTACAATTTTTAACATTTTAAATTAATGGTATTTAATTTATTGTGATTGATTTCAATAAAAGAATCATATTTAAGGCCTTTAATTGTTACCACTAATTGAATAAACCCGAACCGAACCGACGGACACTATTACCACGGAGGTACTTAACTTATACTTGGTATCTAACTAAACTTGTTAAATAATAGACTTTTGTGCAGTAAACTTTCTCAATTTATTCAATAACTCGGTCGATTACTTATACATATTATAAAGAATCTCAACAGCGTGATTTAGATTGCATTTTTATAGCGACATCTATTACTATTTGTTGAAATGATATATTATGTTCTATTTACAAATTATTCTTTATTATTTGAATTCAAATCATATTTGAATTCAAATTATATTTGACATTCCAAGTTTCTACATATTGCCAGTCAAAAGGCAAAGTTGTAATTTGCCTTTTTCTAGCAAAAAACATAACAACATAATATTAACAACTGGATACATTGAAAATTAAATTAAATAATTAATTGAAAACTAAATGAAATGTACCACAGAAACTACCAATTAATTGAACAAAACAACAACATAAGCTTTAAATTACATACAATTCATATTCTTATTTATCTACTGGTAAAAAACATAACTTTGATACAGGTCGTTTTATGGTTCCAGATTTAGTCTTTAAAGTAACGACTCTAATTATTTTGTCATCTCCAGGATGAGTATCAATAATTCGACCATATAACCACTAACACGGAGATAAGTTATCCTCATTTATTACTACTACATCTCCAATGGTAGGTTGGGAGTTATGCTTTGTACGTCTGTACCAATATAAAAACTTTGTGAGATATTCCTGCGACCATTGTCATCAAAATTATTTTACTTCGTAGTTTTTCTTATCTTTATAAACCTTTCTAAATGTGCTGTTGTCCCCATTTTAATTTCTTATTTATATTTTTATCAGAATAATTCAAAACAAACTCTTCAGGACTTTCAACAGCTTCATATTTTTCTTCAAATTCACCTCTCATATTCCATTTATCGTGCTTAATTTTTCTTTTTTGCTTTTTATTTAAATTAGCGTATCCATTCTTTTTCTTTGTTCGCTTAAACTTATTAAACACATATCTGTCATCTTTTGCAATGTCTTCTTTGCTTGCGAAATTTTCTAGAACTCTATTTTCATTGTTTTCATTTTTCCAGGAATGATAACTCTGCTTGTTATCACGTTTTTCTTTTTTTCCTTTAATTTTATTTTCTTGTGCATGCTTCAACCACCTATCGTCATCAGTTGAATAGCGTTCATCATTAGCAAATTTGGGTTTTTCTTTAGTGTAGTCCTTATTAGATTTTTGCTGAATCTTATTATTAGGTTTTTCTTTGGGTTCATAAAAAGACTTGTCATAGTTAGTCCCATAACGTTCTTCATTATGACGGTATTTTGGTTTGACTTCTGTCCAACTACCACCAATTGCATCCTGCTCCTTGCGATAGTTTTTATCTTTATCTAGTTTATTTTCTAAACACTTCATTCTTTTTTCTGCTATTGTTCTAGAATTTGTCAATTCAGGAGTCCCGTTCTTGAAAGGAAGACGAACAATATATTTGCCACTATTATTCCTCCGCATCGTCTGAGTAAAGTATTGTTCGCATTGGGTTTCTTCCTCCGTGAACATCTTTTCTTTGGGCTGCTGTATGTCAGATTCTAACTCCCAGAATCTTTTCAGCATTTCATTACCTTCTGCGCAGCAATGCATCACTTGGATTTGTGAAGAGAAATCGGCTGTTGATTTTACCACTCCTGACAATATCCATCCAAGACTGGTGGCTTGTGCTGCCAGTGTACCAGTTGGGCTCTTCTTTACTCCTTCTTGAAGTATCTGAGTATATACTTCTGCGCCCAGCAGAAGGTCAATACGATTGGGTGTAAAGAAGTCTGGATCAGCCAACACCAAATTCTTAATTTCTTCCCATTCTAGTCTCTCCACTTTTCTTGTTGGAAGAAAAGAAGTTATATTTTTAATTACATATGCCTTCACCGGTATGACAATGTTAGCATCAATCCGGGACCTTATGTTGAAATGTACCATTGCTTTTGATACAATATCCTTGTTTCCTCCCAGGCCAGTTACTCCTATATATTATATATATTCCTTGCTGACATCTTCTTCAATCCTAAGTACTGAACTGTTGATTCAGTAATGAAAGAAGACTGCGACCCTTGATCGAGCAGTGCCCGAAGATCATACGCTTCTCCATTTCGGGACATGGCTTTTACAAGCGCAGTGGCGAGTAAGACCTGTTGCTTTATCTTGTCCGTCGAAAAACAAGAGACCAATTGCGTTGAGTTGGATGTGCTTGCTTCTGAAGCAGTTACAGTACATCCACTGGTTTCATTTTTATCTTCCTTAGAATCATAACTGTCATTGGAATGTAGTAATACGTGATGCTTTCGCTTGCATATACGACATTTTAAATTAGACCTACAATTTTTGGCCGAATGATTGGTACCCATACAGTTAAAACAAATATTATTTTGTAACGCAAAGTTACGACGCGAGTCAATTGGTAAGTTACAAAAATCTTTACATAAAGACAATTTGTGATTAGATTTACAGTTTGGACAAACGACATCATTGACACTTTTAGTATGCAAAGACTTAGATGGTTGATTGTATCGCAAAGCCGGTTTGTTCGCTAAAAATTCAATGGCCCGAAACCGATTCGTCAAAAATTCTTTGAAGTCATTATATGTGGGCAAATCATTTGTAATATTTGTTACATGAAATTCCCACTGACGTCTAGTCTCTGCATCTAATTTTAGTGTTAGGATGTGTATTATCATAATATCCCAACTGGTTGTATCAATACCTATATTGTTCAGTGAAGCCAAGCAGTCGTTGGTTGTATTAATGAGTTCCTTTAAACTATTTGACGATTCAGACAACAAATTCTTTTGACTAAGCAACCGTTTTAAAACATGATGAGAAACATATCTTTTATTATTGTAACGTTCAGTCAACAATTCCCAACATCTGTCAAAATTAGATTCCTGGTGCCTTACCATGAACTCTAATAAAATGTGTCATGTACAGGACAGGTCAGCTTGTAGCTAAAACCTGACAGGAGTGTATTTCGTACCATGAACGTTCACTTGGTGGCCTGCAATGACTCTCCTTCTGTCCGGCATCTTAGTCTATGACCTGCGCGGTACAACGTAGTGTTTAAGTACTCTGTGCACGGTACAAAATTTGTTTTACTTAGTTCGGAAATAGAGCGTTTTATCGGTTTACCGGTTTTCAAATCAATGCGTAATATTGATGTTTTTAAAAATTTAAAATAACAATCTCAATCGAAGATTTTGAGATTTGTTATAGAAACTTAACGGTCGTTATTTATTAAACTTAAAAACCGTTCGTTCTCTAAGATTACCAAAAAAATTATCGCTATGTTGATGCCTTCATTTTTGAACGTAATCTTACAACACTTGACACTTGACATAGTGACATGTCTAAATGTCTAATAAAATGTGTGATTTAGGAGCGATAATTTAAAATTGTTAAGTGCAATTTTGAATTTTTTAACGTATTTTCAAAGAAATGAAAGATATTTATTTTGTGATGGTGGTGCATTTTCATTTTCATGAATGCCTGTAGGTCATGTACAAGTCGAGGCGGATATTTACCTACTGTGATAATATGTAATTTATGTTGAATTGGGTTGGAGATGGGAACTTGAGTAAGAAAGTTGTTGAAGCCGTGTCAGTGTACGGCTACATCAGAAGTAAATGCGTTCGATGACGAGCACCCAGCGATCAAAGGGATCCACTGGA
Source organism: Thymelicus lineola (assembly GCA_963932265.1). Taxonomy (NCBI): domain Eukaryota; kingdom Metazoa; phylum Arthropoda; class Insecta; order Lepidoptera; family Hesperiidae; genus Thymelicus; species Thymelicus lineola. The sequence continues at coordinate 4,196,365 of OZ010698.1, read as the reverse complement.
GACATGAGGGCGGAGGCGCTCGAGGACGAGCGCACGTCAGGATAGCCGTGCCGGCGAGCGGCCTCTTCGGCGAGCCACAACGATCGATTGATACAGATGCTGATGATGTCATACGAGAAGAGTTATGAAGAAAAACTAAATATTTAGAATATGGAATATGTCACTTTATTTAGAACATTATACCTAATACGTAGGATATTCTAATTCTATCATTGATCACGGAGTAGTAGAGATTGTTATCGATGTGAACGTTAGGATAACTGAAAATATACTTATCGTGGTGCAAAGCAAACGGAATATTATTGAATAACCATTATCATATAATACCTTTTCTTCCACATATATAAAAATAGATGCTATATGTTTATAAAAATATACTATAGTAATAAAAATAATAATTTGACCTTTTTATTTCTTAAATAGAAAATTCAATTTACAATTTCATAACGACTAAAAAGCATGCAATGCAATCTATATTCATTCAGATTCTATACAAATAATAAAACTGAAGAATCTATCTGTGATTTCGAAATAAATGATTTAAATAAATAAAAAGTCTTCAACTTAAAGTTTTTAGGGTTCGTTAATCCTTTCCTTTATCTTAATTCTTGACTAAATTTAATTCAATAATCATTATTAGTTATATATTTCTTTGTTTATATTTCTTTTTTATATTATACTCTGTTTGTAGAGTAAAGGCTCCTCCATTTTTCTCCACATAATTCTGTCACTCGCTTTATCAATCCATTCTTTTCCCGCTGCTTACAAAATTTCATCGAGCCATCTCTCCGCCGCGGCCGCCCGGCCGTTCTGCCTCTGGTTCTCTTGCCTATAGTTGCCTTCCATGATGTAATCTTTTTGAATCTGGTCTATAGTAGAATACGTACTTATAAATCCTGCTTACTCTATTGGACGATGCTCTTCGGTGTATATAGCAAGGCGTTTCTCGAGACAACAACAACAAACAACAGCTGGAAACAGCTTGTAGAGATTAGATTGTAGGCAAGGCAGATTGGTCGATAGCTAATATTTACCAAATACCTAATGTTCTTCAATATCATAAATTTATATTCAAACTGTTTTATATAACAATAACTTACGGTATAAAGAAATTATAAACGAAACAGCCAAAACAGGACAATTAATGTTACTTTCGGTAGGCTGTAATATTTTGACGTTGACATAGGCCGCTTTCCGACATCAATACGTCAACAATCGCTTCATGGTACACAAATAGCAGGGCAGAAGGAGATTATCGAAGTCACGTGACCGCTGTCCTGTTACGGTCACGTGATCACTGGCTGACCTGTGCTTTAGCTAGGTCATGGTAGGATATAGCAGGACAGCTCAATTATTGGCTAATATTGGCCTGTTTTAAGATGTCATGGTAAGCCCCCTGTATAGGAATGTGTCTGATTAATTGTTCAGCTTCACCAACCAATAAACATTTAAGATAATGCAATTTTTGTACATTGCTTAACGTATTATTATTTTTTATAAGTGAACAAAATAAATCCTGGAATGAAGACCATTCGGAATAATCCCCAGAAAAGGTTGGAATATTAATTTTAGGCAATTTTACTTGACTTTGACTTGGGCTAATAATAATATTAGTTGACTTAGTTTGTTCACTTTGTATGTTAGACACCATAGAATATTTTTGCTTTAAGTCACTTTTATATTCTATGAACAAATCTTCAGTTTTATCATATACTTCATCTTTATTGTAATTTGAAACTTTTAAATCTTTTGCAGAATATTTGGAGATTAATTCATTATGTCCTTCTGTGAACTTTAACCACAATGCATCAAGAGTTTCTAATCTCCCTTCAAGGTATTCCTTGGTAATTCTATCTTTTGGAGATTTTTTGAAGTTAGTATGACTTCTGTATATTCTTGATAACAAATCTAATTGTAAATTAATCAAAGACTCCATTCTGATCAAAAAAGATTTCAAAGTTCAAAAGAAAACAAAATTTAAAAGTTCAAACTGCAAATACAAATAAAACTGTAGACGGTAAAATTCAAAATAGGAAAAAGTTCATAAACACGAAAAATGACAAGTTTTAAAAATTCAAAAGTTCAAATTAAAAGTTCAAGTTTAAAGTTCCACGTTTAAAAAAGTTTGGAGAAATTACTCACTGGTTTACTGCACTTCACCTTGCGTAAATGTCATGTACATTTACGTCACATCCCTTCCGTGGCCCAACGTTGCGGCACCTTTGCAACGTGTGGTCGGCAACTCTCCTGGTTGTTTATCCGTACCACTATCCGCGTCCGTCAGGTTGGCGGCCTGACAGTTTCCCCCACGCTTATTATACACTTTTCACTATTGTGATGAGATTACACCCGCGTGACACTTCACTCGCGTGATAGTTCACTCGCGTGATACTTCACTCGCGTGATACTTCACTCGCGTGATACTTCACTCGCGTGATACTCGCGCGACGAGGATACTGTCGGAGACTTCGATTAATCGACCGAAGTCCCAAAAATAAACAGGACACGTTACACGGATCCGGTCTTAAACACCGAGTGCCGGCAAGAATCCACCTCGAAGGACCATGAATAAACCCGAACCGAACCGACGGACACTATTACCACGGAGGTACTTAACTTATACTTGGTATCTAACTAAACTTGTTAAATAATAGACTTTTGTGCAGTAAACTTTCTCAATTTATTCAATAACTCGGTCGATTACTTATACATATTACATATAAAGAATCTCAACAGCGTGATTTAGATTGCATTTTTATAGCGACATCTATTACTATTTGTTGAAATGATATATTATGTTCTATTTACAAATTATTCTTTATTATTTGAATTCAAATCATATTTGAATTCAAATTATATTTGACATTCCAAGTTTCTACACTAATATTTTAGACATAAATTTATATTAATTTGTAATTAGTGTCAACATCCCCATTACCATGATTTGGAATAACATAATTAGTGTACTTATTATCCCGCCAAATGCGAGCAAATCCTTGGGCAAAGCGTACTTTGTACTTAATATGTAAAAATAAAAATTTTCGATTTACTAATTACAAACGACATATTTTTACCGACCGGCTAGGCGGCTCTATAAGGAACGTTCCCAATAAACAAAAATGGCTTTTAAATGGTGCGTAACCGGTCGATCACCGTATAGGGCCGGGGACCTATTCACGTGGTCCGCTTCTGGTACAGTTACGAGCCCTTTACCACTCACGACTCACGATACGATAAAAGATCGTAGGGATAATGCAAGCTGCCGAAATCAGATTAATCTAAAGGTAGACTGCATTGTTATACGATTAACGACAGTCACGGTCACGATACGATAAAAGATGTTGTAGGGATATTACACGCTGCCAAAATCATACTGTTTTCAGGGTAGACTCCATTGTTATATCCTTGGGAGACAAGACATCACGGTGTGTCGGTTAATTAAATTTGTCGGGCTATAAAGTACTGCCAAAGAAAGGAGGTAGTCCGGGATTTTTCGAAAGAGAGTACTTCCTTAAAATCTGACTATATTTCGATAAAAACTCTTGGAAACAAGAGGTGCATAAAAATTTCCTATAGCGCAGTATGTTGTTGGTCCAGAAAATAAATTCTTAATTTTGTGTCCTGGATAAATGGATGGAAGGCTAGGTTTTAATTTTGGATCTAATAATATCATTCAGTTATATTGAATATAAGTTACAAATTGTTGATAGAATCGTTAAACATTACACACTATCAAATTACAAGTGGTTATTTCAAGAAACATTCGCAGTTCATTAAATGGTGGAGAATTTCATGATATTGTTAATTCTCATTGACTTCATTGACATGGACTCAGGGACACGATATTTAAAACTCGAGGAATCAAACTAATTACGAAACTCATGGAGTCGTACGACATTATTAAACTAGAGTGGTCGTCGTTGATTATAAAACATATTTTTAACTTGTTCAACAACCGCCAACCACTTAGAAGTCTGGTGTTTTAACACATTTTAAATTTTTAGATGGCAAAAACATGTTTTGAGTAGACAAGAAAGCTTTATCTGATGCTTAAGTGATTGCTTAAGTGTTATAGACTGCACACTGACGCCAAAATTTTACATAGACGCAAAAAGTCGCATTATGTTACTCATTTATTACATGGACCATGGTCTTTACTGTCTACCACCAGGCTGGTCAAATTCATAATGGCAGACTTTGTTACCTATAATAAAATTATAGAGGCCTCTTAGATAGCTAATTATTTATACATACATCCATTAATTATTTATTTTCTAATATGTAATAACTGTGGCGGTGGACCAACCACAAAAGCCCGGGCCGCACGTTGAGTATAGCTGCTCTAGAGAGGTTCTAATAATATAATTAATTAGCTATTAAAGCAGCTTCACCTAAAACCAGGCCCCGACCAGCTCGGCTAGTATACTTAATGGGGTGATGAAGGTCAAACGCGGAAACCAGTTCCTAGCTTAGTATCGCGGTGACTAGTTGTAGCAGTGGTAAGAATTTGCTAAATCCATGTCCGTGCTAAGACTTACCACAGATTGTGTAGTAGGCATTTTTGAGTGACTGATTTGTCCCATAGATTACGAAGAGGAAGAGGGAGGTCTTTGCATGATTTATTCGTCAACGCAGGGAAAAAAACTAGTGATGTTACTATGTTTGGAAGGTAGATTCTGTTAATAAGAAAAGATATTGGGAAATCGGGCTGCAAAGTTTATAAAGGATGGGTCAAAAACTTGTATTAGCTGACTGTATTCGTATCTCTACTGCGCGCTGCGTCCAGCAGCGACCAATAACTTTCTCCAGTTTGGTCTTATTTGCGTCTTCTTGGGCCTGCCTCAAGATTGGGAACAAGTGGCACCATCAGTTACACAATAATGTCAATAATTGAAAAACACAAAATAAATTAAATGAAACATACAGAAAACATCTAATGTAGAAATGTAGAAATAAAAAAACATCAAAATTTTCCTACAAAATGTATTTTTTAATTTGAATAATGTGGCAAGAAATCTGCGAGCTCATCTTAAAATTTTCTGTGTGTTTTGTTTATGAATCAGTTATTTATCACGCTATCAGCATATTTTAAGTATTAATCTTACCAAATTTTTCAAAACCTCCAAGATTTGATAACTTATCGCATTCGCTAACGATAACCATTTGATTATTGTGTATTAAAATCTTAGTTGCTCGATGATATTTAATACGTGACATCGTCAATATTGTTAGTTTGTGTGGTTATCCATATTTTTTATTTATAACAGTTCCTTTAACGGTAGATAAGTGTCGTGGTAATCAAATGCAGCCATTGAAACCATTGCGGAAAAAGAATAAAAACCTTGACGTTTCTGGTGAGTTTTCATTTATTTTTTACCACCTACAATCTGACAGTAACCACCTACTAGTTTTAGTACCTAGGTACAACCACACAATAAAAATTGTATTTATCGGTGAGGCCATGAATCTCCAGTGAAGGTCCAGGGACAGACCTCTTTATTCTACAGCGCTTGCCTGATGCAGAGGCTGGCATATAAGAAATGTCATGTCATATTTAGATTAGGGAATTGTCAAGAATGTAGAACAGATTATAATTGATTACGTAGTGTTGAAGTACTTTGGAATATTGATGTGAATGTTAGGAGAACTGGAAATATATCATGGTGCAAAGTAAAAGGAATATCATTTCATAACCAATACCATAAAATACCTCCTTCTGCTACATATTTATAAAAAAAAACTATAAATTTATTTAATTGTGAACGTAAAAACTGAAAATGTGTAGTAGTGTAACTGTGAGTGTAAAAAAGAAGTCATTAAAATTAAAAAAACCTATAAAGTAATAAATTTTTCAAATTTTTTAACTGACTTCAAAAAAAGGAGGAGGTTCTAAATTCGACTGTATTTTTTATGTTTGTTACCTCAGAACTTTCATCTGGGTTCATAATTCTTTTATTAATCGAAAGCTGATGCTTGTCATGTGGTTCCACTTAAATTTTATCGAGATCTGACAATGGCATCCATGAGAAAACCATATATGTAAGTCTTAAATTTTCATTAAGTACCTATGTGCGCGACAAATGGACGAATAACTCAATGTCATACCAACCAATTTCCATGATTCTTTTTTATTTTTATTGGGAAGGATATGTAATACTTCATTTGAAGTCGGTTTTTTTTGTTAAAATTTTAGATTATTTCCGATTCCCTTAGATAAGCTGAGCCTCTACCAATATCAACTTCAGAATTCACAATACCCTGGTTTCTTCACATTTTTGTGTCTCATTGTGCAAAACAAAACAGAATAAAAATTACTAAGCTAAGAAAAAAAAGTTCAGTTGCCCATTCATAAACTTACAACAAAACAATCATGGCTGAATATGATTCCAAAAATGAAAACAATGAACATTCGAATTTCAAAAGACCGTCAACAATGTTACCTGGCACAAAAACAAAAGCGCGCCTAATTATTATTACCCGGGTGGGTAGAAGGACGAATAAAAAATCCTTGGCATTCGAAGGTTGATGACGTCACACAATACACAGTCAGGTATCCCTATTCTTGAGTGCAACATAAGTGAATTGGTAGATTGTATTTATCTAATTGTAAGAAGTTTTCGAACTTTCTACTTCTTGAATCTTGAATTAATATGCTGGTATGTTAGAAAGGACTTAATGCATTTTTAATAAACATCCGCAAATTCTCGTTAATCTTTTTTCGTGATTCAACTTACGTCGATAATGTGTAACAGATTGCAAATGGGATACCGATTAGTTGGTATAGATTAAATTGCAAGTCACGTGCAAAAATATATTTATCAAAAGACTGCTCGACTAGATACGACTCAGGTTCGAACGTAGCGTTGCAGATCCAGGTTAAATTAAGACCTATACCCGTGCCTATATAGTAAATAGTAATTAATTTTGTGCAGTCGTTATGATCTTCGAAATAAGCTCGCAGTACCTAACTATGATAATATGCGAGATTACAGAATTAACGTGATCTTTACAACGGATCTGAATTCTGAACTCTACGATCATGAGATTCATGACTTCATGAATCATATCACTCATGTCATGATACGATCGGTGATAAAAATACGATATAAAAATTTATTTTTAAAGAAAAATTAAACCAACGAAAAAGAACAGAAAGCGATACCTAAATAAAATAAACCATTTCATATTATAAATTAAGATCCTAATTTAACAGTAAATAAATGATGTAGAGGCGGCGCCAAACAAACAAGCAAAGTTAATTAACCTAAATGAGGTTAACGGCATGCGATGCACATTGCACACGGCAGCAGCAGCACGGCGCACATCTTTTCACCGTTTGTTTTAGGGGTACCTTTAGGGGTAAAATTTTGTTTCCAAATTTTAATGAGAATAACTTCAAGGTGTGCACTATCCAATAAAAAGGAGTCATCGAAATCGGATCATCCAATACAAAGTTACTGGGGTAAAGGGTAAAATTCTGAGGGTGAACAATCTATCATCCTCAATTTTTGTACCTTAGGGTAGGAATAAAATAAAAAAATTAGACCAACTTCAAGACATACCCCATTCATTAAAAAAAGAATCATCAAAATCGGACCACCCTATGCCGATTGCTGCGTGATCATTCATAAAATAAATACGTGTTGAATTAAGAACCTCCTCCTTTTTTCATCGGTTAAAAAGAATAGGGTAAAACAATGGGTAAAATACCAATTATTTTCATACGAGGCTTCTTATCTTTGCTTTAAAAATATTCAAACATCACGTACACAATTAATATCAAGTGTTATTGTCAAACAGTGGAATGATAAAGACAGTACCCGTACCCTTGAACTGTTAACACACCTGTGCCCAAATATCACCGTAGAATTTTAAACAAGTACTATCTCGAACAATGTGTAAAGAAAAACGTGAATGAATGTGGGTTTGTTCGAGACAAGTCGCCTTGAAGTTGATAAATGACAAGTTTGCTTCAATTTCAGTTAATGACTAATGTATGGAAGATCATTAAAGTGAGTTGTTCTTGTCGTGCACTACTACGTTTATTTTCTTGTTTTATTACTTACTTCATTATTTTTCAATATCCTCTTGTTATTGCTTTTATAGTTAGGTATGTGTCATTTTGTATGCATTTTGTAGCTTTTATTAATTTAAGATCATTGAAGTATTATTACTAGCGTATAGAACAGACACACCGCGAACACCATGTATTTCCCAATGCATTGGCGCGACGTGGCTTCAATTTTCAATGGATTCGTTCGATTTTGAAAGAAGGACGGAGGCTCAATTTAGAAAATCGAACCTCCCGGGCTGGACACACATTTTGTTCGAGATATCTGTTCTATGACATTATACTTCAATGTTTAAGATACATATTTTATTGTTGATTTTCAATAAGATATTAAAATTTATGAATCTTCAAAAAGGAATGTACTAACCGATACAGAAAACTGTAATTATAGTTATAAAGTAGTTAATAAATTGAGAATTAATAATTAATTTTGATGTTCACATTATTTTAAAATAATAAGTCATTAAAATGTTGCTCGTGATAACTTTTTTACAGAAACTGAGAATGAATGTAGCATGCCATACTTCATATGAAAATCATCGTTATTTCAACTTCTTGTTTATAAATAGGTAACTTAGTCAATCTAAAGCAAACTACTGCCAAGAAGACATACTCGTTTTTTATTTAATACTTGCAAATTAATTGAAAACAAGTGACATGAGCAGCTAGGAAATATTCTATTTTGTCCTGTTTAAAACAAGCACTTTCTAATGTTTATGGGAAACAACAATGATGTTTAAATAAATATAGATACGTTATGCCCTTACAAATCAACTGAAAAATCGATTCCGATGTCCGCAAGGCACGCTTTATTGCTTTATCGCACGTCTGTATCGCTCTCGCGTCAAAACTACATCGCTATCTCTTTCTTCACCTGAATAAGAGTTCCCAATTGGGAACTTTTTGAGTCACACAACGCGCGCGCTTATGACATATCTGCCTCTTTTTAATATATAATATCATTGGGAAACAAGTTGTCATGTCTGTTGAGAGGTATTCGCTAATAGCTGCCTCACGAGCAGTTACGATCGATTTTCCTGAACACGATTTCCAATAAAGTATTACGCACATACTATAATTTACGATGATGATAGAGCCGTTTAAATTATCTTAACACTGGCCACGTGTTTATTAGTAGAGTTAAGAAAAAAAAGATATTGCAAAACGTTGGTGGTCTATTATCTGACTGAATAAAAACAATGTTGTGGCTGTTGGTGAAATTTAATAATTATAATAAATTCAAATGCAAGAAGAATCGAATCGAAGATTCAAATTCTACCAACTTAGGAGATCCGAATTCGAATAATGTATTATGTCTATCTATGAAAATACTTATTTGGTATAAATTTTTGCTTCGGTATCTAACAGGTTGTCTACGACCTTAGAGGTATGAGAAATCATTCAAACTGCACTAGGCCAGCATGGATAACAATAGACGTAAAATTTCGGGAGCAAACTCAGACCCAGTAGCAGCTCAATTGTCTAAGATCCAAAACAAGTGAAGATCGCAAGTTACCATAACGTAAAAACCACAGACATGTTCTAGAACCAAACACACCTACATATATCGCACTATAAATAAGAACAAACCTACCCACACCTGTTACGTCTACGGGTAATACTAATAATAAAGCAAGCATGTTTACAAACAGACAAACGAGAAACGTTGACAAAAACCTCAGTGGCCAGTGCGCGACGGGCGCGCTACAATGAGTTATGTGGGTCAGTGGAAGAATGCCGTCCGACCAGCCGCTCCCACCTGCAACGCGACACCAGGTGGCGACACTGAGCTGTACGCGAATTCTGACGATATGGTAACCATCATCATTAGGTCTATTTAAGAAAAAAATACATAAGGCAATGACAGCCATTTGAATTACTTACTCCCTCTTTTTTTATTAAAAACTTGAAATCAAATTCTTTTACTACCACTGGTGTAGCTCTGTAGCCTGTAGGTATATCATACAAAATGTATGTGGATGCGTAGTGAAAGCATAGCTAGATATAAGACCGTCACCAATTCGATACGTAATTGTTAGTAAGTAAAGAACCAATTGTCAAAAAGCAACATAAAATGCTATTATTAACTTATTAAGGTCGATGCATACGTAACGTGTTTTTACCCCGTACGGGACGGGAACGGGGCATAAATATACGTGCGTGCACCGTTCCCGTCCCGTAAGTACGAGCCTCCGTAGCGTACGCGCTATCGTTTACATTTTATATGAAACGATGTTTCCAAAATTTCACGTCCCGTCCCATACGGGGTAAAAAGTGTAAAAACACATTACGTAGCATCGACCTTTACTCTGACTTTACCAGAGATTATCGATAGATAGAGTCACCACTCTATCTAGGGTAGTTTTATTCACACCTACTGGCTACTGATCATCCGATATCTAAGAACGTAAAAACTTTATAGGCACATAAATAAATATCTTAATACTACTTAAAAATGCATCGCAAGTTATTCATCCATTTAATCCATTTAACATAGATTCAGTCTATAAAGCGCGGTTTGTTTTATCCTATTACTAGTGCTTGTGTTGTAATTGTACTAAAAATTACGCATTCTGACAGCTAAAATGACGATCCATTCTTGGAACTATACATTCGGATTCCCTAACTTGTTAAACCGGTCCTGAGCCTTTCAAATCCAGCGGATTCCCCGCTTTCTTCTAGTCATCAATCCATCCGATCGGAGAAATCCTGTACCTATTAGTACTGTCAAGTAATTGTACTGTGCTGTGATGGTTGATAATAATTTTTATACCTAGTCCGTTTCATTCATTTGTATTTTTCTGATTTATTGCCGTGTTTTCTAATAATATGTATTACGAAGCATGGAAATAACTAGAATACCAAGAGACTTATTAAAATACACGCGCTCTTGATACGCAGTAGGCACTCACTGGAAACACCGTTTACTTTAAAGATAATAATAGACGTAAACACTCGTATCTACACGGGAATTACTATTAATTACTATTAATCTGTATCGCGGACGACACGATGAGACATTTTACTATTTTAAAGATCGAAGTATTGGCATACGTATGTACCTATAGCGTAAAATATGCGAAATCCACGTAGGTCCAAGGACAGACGAATAAACATGAAGTAGGTAGGGTCCCACATGACATGACTAATACATAAACACAACGGACAAAAACAAACCAAAAAAGGTTTGATAACAGCCATTAATAAAGTCGTAATTCCGTACGTGATGAAGAGTCCGTACGTGGCGATGATCTGAAATCCATCTGTGACATCAAAATAGTTTGAGCCCTTCTTTACAAGGTCTTGTGTCTTAAACAGCTGGATTATTTTCGACGATATTTACTGTGGTGTGGTCTTTACCTGTCTGGCTAGCTACAAAAACCATAAAATGTTCTCTACAAAAAATAGCACTATAGATGAGATGGTTATAGGAAGCGCATACTCCGCATCCATCTTGACAGTCAATGCGACGACGAAGCCTTTAGATTACGGATATCCACTGTAAGCCGTTTGGTCGCATGTCGGTTTTAACACAAAAACATTTTGTCTTGGAAGAAAAAGAGCGAAATAAACTCCCCTTCAAATCTACAGTGCTTAGAAAGTAACGTGCAAACAGTGGTTACGAAACATGCCAAATTAAAAATGTATAATACTCATAGAAATAACTAATAAAACCTCTACTCTTTCTTAAAGTCGTTTAATTCAAGACGACACACGGCCATAAAACTTGACCTACAAAGATAAAACAAGAAGGAAACTCTTTCAAAATGCGGCACCATTGCGGTACATTTTCCTTTTAAGGTACTCAGAAGTCAGAGTTGCCGTAATAGTGAAGGCTTTGACACTATTAACCCCAGATTTTTTTCTATAAACCGTGGGAGAATCTCGTCAAACGTAATGTTCTGTTAATAAATATCATTTATTATTCTCATCATCATTGATTCAATCCTTTTGACTGCTACCATCACCTTTATTTTATCTTTGGAAATTCGAAACCATTAAAAAAATTCAGTCAACTGATTTCCAGAAACTTTTGGTTATTGCTATTCTTACGTTATCATATATTATGTTTTTATTCGTTTTGGTTTTGGCTAAGGAGAATCTGAAAAACCAATAATAAAATTATAGAATTTTATTGAAAAAGGAACGATAAGTTGTCACCTGGTGCACTTCGCGGTCATAATGATGATAATGAAATACAAGAATATCTGTTGTTCCTTTCACACTAAGGATCCGAGACATTAAATCTAGAACCTTGTCTTGAGCTTTATTCGGATCCTGTCCTGAACTGCTCCTGTGACCTAAATGTGCCTGACGATATTCCTTATTTTAGCCAGAGAGAGGGAATCACCAGACCCTAAGTCCCAAACCACAGAATGGATAACACCAAACGTTAGGTAGGTATTAGTGACTGATGAATGATGATCTAATGATAGAATGACTGACCAAAGTATCGACGTAACGCCTACACGTAAACAGATTATCAGAAGAACAAGGTTGAAGCAGGTACGGACTATAACATCACAGAGTTCTGTTTGACATTATTATGTATAAAGTAAAATGTTTATACCGATTGGGAATCAATCCTATGTTAGCTGTGTGGGTAGTAAGTAACTAGGCCATGATCAACTGTGATAGCAACACAATTATGAAATAAATCATGAAGGTGATTGTTCTGTCGTGTCATCCCATCATTATGCTATCAAAGTGATGCCCAAGTAGATTGGATAGACTTCACACACCTTTGTCAATTTTATAGGGAACTTTCTACCACATCCAATGAATAGGAGACCAAATATTAAGCCATAAAAATGTTTAATCATTGTTTATATATCTAATGATTTCAATTGGAATTCTTGGAAGCTTAAACTGATTTAAAATTTGATAAAATGGTTGAAAAAACGCTGAAAACCGACATAAATGGCGTGAGGCTGTGAAAAAGAACTGAAGACGACGAAGCAGAAAGAGAGATAAAATGGTTACAAAATGTAGAAAACGAGAAAACACGCACAAATGGCAATAATATCGCTAATAGCTGTAACCTAGGTTTTAACTCAAGCTACATGTGTAAGGTCAGTACATCACCGTCTTTATTCTAAGATTTCTAAGAATCCCACGCAGATTTAGCACAGAAAAGTGTCCTAAGTAGCACTTACATGTACACGCTAACAACTCGATGGATGAGGTATGTCGAAATTAACGCGTCTTTAAACAAAATATCGAAAGTGCTTGCGCTAAGTTGCGTTACCTTCAAATGACGATGTAGGCGTGACGTCATTATAGTTCTTTATGGCTCAGCTGGAGCCTGGATCGTACCAAACCTACCATAGTATTGTCGTAAAGAAACTGATTGTGAGATTCATTCAGAAGTTTGCAATTTGCAGTTACAACAACTTTGTTATTCACGAACGTTCTAATTTTCTTTCGTTTTCTCTAAATGTTAAATGTTGGATGATCTCTAAACGTTGGATAAAACTGCAATTTGTGAGTGTTACCGAAAGACAGTATTAATTGTCAGCATCGCAACTTATGCCTGCCCTCTTGCTGGCTTTGATGTTTCTCTTACGATGTCTAACTTGTTTCTCTTAGGTGGTAGGTACAAGGAACAATCCTTATCGTTGGCTGGCCAAATGAGAATTAGCTAACTTGACACATCTTTGAGAACAGTATTGAGAACGCTTAAGGTGTGCAGTTTTCCATTCAATGCTATCCATTCAAAAGCAAATTTCATCAAAGCTTAATAAATTTGTAATAAGTATGCCGATAATACTCGTATCTTTGAAATCTAGTTGCAAGGGTCAGTTCTATATCAGTACCTTTCCTAATTTATTTCTAAATTATTCTGGAGGTCAAATTATTTTCATAAAATCAGTTAAACTCTCAACGCTAATTAATTAAAATTTTAATACTATAATAATTAGGATGAAATCTGATTTCTAGAATTTCTAGAATTACCTGAATAAAGATGAAATGAGATTTTTTCATGACCTCAACAATACCTTAACCCCGTTACACCTCATGGATACGATTCCACGTTGATAAATATAAAGCAAAAACCGAAGAAAATATATGGAAGTAGGTACATACATAAGTATACAGCTCTATGTAGCATCTGTTCTCACTGTTTGCTCTCCTTCGGTACAGTCTTATCGTTTATGTATATTACTCATTATCAGATAACAACGCTTAGCGAGATTGCTTCTAAGAATGTTAACGCTCATACCTCCGTATTTTATGACGCATACTATCTGTAGTAAGTAAAAATAGTTGGTATAACTGTCGGCTTGCACGGCATTTTTTGCGTTCTGTAAACTCTGTCTCTATCCATCCTAATAGCCAATGAATCAAAAACCCGACAAAGATTACAATATCCATAATTACAATGGGCGTAGTTCTTACGTAGAAAAAAATCCAAATCAGTCGGTAAATGAAGGAATTTTGAAGTAACAAACATAAGTAAATAAAATCGAATTGAGAAATTTCTCCCATTTTTGAAGTCGGTTTTTTAAACAAGAAGCGTTATTGATGCGGGTTCGTGTATGCGTAATGCATTTATGTTGTCAACCAGTTGCAGACAGTTGCAGTCAATCAAAATAAATCTGAACCTCCAATAATTATATATGTATACCTACTACCTACAACAATATGCTACCTAGATAGGAATAATAATTCTTATGTCTCTTCTTACAAATTGCCGTCCGTGGAATGAGTTCCTAGAACGTTGGCGGCTAAATTAAACTGTACTGAAATATAAGCTTTCAATTATCGTCTGAACTAATTGCAAAAAACACTTTAATACCTAAAGGTTAAGTGTCAATATCACTCGCACTAAGTAAGGTCACAAGACTCAGGCTCGAGTTACGACACTCGATAATCCGAAGACAAGAGAACCGTTGTCGATTCCTTAAAGAATTTCCTCCAAACGACCATCAATGAGATCATCCATGAGTTAGCGAATTTTATAACCTAACCTAACCTTACTTTTTTGTTTTATTTTGTTTTTAGGGTTAAGTAAATTCATTGTAAATAAATACCGTGTATTCAATTCAAAATAATTAATAAAATAATTTATTCATTTATGTATCATTACGATATTATGTGAGCAGTGTGTTTATAATTTTTTGAACAATTAGCGTGATTATGTGAGGTAAAGACTTAATAATTATACAATGTGCACATTGGTAAACATAGTATTATAAATTACATTATGGTTTATTTTGTAAGCTGCAAGTAAAAAAATCTACCAATTTGTCAATAAAAGACCGGAAAATTACAGGCTGATCGGATGACCTTAAAGTGTTTTACTCTAAAATATAATTAAAATATAGGTAAAATAACGGTAAAAACCAGTTTAAGTTGTTTAAATAAGGTTTCATTGCATTAAAACCGAATATAGTGCCGACAAAAAACGGCAAAAACGCGGAGCAAGGTCGTAAAGTTAAGATGTTCGATTTCCTTTATCGACTAAGGTAGTCGATTGTTGAATTTAGATTGTATCGGAACGGAATATTGCTTCAAAGAGTGCTAGTTTTTGAACCATTTCATACTCGCTACTTGTTCTGGAGTGTTATAACTATAGGTTTAGTCCTCTTCAGAACAAGGAGCACTGTACAATTATGATTGAACTTCACTTATAGGTTCGTTTAATCGTTTAAATATTGCTGTAACATAATTAGATAGTAGTTAAAGTTAAATTGTTAGATATAGGTTGGTATATCGGGTTAGCGGTGTTACTCACAAAAGTCACAAATGAGATGTCTGACCTCAGAAATATAGTCCGATATCTACTAATCTAAATAGGACTGAAGAAATAATAGTACCTACATATCGACATATTATAATTCGTAGTCGAAACAAGTCGATTGAAGTTTTAAAATTTCGCTAATGACTTACATTCATTTCTTATGTCACTAATCCGTTAGGTACTTACATATAACATTTTATGATAATTATAATTAAATGTATTTTTATTTAAAGAAAGTTTTAGAGAGAGTTCTTTACTATCACTGCAGCAAACAGCAGCAAAGATAACAAGCTTGTCTATGGTGTCAAGTTTTTGAGCTGTCTAGTGTCTATGCGATTCCGATAAGCCATGAAGCTGACACGCTCGAAGTTTGAATATATTCAGAGATTGACCGCGTTTTATTCTGCGAAATCGTTTCCAGTTCACAGATGATTTTACGATAAGCCACGGACATAGCCTTAACGAGAATAAAATATAAATTTTTCACTTGCATTCAAATAATAATAATGACAAACCGTCTTTGTGTACGAATCGTTTGGAAACTATAGTATTCAGGTATAATTTAGTTTTAGTTAGAATAATAACGTGAATAGTATTCTTCGAGTTCAAAATTCGACCATTTTGCATTATAATGACATTTTGTAATTGATTCAAGTAAAACATGCTTTACATTTTCTACTTTTACATCGTCTACGTCAATCGTATGTCTGGTGTCTCTAGAAAAGGTTCTTTTTATTTAGGGACTCCATACTGTACAACAATAATAATAATGAAGATATTAATGCGTACTAGATAGACCATTAAATACACCACTAATAAAATTTTACAGAACGGCAGAAATAATTTGTACAAAACAATCAATAAGCGGGAAAAATGAACATAGTGTAGTGATCTAGTGACAGATCCAGCCGAGACATGAGGGAATACTTATTTTAATTTGGTTCCTGAAGGAATACAGGATTGTCTGATGTAATGAGAATGGGTTTCATTGCCTTCCTTCTCATTCAATCCCTATAGTCCTATAGTCCCTCCGAACTTCCCGATTCACCTTTTTCTTTTTCTTCAGAAGAGGAGAGGTGCTCTAGAGGAACTCATAGAAGACCCCTTACTTTTCTAGCTACAGACAAACTATTGGTTTCGTAAAGAAAGTGACGTTCAGTTTTATACAGAGGATTTTAATGACCAATCAAAAACAAACAAAATCTTTCCCGACCAACGTGTTACAACTTTCACTTACAATAACGACGAACGCTTTTATGGTTATGGATAATGATTGGAGCGAGCTAGCTTTAAAGATTTACGGAAGATTAACCTTATTTGATTTATTGTGGATTGCTTGGATTGGATAACATTTCCTTCTAAAGTTAACGACAATAAATCGGCTATTTCCATGATAAAAGTGTGAAGTTCGTGACTAAAATGTATTCATTTATATAGATTTTACAACCTATTTATAATACAATATCTATGACTATCAAAATAACGTTAATAAATGTGGAAAAACAAGAAACAAAACAATACGAAATGATGCATAGACAATTTTATAGTAAATTAATTCAGTAAAACAAAACAAGTGGTTATAAGAGTTAGGAAACAAGTCGTAAGTTTCAAAAATAAGAAAAACTAAAATAAGAATGCAAACAATTTTACGGTTTGACGGGTTGAAATTAATTAAATAAATAAATAAAAACTCAACATCAACAACACTACTTTGTAAAAAGAAAGTAAATAATTACAGGTTACGATTTCAGTTGTTATATTCCTCTATAATTGACGTTGTCTATCATATTTACTGTTCAGTATTTAATTGACAGCCAGCTAAGTAGACTAGTGTAATAGGCAGCGTGACTAGTTGAGTTTTAAGGAAAAAGGCAGCGAAGCAGAAATTAATAGGGAAATATATTACGACCGATTATAGAGCGTAATCAAGCAGTACGTGTCTTGTCACACATCGATTGGAGAAGAGATATTCGCTTTTAAAACCTTTACTTTGTTTTCCGTGGAAAGGGACCACTTATCAAGCTGTATACGTGTCCTCTCAAATATCGGTTGTAACTTGTACCACTTGTCATCAGTTGCTTCGTCTATTCCTTAGTCTGCTGTTGGGAATTTACTTAATTTTATATAATACCCTCACTACAAATAATCACTTCAACGATCATGAGTACTTTTGAAAGTTGGAAAGGGATGTTTGAAAGGATTGAAAGGTGAATCTGAATACAAGAAAATAACACAAAGTAGCAATATTTTAGACTGATATTTGACCGTGATTACAGTTAAACAAATAAAGGCCGTTTTCAATCTCGGGTGGCGCAAAAGTCATCATCCTATCGGAAGATGCTATAATTTTTGAAATGGCGGTAAATATAAATTCTGCTGTAATATTTGGAAAGTAAACAGACACAAAATACATGTTAATAAGACACGAATCGCTATACTCCTCAAAAACGCGGAATCATCATAATAATAAGAATAATTATCTCTCGTTTTGGTGATTTGCATTAGCCGGCAAGATCACCCAATTTAATCGATCTAGACTTCTTTGGAGTTTTTGGTGGGGTTTCTTGAAGTCACAAGTCTATGTCAACAAGTCTGTTTCTTGAAGTCCTTAAGGAGAATATCCGTCATAAATGCGGGAACCTATCGCCGAAAGTTCTGGCAAGATTGATGTAAAATACCATAAATGGTCATCGATTCTGGCGGCAGCCATTTGGCTGATATCATTTTATTTACTCGATGAAAAAAATAAGACATCAAATAAACACAATCCATAAGCAAAACTAAAATTTTTCATTTTTTTTAAATTACAGTCCAAGAACATCGGGTGACAACTTTTGCGCCCCCCTATATTTATCTTATAATATAATAATAATAATTATTATATCTTAATTAATAATACAGGACATGACAGTAAGTTTCTGCGCAACTTCAGGATAATGCTTAAATAAAATATTTAAACAGCTGTTAAATGATCGCGGTCACATAATTGCTACATAGTAAATTGTTACAATTTGTTTTTATTTACAAGTTTACGGTCGAACAAGTACTTTAAGTTCGCGTGTGTAAACAATGTAATAAGAAAGTAATTACAGCTGAAGACTTAACTGATCTTGACCCACCTTCGATTACCGGTGCACTTTGTTTGTGTAGTAAACTGACTGAGACGCGAGTAATTAATAAGTAATTTACTTTTGATGACCTACCTAATTGTTACTAAGTACCTTCTAAGAATAAAATATCATATTCTCTGGACATAGCATTTGCTAGAATTATATTATGTATTTTACTGTTTGAACAACTGTCAAAATTAATTAATATACATAATATTTTAATTACACGAGACGAATAATATACCAGTAGATTGAAGAAATATTCGAGTACAACTTCTTAGAAAGACCTTTTTCACTATACCGCGAATTCTTTACATCTTTCTTTCTCTTTCTTCTTTCTTTCTTGGCCGGCAACGCATCAGTGATGCCTTTGGTGTTGCTGATGTTCATGGGCGGCGATAGCCACTTACCATCAGGTGGATCGTCAGCTCGTTTGCCGGTTATTTCCATAAAAAAAATCAGATTTGTAGCTCTACATACTTAGGTACTACGACTATATTCGAGAGATTTGTTGTCATTTGATTTGGCGGTTGTCATTTGATTTGGCGGTTGTCATTTGTTTTGACGATTGTCATTTGTTTTGACGTTTTTTAACGTTTTATTCTGCTATTCCGGCCTAGACGAATCCAATAAATCAAAGATCATTAAAATCGGTTTAGCCGTTTTTGTGTTATGAGTTTTATATCTGAGAGGGAGAGGGAGACATGCGCACACACACAGTTTAGTTAAAAGTAACATGACATTGATTTGTTACGCGGTACAAAGCTCGTTGGGACAGCTAGTACTTCAATGATTAGAATCTTAAAATGTGCACCGCGCTTCGAGACCCCTCCTCGTTCGTGTTAAGAAGAATGATAATATTGATAATGTATGATGTATCTTGGAATTACGTCCTTTGAGGGGTCCAGACGAATGGGCAATAAAAAATTCATTTAAATACAATTCTCGGATGTGTCACTCGTCTGAAAAAGTTATGGTGCCACATCTAAAGTACATACACACGCACACGTAGATTATTTATTTAAATTAAAATGGAAATTCACTCTGCGGTTAAATTCCGACTGGTTTTTATCTGTCACGCTTACTACAAAAACGCTTACTACTTAACTACAAAAGTTGAAATATTTCTTCGTGGAATGTTTAAGGGTTGGATTGTCGAAGAACCTGAATTAGAACCTTCTAATTAATTGGTTCATCGCATCCTTCTGCTCCGTAAACCTGTCGCTGATAGATTTCCTATAAAATTTCTAAAGGCAGCGATGACCACATACAATCAAGTTTCTCGTCTGATCGCTTTTCGTCAACTGACATTATGTCACTATTTACAAATATTATTATACCGTGTAATTGGTTTTATGGTGGCTTATTTAATCTAATTGCCGTTTGGATAAACTAGGTTTGAATTTTTTATACACTTCCATTGTTTGGAAATTATGTGCCAATTAAATATTTAGCATTTATTGATTTAGTAAAAGAAAATAGTCTGAATACCTAACTTGGTTTAGATTTGGCTTCTGTAAGAAATGGTTTCAATCATAGTAGATAAAGAAGATATAAATCTACGTTCTTTATTAATTTTTATCTATACCACGTTTGCAACCATCTCTGGTATGAAAAATAAGGCTGCTTACTTATTAAATATTAGCTTGCTAACAAGTATGTAAATAGTATTTTAAAGTGTATATTTAGAAATATGCAATCATAGCTTATTCGACAGTCCCAACAGACCAGTACCTTACAACTTTTCAATATACAATAGAAACATTAATCCTAAAGTTTACAAATCTTCTTAAGGCCTTCGACAATGCTAATCACATGTTGATCATGATCACAAGTCACAAGTCACAACTCGATACTTGTTTTACTCGTAACTTAAAACGTTTGCACAATCACGGATAAGCATTTGTTTGTGTCATCAGGCCGGTCGTGGTAAGGGGAATTCAAGTTTTTGCGTTGCGACGCGCATTCACGATTGGTTACGGCATGCCACAAGGTCGTACATTCGTACCTATACTTTATATTATTTACCATACAGTAAGGAGATGTGTTTAAGTCGATAATGTCGTGTAGTACGTGTTATTATAATTATATTCAAAGTACGAGTGTAAAAGGGCGATGGCCTGCAAAATGGAGGATTATGTTGAGGTGGTTTGCATGATAATGAAATTTTTATGACTTTCTTTAGACGTTTTTAATGATATTTACGTATCTCATTTGGCAAAGGAGTCAAAATATATAATAATATATGTAGACACTACTGTTAAGAACAGGTTTGGAATGAAGTGAACGCTATTCGCAGAATTGTTTTTGGTTATTGCCTGCCATATCCTGTTTGAGACGAGTAGTCTTTCTTGCAGAGTACCGTTCGTGAGGACCGTTGATCTAAGATATTTTGTTGGTAGTCTGGCACTGGCTGGTCCTTTTTTCTTAAGCAATAGAAAGACGCCAAGACCTAATCAAAACAGCTAATTAAGAATACTTGTATTAGCTCTACGTGCATAGCTAACGTGTATTAGGTAGTTTGTAAACCAATTTAGAAGATTGATTGTCTGGTTTGTCGTGTCGATTTCAAAGATTGCATGAAGCATTGCAATACAAATATAAAAATAGGTACATTAAATTGAAAATAAAAATAGGTTTGTGGTCAAGTTGAAAAAAACTGTCAAAATAATAGGCTGCTTAAATTTAAACTATGCAAATAACTTAAACTAAACTCAGTAGATAGATAAAATCCTAAATAGCGTTTATTGAAAATCCAAATATCATTATTATTACCGTATTGAAAATGGTGAAGATGATGGATGATGTGCGTATTGAACACCATAAATAAACCACAGTTCATGAAGCCCACGACATTGGAATTGAAATGACATCATCGAAGGATCTATGAACGAGACAATGGCGTGAAGATGGCGTCTGCAACGTGACCGCAAGGAAAACGATGGCACTTACGTGACTAAACATGAATGAATAGATAGTTAGTAAGAATGTAGGTATAGTTAATGATCGCCCGCTTCTAATATCGGATACATACAACGGTGATGAGGGTGACTTTGTTCAGTTAATTGCTGGCAAATGAGCAGTATGTTAGCAGTGATCTTACTTAACCGTACTTTAAGAATACCACCGTACGAGCCATTCGGTTGTAAATAAAGCTAAACTATGCGTTATCTGCCTCTCCAATACTGAAAGGAAAAACAAGAAAAAAGTAAAGATGGTGTTTATTGCACTGTATTATATCCAATAAATATTTCATGGTCATTTTTAGGAGAACTCTGACCTGGTAGAGAAAGCAGGTAAAGAATCTAACCACAATCCACAGGAATACACCGATCTTTAACTAAAACGATCTGTCGGCATTGTCTGTCATTACACATAAAACTTAAAAGTAATACTAATACTTAATAGTACTATCAGTAATTCAAACAAAACGCGTTGCAAGTGCATCTATTGTTAGAACCGTATCAAATTATAAATTATCTTTAGTTTCAAGCAGTGTACTAAAAGATAAGATAAGTATGCTAAATTTACATCTCATTACATCAAACTAGTCGTAATCTAGCCGAGACTTGGCTCGTACTAGGGCTTGTAATATCGGAAGGTTTTCAATTCCGATATTGATTTTCGATATTAGATCCCAATATCGGAATTCCGATATTGATATCGGAATTGTAAATATCCTTTATAAATTGCAAATGTTAGTAAAAGTTGGATTGGGTACAATAAAAACATGTTTTAAACACAATTCTTCTATTTAGTACAAAACTTAGTAAGTTTATGAACCCAATTGAATACTAAATGAAGCTATACGTAGGTCACTACATAAATTTTGTCGTACTTTTTTTTTTATTAATTTTTTTCGAAATAATGCCCATTAGCACTGATACATGCTCTCATACGGTCGAACCATGTACTAAATAGGTCGCCCCAGAAACCATCTGGAACACTACCACATATCTCTTCAAATGCGCCTATAAGTTCTTCGTCATTAGAAAACTTGCGTCCTTTTAGTGCTTTTTTTGCATAAGGAAAAAGTGCAAAGTCGCATGGTGCTAAGTCTGGACTATAAGGAGGATGTCCCAGTAATTTCACTCCAACTTCACGCAAATAGTCTATAGTTTTGCCAGCCCGATGTGCGGGAGCGTTGTCCTGATGCAGAAACCATGTGTCGAGTCTTGAGTTTGGTCGCTCGTTTTTCAACGCTTCTAAAACTCGAGGCAAACATTTTTCTGTGTACCAACTTGCAGTAACAGTCTTCTGTCTATCAAGCACGATAGTCGACAATATTCCGCGTTTTGAGAAAAATACAGCCACCATTCTTTTTTTAACAGATCGAGACATTTTGACAGACGTTGGCGCATCTTCATCTTGAAACACCCATACTTTGCTTTGGGATTTAGTTGGGACATCAAAATAGTAAAGCCAAGTTTCATCACATGTAATGATTGAATTGACGTACTTAGATTTGCCGCCGTCAAATTTTTTTAACATCTCATGACACCACTTCATACGCTGTTCCCTTAACTCGTCAGTCATCGAATGTGGTACCCAAAGTGAACAAAGTTTCCTAACTTTGAGCTGTTCGTGAAGAATTCGATGAACAGTTGGTGCATTTAAATTCAGGGTTTCCTCGATCTGTCGATATGTCACATGCCGGTCTTCTTCCAGTAGTTCTCGCACTGCCTTAATGTTTCTATCGGTAGTTACCTCTATTGGCCTACCCGGCCTCGAATCGTCCTCCAAGCTAAAATTGCCGCGATTAAACTGAATAAACCATCTTTCTATAGTCCTTAAGGAAGGACACATTTGTCCTAATGCACCACTCATTTCTTCAAAACACTGTTGCTTAGTCAAGCCACGCTTGAAATTATATAGCATTATTACACGAATATCGCGACGAGTAAATTCAGTCATGTTTAATTTTCAAAAAATCGCAATAAATCTACAAAGCTACTTTACGTTACGAAACTTGTACTGTTATTGTTGATATTAGTTGGACTTTATAAATCTACCCTCAACTAAACAATATCTTACATTTATTTTGCATACGACAAAACTTATGTAGTGACCTACGTATTTTGTCTGTTTTGCGAATAAGCAAGTTTTAAAAATAAAGTGTGAGAAACAGATAGAACTATTATAGCTATTGTATTGCTTTCTTTGTGCAATAAGCAGAGCAGGCTCGCAACAGGAATTTGCTTAAATATTAAAGAGTTCTACCGCGTGCTTCACAGGTAGCTAAAATATAATTACTTGCTCAATTTTGTGGCCTAGTCGACCATACCTCGTGGCATATATTATAGGTCTTTACCTATGAAATTGGAGATTAGTATGAAAATTTTAAAATATAAAAATATTTGTATTTTCTTATTTTGGCTAATCAAAATACTGGCCCAAATTATCTTTACAATTTTGCCATTTTGATGGCAGTTTATTTATCCCTTTACTGTATATGTCCAGGGACTGGAAGCGATGAAGTTAGCGAAATCGTTTTGTACCGCCTCTCGGGTGTTGAACTTAAATAATTATCAAAATTTTGAAAAAAGCAGAAATCTGTTAGGGCAAGGTCCAGTGACTACAGTGGGTAAAGGAGAGCTGTAACTCTTGTAGCTTTGCGATGGTTTGTCGTAAAGTGTGAGCTCGCGCGTTGTCGTGGAGAAGCAATGGGGAAGAGCGATTAACCAGTCTTGGTTGTTGAATTGCGAGCTTCTCCATCAATGTTTGCAATTCTTGACAACAGACATCTGACGTCAATGTTGTGCCATTCAATAAGAAGCTGTGATGTACAAGTCCGGCACTGGTCCACTGGACAATCATCATCATCTTCCTATGGGTAATCTTTTTTAGCGCACTGAATAACTGCTGTACCCAGGTCCACCCACTGAAATGAATGCTTACGGTTGTCGTACAAGATCCACTTTTCATCGCAGGTAACAATTCGATTTAGAATTCCCTCGTTTCTATGTCGATTCAGTAGTGCTATGCATGTTTCGACGCGCAAGTCTCGCTGTTGTTCGCTTAGTTTGTGTAGCACCCACTTATCTACTTTTTTATCTTTCCGATTTGACGCAAGTCTTTCAATGTTGTTTTAACACTAATTACAAAGCCCGCAGCAAGCTCAAGCGTAGATTGAGTTAAATCCGCTTCCACAATCGCCTTCAATTCGTTGTGGTAGACAATGGTTATCGGCCGACCGCGAGTCTCGTTTTTCAATTGAAAACTTCCAGATTTAAAAAGATTGAACCAATAATGGACCGTGTTTTGTAGGCAGTATTTGGCCCGTAAAAGTTGTTAATGTTTCATGTTGTTTGCGCAGCGGTATTTCCACGTAGGAAATTTTATATTCGAAAATTGTACAAATTTTCAGTTTATCAATGGCGCCAAAATCTACCACAATGTAACAAAACCAAAACACTATTTAAACAAATGACTGAATTTGAAATTAAAATAACACGGCTTTCAAAAATTTATTTCAATTTCGAATTGTATGCCACTACACAGATAATTTAATCTAAAAATACTGGTTATAAAGTCTCCAATCACATAGGTAAAGGCCTGATATTAAAATCTATTTTTTTGAACTCAAATACAAAAAAATACTGATTCCGATATTACGATATCGGACCATTCAGTATCGGAATTGTAATATCGGATCAAACGGTCCGAGATTCCGATATTACGAGATTCCGAGATTCCGATATTCAAGCCCTAGCTCGTACCAATGTTTCTCAAGAGAGTTTAGTGCATTCAATTGCAACGCTTCACATCAAGGAGTCAGGTTTCGTCATTAAAGTTACTTCACAAGTAACTTGATTGAAATTCATAACAAGTTCTATTCCCTTAGACCGGCTTTTTGCACAAGCAAAAAGCCACGCGCAAAAGACAACGTGCCAATGCCGCCAATGCCGCCAATGCTTATCTGAAATTTATCAACCATCAAGTTTGTCAAATTTATCCCGCTGTGCATTCGATGCCTTTAATTGTTTTGTTTTTGTTGCAATCTTTACAAAAACAGTCTGTCGTCTGTTGAATTTTTATCTTCCAAAATTGCCAGTGTGTCTTCCAAAATATTCAGAATATTGGATACATTGAAGTATTATTACACACAGAATAGAACAAGTTTTCTATAAAAATCTGTAAATTATGTAATGTATTCAATGAATTTCCTTAACTCGTAGGTACTTATTTAGTTGCATACAAATAATCGCTTTATGATTTATTTAACTTCAGACCAAGCTTCTACCTACTATAGGATATAATTAAATGCCAACGATAAGTATTATAATTATGTTAATCTGTTCGTACGTTTTCAGTTGTTCAAACATGACTAATTGTGTAGGAATTTAAAATTGATGTAATTATTTGTACTCTTTGACATTGAGAAGACCTCATGACTGATTTTTTACTTTACTGTTGTTGAATCATTCTGTTCTATTTACACAGTTATGTTTAGTGATGGTCGTAGATCTCTTCTTACTTTCGATATCAAAAACGATTCTTCTTGGATTTAAACCTTTAATTATATTATTATAATTTTTAGCAGCAGGTAACTCTATCATAGCACATTCGTAATTTAAAAATAAAAGTTATTTGAAAGGATAATAATTAAAATTGAATTTATTTACGAATTTAAGATAACATAACACTGCATTAACAACACGATTATCGCATTTTTATTTATTTCTATCTGTGCAATTATTTTCTTATCGTCACAATATTATTACGAATCTGTACCAGCATGTCTGCAATCTTCAAAGTTTTTTTCTATCTGTGCAATTGTTTTTTTTTTCGTCGTAATCAAGTCTAAAACGGATTACATTTCAAACGTCCGTGGATAGCAAAGTTGTAATTAAACTGTAGCCGGTCAACACTCGTCACGATTTGACCGTGTCCGTAGCAATTGAATCAATGATATTAGTAAAACCGACCACTGATTTATTTGTGGTCTTTGTGGCCATGATCAGGGTCCATATACAATTACATAACTAGTATTTTATATTAAATTCTGTTTACAATTTACAAATCACTGTTATATTTTTAACATCTTACTAATAAACTAATAGGTAACTATTTATAAAATTATTACAGTAAAATTACATGAATATCCATGCAGCGGTTTTACGATCATCACATTTAAACAGACCGAGATATGTTTGATTGTTACATAAATTCTCAGAATTCTTGATATTAAATTAATATTAATTTGGGTACGTAATGGGTAAAGTTAAGAGGTTATTCGTAGTAATGTGGATATAAATATTTATGTAACTATTAAAATATTTCCCATTATGAATTCAATTACCTAATGAATTTTATGCATGAATGCAATGATGTTTATTAAAGATACGTTATGCCCTTACAAATCAAGCGAAAAATCTGTTCCGAAAACAGCTACGACACACTGCGACCAATCAGCGCTTGTTAAATTATGTAAAAGGGATAGCATTACTAAAACCATAATAGTGAAAAAGACAGCTAGTGTTTGTCGCTCGCGTCACAAGTACATTACGTTCGGCTGGCGCCAAGCTGGCGCGCTGTCATGCCGCCATACTTATTTTGTTAGAGAATTATTGAAATGAAATAAAATGCAATAAATCATGATTCCTTACTTGTGGTATGTTATTCCATGAATTTTATTTTTTTTACGTAAGTAATTAGTGCATTTACGCATAACACACGAAGGCATTTTAACGCTGTATGTCAAATCTCCAGCACTTCTGACAAAAATAAAAGCGTGCGTATCCACAGAGTATTGAGAGAGCGACTGCGAGTAATGCGAGCAAGCGTGGTCAATTGACTACTCTTTCGCTCTTCGCCGTCGGCGCGCTAGTAACCCATCTACCTCTTTTATACATATAATATCATTGCATGAATGTAATTTAAGTATAATGTCATAGAACAGACATCTCGAACAAAATGAGTGTCCCGCCCGGGAGGTTCGATTTTCAAAATTGAGCCCCCGTTCTCCTTTCAAAATAGAACGAATCCATTGAAGCAGTGGCGGCCTTAGGGGGTGGCGAACGGGGCCACCGCCCGGGGCCTCGCGCTTGCGGGGGCCTCGCGCTATCATCCGAGTTCAAAAAAACTTTGTAGGCCAAAACAAAAATATAATTGCATAACTACGAACGGAATACTGTGATATACAGTCTTCGATCAGGTGTATTATAGATCGATGTATACAGCAAAATAACAATAAAAATACATAACAATGTTTATTTTTTATTATTTGTCTGTATATATAACAAAACCGAAACCTTTACAATATGCACCTAAGTCGTACCTCTAGTATTCATTTTAGTTTATCTCTGGTTTTCTGTCTTGATCGTAATAGGTTTTTTGTGAATCTTACGTATTAAAATTACAAATGTATGTGCGCATCAAAAGTAACAAAATGATTATTTACGTGATCGTGATTCTGGAAGAAAATTTAAATAGAGCAGTTCGAAAAGAAAACTAGCTCTCAAAGGAAAAGGGTTTTATACGAGCGAGTTCAAGGTCAAATTAAAGGTGTTAAAAAACTGAATAATTATTATTAATTACTACTGAAATTCTAAGTGGACAGACTACAAGTATTAAAAACGGTAACTTGAAAATACTTTGTGTAGTTTGTATTGAAATTTTGACAACTCATATTATATTCAAAATGCATATCTCTACGTAGTCTGTCTACGTTTTGCGGGGTCCCTCCCAATTTTATGCGTAAAATAAAATTATTCATCCTAATAGTCCAGTCAAGATATGACTCAAAAGAGGGTATAGAGTGCGTGAGCGGGAACCTAAGCGATTTCTTCAGAAACTTATTCAGGGTTCTTTGGGAGAAACGTACTAAATTCTAAAAGTCCTGGCATCTAGGAGGCGAGCAGGAGGGAGAGGACAAAGGTGCCGATTTCAGGCGAAAATTATCTTAAAATTTATTGTAACCTAAGCTGGGAGTACCTCCAAGTGGTGAAGGCTGTAAAAATAAGAAATTGCGTTTTTTATAACAGTGGAGAAGTGAACAGAGACGGGAAAACAATCATGATATTGACGAAGCTGAATAACTTTAATCTCTACATTTCTAGAGCGTGTAGTTCAAAAACGGTTGGGATGACGCGTTCTTTTTTCAAATTCTAGAAGGCGATTTATGGTCGTAGCACACATATCAACTCGTAAACGGAACGTAAACGTATCAACTCTTGCATTTCAGTATTCTTTGTATGAAACTCCCTACTGTAAAGCACACTCATCGGAATCGTAACGTAACCACCTCGCCTCGAGACAAGCTCACGAACCGCGGTACGGTGCGTGGACGACTTGCCGTACCCGCGCTTACGTCTCACCGTACGCTATCCTTCGACTTTCCGTTTCCTCGTGCACGCCCCGCGCCGCGGCTACCGCTGCGTCGGCGAACTGGCCGAACTGCTGTCATTCGAGCCGTAAGCGCGGCGTCGCCTAGCCGTAGCCGAGTCGACTTGGAGCTGTTGGTCGGTTGGTAACGCGCTTACGTTAGGTTGATGCTTGGTTGACGGCGAGGCGATCCGGTGACGATCCCTTTCCGAGTTGATATGTCTGCTACGACCATTACACACTTGCCATAGAGTAACTTTGTTAAAACACTTGCCGAACCACGACAAACAGTCAACGACTCCAAATCTTTAACTCTTCCAAATGTTTGATTTAATGTTTGATTTAATTTAAATTGAATTCACTGATTAATGTAATACACAAAATTTGTTATTTACCAAAGAGTAGGTACTATAGTCATTCTTAACATGTTCTTAACGGGCTTATTTATTTGTCCATTAACACGCTTACGGCTTGCCAAGTGTGTAAGCCCGCCTCATGATTTTTTCATTCAAAAATGGCGGGAACATTACACAATAATTGAAATAAATTCGTTTTAGTTGATTTAAGTTAATATTTTGTTTTCTTACTGATGATAAGTAATACCATTTTCTTTTTTGTTTTTTTACGTGCAATTATTGTGACACGTTCTTATCACGCAAGACGGCATTTTTTCAGTTTATTACTAAACAATTTTGGCATGCGGCTGCAATGAGCGGAGGCGAGTGACAAGCGAGTGAGTGAATGAAGTAAGCCACCCTGGATGCAATGCATTTCCCCGACTCGATGTTCGGGGTGTCTGTTCTATACGAAGTAATAGTACTTCAATGGTTTACAGTAATTTGTTCGCACTCAGAAGTGAATTTTCTTTTTTCTAGTGTTTATGAACGAATATTCACTATCGCCAGTTAAGATATTTTTCGCAAACACATAATTTTCCCGCTTGGCTGAGTATACATATATAACCGACCTTTAATTATTAACCCAAATAATAATATCTCAAAAGAAAACAGCTTGAACATGAACTGCGTGAATCCGCGTTTTAATATCTGAAAAATGTTGATCGGGAACCCTTTAAAAACCTAACACAGACTAAAAGTGACATATTGCAATCCAATCCTCATTAAATGCACGAGCGTGCGGGGTTCGAAAAAGTGCACGTGCAGTAGTAATGTGGGCGAATATCGCGGCATTAGGTACTCGTGGCGTTCACGCATGCTTGGAATGCACTGTCCGCTTTCTATCAGGTTATGGAGTCATTGTGGTTGGCCAAAATAAAAAATTCTCAAATCAAATCTAAACACACATATTTTTTTACGGAACGGACAAGGGCCTCGCAAGGATCTGCCGCCCTGGGCCTCGCAATGACTAAGATTGTAAGTATTGTATAACGCGAATGACTTATGTAATTCATTAGACGCGCATTCATCGTGCAATTAAAATAGTAGTTACTTGTTTCAAAGCATCGCGTGTTAAGAATTTAGGGTTGTACAAGCATTGAAGTATTATTACTAGCGTATAGAATCGACACCAAGAACACCATGTATGTCCCAATGCATTGGTGCCACGTGGCTTTAATCTTCAATGGATTCGTTCGATTTTGAAAGTAGAACCGGGGCTCAATTTTAAAAATCGAACCTCCCGGGCTGGGCACACATTTTGTTCGAGATGTCTGTTCTATGACATTATACTTCAATGTGTACAAGTTGTAATTTTTGGTTTATACAATAATAGTGTATACCATTCGTCGGAACTTATTAAGATGTTTCCAATGTTGCAGATGTTTTTAACCGACTTCAAAAAAAGAAGGAGGTTCTCAATTCGACTGTATTTTTTTTATGTTTGTTACCTCATGTAATAAGGAGAATAAGTTTTCTCTTAGTGTCCATCACAACCATCTCTGCTCATGGTACATTCTGTTGAACGTGTTGTTAACTCTCCATAGTGATCGCTGGATTGTTCCATTCATTTTAACTAACCGACTCCAAAAAAGGAGGTATTTTTTTATGTTTGTTACCTCAGAACTTTGGACTGGGTGAACCGATTTGGATGATTCTTTTTTTAATGAAAAGCTGGTGCTCGTCGTGTAGTCCCACATAAATTTTAACGAGATCTGACAATGGCATCCATGTCAAAATAATATAAGTCTTGTTGCATTAAGTATGTGCGCGATAAATGGACGAATAACTCAATACCGCGTCAACCGATTTCGATGATTCGATTTTAATTGAAAGCTGGTGCTTGTCGTGTAGTCCCACATAAATTTGAGTGAGATCTGACAATGGTATCTCATGTCCAAAGTACAATGTACTTACTTCATTTGAAGTCGGTTATTTTTTTGTTAAATTGTTAGATTATGTTCTCGTATATTTAATGGTAGGTGTTTGTTTTTGTTCCCTAGTTTGCTAGGGCTTTTATTTTATGAACCAGAATTAAATTCCAAAATGCTAATAGTACAAACAAAACAATGCTTACATTTAAGCACGCTGCAGCGCTGTAGGAATCCAACCAACGGATGGGTACAATCACTGACCTAAAAAGAATATTATTTTCAGGTCCCTGGGTACAATTAACAAATATCTCAGACACTATATTACGTATACCTACATTATGACCAAAAGTGTAAAGTGCTAAGACGTGGGAAAATTATGTATCTGTTACATAAATTGCCTCAACTGGATCGATTTCAAGGCCCTCCACCAATGTCACTACCAGCCGAGCTGGAGTCGTTTAATTTTTAATGAACGTACCTATGCGAGTTACTATCGATTCGCACAAATATAACTCGGATAAGTCTTGCCAATCGATAAAGGTCTGCACGGTTTCTGAGAATTGATACTAAATTTGGCTGTCACAAAGATATTATATATTAAGAAGAGGCAGACACGTCATAAGCGCGCGCGTTGTGTGACTCAAAAAGTTCCCAATTGGAAACTCTTGTGATTAATCTGCGTCGAGCCCAATCACGAGCGTGGCGCATCGTAGATTCATACGTCCTTACGAAAATAAATCAAAATGCCATCGTGTTTCGAAAGTGCACCAATTATGACTCCAAGGTCAACAAAACACAAGGAATCTCATACCACATTTGAGTACGCTAAGATACTTAGATTATTTAGTCTATTTCAATTATTTTTCTAAACAATCTAATAACTCATGCAAAGACGCCATATTCAGATGAAGAAAGAGATAGCGATCTAGTTTTGACGCGAGAGCGATAAAACGTGAGTGAGTGATATAGATTGACGCGAGCGACAAACACTAGCTGTCTTTTTCACTATTATGGTTTTAGTAATGCCATCCTTTTTACATAATTTGCCAATGTACTAGTGATTGGTGTAGGGGAACAAAAGATAAACGTGTGTGTGTTGTAGCTGTTTTCGGAACAGATTTTTCGGTCGATTTGTAAGGGCATAACGTATCTATATTTATTTAAACATCTTTGGGCTGTCATAAATCAGGTTTATTGATTTTAGTTGGTAATTTAGTAGGCAGTTAAGTTAATGACTTCTCGCAAAGCAAGCGTGAAACTCTATGTCAAGGTTGATACCAAATTTAATTAAAAACAGACTTCGCCTATCAAAACAATTTCTTGAGATTATTTATAAGTTGGTGTTTGATCTATTGTACCTTTGTTATAAAGGTAGATAAGTAGATAATTGACTAGTGGAGTAAGCCAGAGGTATTCGTGCTAGGACTGCTACGCAATATTTCGTTTCCACGGTAATTTAGCAAAGTAGTTTATGCTTTGTTTATTTTGATATCGTAATTAGGATTTCATTATCTAGGTTGGTACGTCCTACTACCAACGTTTGTAAATTAGGTACAAAGAGTTATACATTTTATGTCTAAATATGTAATCTAATAACTTAGTAACAAAATTTTTATTATTGAACTGGGTTGGACTTGATAGTAGTACGAGGTAGTTATTAATATCAACTAGTGAAATCAACTAATTATACCCAGTCTAATTGAATGGACTTTTATTACATTCTGTGATACTGTAACATAACCCTTATAGGTACGTACTTATTTATACATATCATTTATTGTGCTGCCTTTATCGAAAATATACTTCATTAGTTCTTACCATTGAAGTATAATGTCATAGAACAGACATCTCGAACAAAATGTGTGTCCCGCCCGGGAGGTTCGATTTTCAAAATTGGGCCCCCGTTCTCCTTTCAAAATCGAACGAATCCATTGAAGATTGAAGCCACGTGGCGCCAATGCATTGGGACATACATACATAATTCGGGGTGTCTGTTCTATAGAAACGCTAGTAATAGTACTTCAATGGTTCTTAACTTCTTACAACTATCTACTTAATGTTACTTAATTTATTATCATTTATTAGGTTGGAACATTCTATTATTTAAATTTCCAATAGCAAAAATGCTCAAATGCATAATTAACATTTAGGTGTTTCAAGCCTGCGAGCTGCAATAACTGTCTTGCGTTTTATTCAACCTATTTCTTGTAAATGTCTAATGAATTAATAAATTTAATGATTTTTCCGCCATAGACAATCATGGTAAACGCCCTTCACGCAAATTTCGCACCAACTAGCCAGCTGTCAAATCAGTCAATTGAATTATGAAGTATCAATTCAAGATGGCCGTGAGCCGCGGGACCGTGAGTTATGCGATGAGAACATTGAGAACCAGTTTTACGTTATTGATAGTTGAATGAGCACAATGGATTTTGCTAAACTTCAAATACTTTCATTTAGTTAGTAACTACCTAAGCATTTATTAAGATATTTCTTTCTGAGAGGAAACTGGACCATAACAGTGGGATAACGTTGTGATTAAGATGAAAATTATTATATTTATGACGTAGGCACTTACTTTCATAAAAAGTCATGGATGGAATCAGCCGTCATCGTCAATATTATGTGCATCGATAATTTTCGGTTAAGTTATTAATAAAGTAATTAACAACTTTACAATTATCTATGTAATTTTATCTGTGTACTTACGTTTGATTAAAGATTAGTCATCAGGTTTTAAAGGCATCATTATTTGAAGTATTTGAACGTAATATACCATTGGTAGGCTACCAAACATCTTTTATCTGTACAAGACGACCTTTTCAAGCTGTAAAGTTAAACTTCTCATAATGGTGCTTGATATTCAGTCTTTGAATAAAGTGTTATCGAAGGTCTCTAAGCGGCATGTTCTATCACAATTCACACTTCACAGCATAGATTTAAAACCAGTAGATTCTCCCATACATTTGACAGAGCGATATTGCCAGTTATAAAATTTACGTGAAAGACAGAGACAAAAATATATTTTTGTCCCTGTCACTTAAGCCGATTTTCAATTTTTCATTGTTTGTTACAAGTGCTGCAGTGCATACAATGTATGTGTGCGTTGTGACACTTGTGACAAACAATGAAGAGTGAGCTATCTATTTGGAAATTTGAAATTTCAGTTTGTTTTTAATGCCGAAAATCGTAGTAAATTAAAGAATATTTTGTACGATGGTGGGTTTAAGTAAAATGGCAAATGACGAAGTTAAACGGTGACAGTTCTGTAAACCAAACTTCAACTGTTTACGTAGTCCAAATGTTCAATGTTTGCTACCGTGGCCGTGGCACCATCTTATTTAACAGAGTTAGACGGATTTTTTTTTCATACTAGAGGTAAATTATTCCTCTTTACCTTATGAAGTAGGTATTGAATGGATGAATATTTTCTTGTTCGATTTCGCATGGTCTCACCGCCCTGCCACAGTTGACAGTACTTGCACTTTTGTGATTATTTAGTATTTTATTGTTAAACTCTGAAAAAAATTTAATCATAAACATTGTAATTTTATAAATTAAATTTTTATATCATTCATAGTTTACTGTTTCTGGTATGTATCATTTCCATCGATACTTCACTGGGCTTTCTTTTAAAGTTATAGAGATAAAGTTGCAATAAATTGAACTTCATCGTTTTTTTTTGTTTTTTTTTTATTATTATTTGGCAACATTTCGGTAATGCTATTGGCATTAAACAGCTAACATAATAATATGTGAATAGTTAAAGGCGATTTATTGCTTTCAAAATTACTTGTGTGCGTCGTAAGTAGTTATAAATATAAAACACCATAACAACAAGGTTCTGCCAGGTTCCCATTCCAATTACCAAGAGTGGATTCAATTAAGACAGTATTAACATCATTCAGGTTAAAATACATTTAATTAAGATCGCAACAAGCAGCAACTCAGCAAGACTCCATCAACATTGCTGACAGACAACAGTTAACTAATGAATTCCGCAAACACGGGCTCCATGACACGAGATCATTGACGTAATTAGTGGTGAGAAAAAACGTAAATTGTACTGAGAACTTTCCCATGGTGACCTAAGGCGTGTGATACTGAGATTAAATAATTGAAATCATTAATGTAATTTCACTTGTTCCTCTTTTTTTAACCCCCGACGCAAAAAGAAGGGCTTTATAAGTTTGACATGCATGTCTGACTGTGCATCGTATCTCATAATAGAGAAAATAATGGACCGATTACAATTCGGATCTTTTTGTTTGAAATCAGACGTTTAAATTGAAATGCTTCATAACTATGAATGTAAAATACAATTGTCATGAGGTTTTAGAATTTAATATGTTTATTTTTGAATTAACGTCACAGAAGCGACCTGGGTCTCATTTTACAACCTCGCAATATTAGCAGCAGGTATGTCAGTATTTGAATATTACCGTTTTGTATCGATCGAGTGATATTAGTGTTGATTGTTAAGTGGAAATATTGAAATCTCCTCATGCAACATAACTTCAGCATGTACATTCAGGATCTTGGGAAACAGTTACAGCATTTTTCTTAAAAATTATTTATAATTAGGAGCAGGTAATTAAAAGTAGCATGCACGTATGTTACGACCCGTGTGGTGTAATGGTAACCAAGCCGGAGTGCCGTTTCACGGGTCCTGTGTTCGATTCCTTGCGAAGCAGAAAATATGATGGGTTCTTTCTGTTCTCGGTCTGGATGTGTGAGTTGTTATGTTTTTTCCATGACATCGAATACACAGGGAGTCCCAGTGTGGGGTAAGAGCGCTAGCGTTATTATTAATATTTTTGTTAGGTGTTTTCACCGAGTAATTACAACAAAGATGCGATATTTTATAAGGAGATCCAAGGAAGAAGGACATGAGTCAAAACAGACGCTAATTTACTCCATAGAGTAGGTATGTGGGTTCTTGAACACTACCAGATTACCAATACCCCTCTATAATTTGAATTTATTTTTTAATAACTCAAAATTCGCACGTATTCCACCTTAATTGTGATTCACGTCACGCGAATGTGTTATAAAGGCATGCGCACACCCACGCAGTCTACGCCGGTAAAGTTCGTTGACGCTAGCCGTCAACTGTCAACTATGTTGTAACGCGGCTTAAGGCTACGTTGTACGGTGATTATGTATGCATATTTTTAATGTCAAGATTATTAAAGGAAAGAGTCAAGGCGAAAGAAGGAAATTAAAGAAAGTTTGTAATTAACTTATGTAAGGGAATGTTGATCGTGACATATTTTTGGCAGTAAATGGCTGTGCTGGAAGCTGCGTTGCAAAAACTTTATTGTGATTTTAAAAATTCAATTATATTATGTTTAAACATTTACTTAAATCTATGAAATATTATTTAAGGGTCTATTTTTTTATATTGGTGTCAGCAAAACCGTCGAATTATTCGAGGTGACATCCCTAAAAACAATTTAGTACCTACCGATTAATTTTATACTATGTTTTACTAAGGTGAATAATAAATAATATTATCATTTATAATAGATTTACGTTCGAAAAAGGTTAAGAGCAATGGTTATTTACACAGTTATAGCTAATAAAATAAAATTTAATACATTTCAAGATATTAATGCTAATTTTATTACCTACTAATTTTATTTTTAGATAAGAATTTGTCTGTTTAAACATTAATGATTATAACTCCTCAAGCCTTGAATTAAAGTGTTTGAAGCCCCTTTTTACTTGACAACCGTTGTGGGTTTTTTCTGAGAGGAGACTCAAGATATTGATAAGCACAACTTGATAAGCTTCCACTTATTAAGCAGTTCGTTACTTATAGTTGGTTATTTATTCAACTCATTTGCAACCCACCTCAGACCAAAAGTCTTCCCTATAGTCGAAATCTGGAAAATACAGTTACAAAGATACCTGACATGGCTTAACTGTTACCAGCGATTGATTGTCGATCAGTATGTTATTATCGTCGATTGACTATCAATCGATGTTTTATCGATTTATCCGTCGAAGAGCCAAAGCCAGTAACGATAGATCTATTGGTGTATGGATAGATTTCTCGGTCTTAAGATGGACAAGCCTTCAGAATATACTTCAACTTAAATCAACTACTTAATATGAATGGATAAAGAGAGCGGGTCCTATGTGCAAATGAGTAGAAGCTTGCGACTTACATCGCAGGCTCCATTCACGTCTGAATTAGCATTCCAAGTAAAATATCGTGTGGTGTAACTGCTGATTACATAATATAAGAGACGTGCTGAGCAGCGCACTGTGAACGACGGTTTATTTTGCGAAAATTGACGGTTGTTTTCGAAAAAATAATAATTTTTAATACCAATTTTAAAAATGTTATAATTGGGTTGGACCAATGTCCATACTTATGCTTGTTTTTTCCCATCCTATAATATTTTAATACAATTTGTCAGTTTCTTAGTACTTTTGAATTACTTTACTAGACACCAGACCAGACAGACAATTACTATTTATTGACATACCGAAACATACGTTTTTAATAGGCCCGCGGAAGTGGGCCTTTCGTATAAAGAAGGTTAATTGGAAAACCGTGAAAAATGAATTCCGTCAAGGCTTCAGAGCCCGGTTATAGCCGTCCAAATCGGCCTGTGCTTCACGACGGCAGAAAAAGTGAGCATAATACGTAATTATTAAATTCAACTTCCGATTTATACGACACTAGCTGTTGCCCGCAGCTTTGCATACGGAAATTATGTTTTAACTTATTCAAACTTTTATCCTGTTTTCCCGGGAAACCTTTTATTTTTCTGGGATGAAAAGTTGTCTAAGATATGACCCAGGGTATCAGTAACAATTTTACCAATTTTCATCGAAATCCATTCAAGGATTTTTATGTGATGCCCGGACAGACAAACAGACACCTTTAGTTTTATTATAGTATAGAAGATGTGTATTAACCGGGCAAGTGCGTGTCAGGCCTCGCGCAATGTAGGGTTCCGAAGTATGTAGTAAGTTTATCCACTTTTACTCGTTAACTACTTATACATAGCCGTGATAGTTTCCCTAGTAAATTCGTCATAATATAAACTAATTTTCAGAATTTTTCCACTTGTCCAACTGCAACCGTTTAGCCGGCAGGGCTAATGTGTCCCCCATTAGACTCTAACCAAAATTAGCACTTTAAAGCCAAATATTTCCCTGTATATTGTGCCCTGTAGGGAACCCTAATTGAGATATAATTTGCTTCAATGACTTCAACAACTAATCATGCATTTTTCCTACTTGTTCCTTGTCTTATTAAATTTTACAACTGAAGTTGTCCGTTTCTTTCCCAAATATATGGCCCGCCTAGTTTCAATATACGAGTAATTGGCCGTATCAAACTTAACCGAATAGATTTGTTCCGATAACAGCTACGTGCTTCCTTTTAGGCTTTAACTCTTTTACCACGGTTTGATACTTTTATTTTCTAGGTACCTATCAAAAAATTGTTCGTCTTTTTACTTCTTTTCAAAATTCAAAATAATTTATTCATATAGGTATCACTGATACACTTAGGCAAGTCATTTTTGGCTTTTCGGAAAGTTGCTTTGTAATGGAAGAGAAGAAAAGCCTAAGGAAACTCCTCAGCACATCTTTTTTACACCACATTTTACAGTTTAAATCGAATGAAATCTCAGTTGAAGTCTTACATATGGCTAAAAGCTAAACTAATTAATACTAAGCTCAGTTACGATCGTAATATGAACATGTCAGTCGACTTTTGCTTTCGATGGAGTAGAGATCGATGCCAAGTAGGTCGCTACTTTCACGACACAGCATAGCACCCGCTTTTTTATTTTCCTATATTGCTTATTAAGGGTTTATAGCTTTACAGCTCTTTAATTAGCATTATCGATTGAATTGGTAACTTAGAATTTTTGTGTAACTTAAAATCCGGATTACTATTGCTGTTGATATGAATAACCTAACCCACAACCTAACCCAATTTATCTTATATATTTTTAGGCAGCACCCCCGCTCCAAAAGAAAAGTGGAAAATATCTATCGATAAAACCGCCTGTTGTATAATAAAATAATTAATTGTTATGTATCTTTGTGGTGTAGGTGAACGTTAGTACGTCGATCTCAAATTAACACTTAAATTCACAGTTACCAAGTTGACTGTATTTTATTAATAAAATATTTTTGCCATTTCGCCAAACAATTTCTTTTAGAATTTCTATATAATTACGCCTACGCAATAAGTACTAAAACCCATATCTATGCATTGTCAGTAACTGCAACTATGCAATGAATGTGCGAGCGTGTGAACCGGGCCTTACATTTTCACTCGGTGAAAACTAGGCCTAAGTTACGTAGTGATTACGATGTCTCTTTGGAAATTTCCTTGATAAGTCATATACTATTCTATGACCATTATATACTATTCTAAAACTGATTTAAAATATTGTATTTTATTTATAACTCATTTAATGCATAATATTAATGTAAGGTTGGTATTTAAAAAGCGACCTACTAAATCTGAGCTGCAAAATGAAAATAACTAAATAAAAATAACTATTTTTTCATTTGTTTGCCAACTACGAGGTATTACATAATTTTTTATTCTACCACCATTTCGGAAAGGTGTTTTGTTATACCAAGAGAAGAAAAGGCCAAAGAAACTCAAGCTCAAAAAACTATAAGAAATATCCTCTTTGTCCCCAGGAAAGCATCTAGTGTTCAGCACAGACCCAGAATCAGTGAAAGATGAGTTCGCGTTCGACAACCCTGGCTTCCGGCAGGAGGAGCGTCATTGGCAGCACGAAGCACCAACCCTACCTCTTGGCGGGAAAACCCACGTCCTACACGCCGAGTTCACGAAGCCCGAGCTGAGCAAAGATGACTCTTATTTACATGTAAGTAGAGATTAATGTGCAGTACACTGAATTATGTTTCAGGCAGGATTATAAATATTTTTTTTAAGGTGCATCCGATAATAGATAGGTACACTCTTATTTGAAAACATACATACATACATTTAGTAGAACCAGTAGATTCTCCCATACATAATATGACAAAGCGAGATCACCAGTTACAAAATCTACGTGAAAGACAAGAGACAAAAATATTATTTTTTGTCCCCGTCACTGTGGCCGATTATACTACAATATATACAGGGTGTCCCAGCACCAAGTGACCGCCCGGCGTCTATTGATTATGTGGACAAAACTATCGACAAAAACCATTAAAGTAAAGGTCTTATCGGTTTGGTTTATTTTTTATTAGCTTTTTAATTTTTTTGTAGAAAAACCTGACTTGTTGCACTATTTTCAAAATATTTTTTTTGTTTTTACATTTATTTTCATTCTGTTTTTTGTATTTACTAGCTGTTTTCATAGTTTATCTATTCAAGGTATAAAATCTACCTAAAATTGAATACGATATTTTTTTTAAATAAATTAAGTGAATTTTTTTTGAAAAAAAATACCTTTTTTCATTTAATTTCGCTAAAAAGTTGGGAAAATGCCCTATGAATATTATTATTTTATTATTTATTATTAAATAACATGATATTACCTACAAAATCTCATAAAAATGTTTGTAGTTACCTCGGTCATTTACCGAACTACAAACTCTTGAAGTATCCACCCCATTTTCGATAATAAGAAGAGTAGACTTTTAAATCCAGGCTAGTGGATCATTTAAGTGTTTTACTATCAAAAATACCTTTTGCCCTTTGATAGAATAATT
Source organism: Thymelicus lineola (assembly GCA_963932265.1). Lineage (NCBI taxonomy): Eukaryota > Metazoa > Arthropoda > Insecta > Lepidoptera > Hesperiidae > Thymelicus > Thymelicus lineola. Next base: position 4,155,134 of record OZ010698.1, on the reverse strand, counting down.
TTAAAGGTAAGGAAACAATAAAAACAAATGGAAATTTAAATCATTTATTTAAAAAAAAGAGTAATTCATTCATAATGTTTTCGAAACGACCGCCATTGGCATTAATACAGGCTAAGGCTCAAAATGACATCCTTTGAGTGGTTCTTTGCACTTCCAAGAGGTTCGCTCCTATTTTTGTAGCATCAGCATCAATACTTTGATTCAATTGAGACCTTGGAGGACCATGCTACTGGACCACCTCTCTCTCTTGGTTGGATTTAACGCCTCTTAATTATTATTTTTGGGGCCCACATTAAACAAAAAGTGTATGCTGTGCTAATAGCTACGAGAGAACAATTGAAACAGAGCATTGATGCTAATGCCATAAAAATAAAAGCGAACCTCTTGGAAGTGCAAAGAACCACTCAAAGGATGTCATTTTGAGCCTTAGCCTGTATTAATGCCACTGGCGGTCGTTTCGAAAACATTATGAATGAATTACTCTTTTTTTTTTAAATAAATGATTTAAATTTCCATTTGTTTTTATTGTTTCCTTACCTTTAAAATTATTATATCAAAGGACAAAAGGTATTTTTGATAGTAAGACACTTAAATGATCCACTAGCCTGGATTTAAAAGTCTACTCTTCTTATTATCGAAATTGGGGTGGATACTTCAAGAGTTTGTAGTTTGGTAAATGACTGAGATAACTACAAACATTTTTATGAGATTTTGTAGGTAATATCATGTTATTTAATAATAAATAATAAAATAATAATATTCATAGGGCACTTTCCCAACTTTTTAGCGAAATTAAATGAAAAAGGGTAATTTAAAAAAAAAAATTTCACTTAATTTCTTTTTAAAAAATGTCGCATTCAATTTTAGGTAGATTTTATATCTCGAATAGATAAACTATGAAAACAGCTAGTAAATACAAAAAACAGAATGAAAATAAATGTAAAAACAAGAAAAATATTTTAAAAATAGTGCAAAAAGTCAGGTTTTTCTACAAAAAAATTAAAAAGCTAATAAAAAATAAACCAAACCGATAAGACCTTTACTTTAATGGTTTTTGTCGATAGTTTTGTCCAGATAATCAATAGACGCCGGGCGGTCACTTCGCGCTGGGACACCCTGTATATTATGTTTGTGTATATTGATGTACAAAATGGAAGAGCGGGAGCGGGACCCTTAAAACACAGGCATTACTGATGCTTTAAAGATGGGTCCCAACAACATGTAACATTTTTGGACCAATAAAAATTATTAATTATTAATTCTTTAATAATGTTTGTCACAAGTGCAAACAATGTGTGAGTTGTGACAAACAATGAAGAGTGAGAATTATTAGGAAATTTAAAGTTTCAGTTTGTTTTTAAACAGAAAATCGTAGTAAGTTCAAATAAGATAATTATATAAGTTTAAGTACGACGGGGGGTAGCTGTATTCTGGGCTGTTTGTTAAATTTTGATACATTTATTTTAAAATAACTTCAAAGAAACGTAAATTCTGTCTTAATAAGATAATAATATGTGCGGCCACGCCGTGGATGAATCTATAGCTACTCCATCTATGGTGCAAAATATGACAGATATGAGCTCTACCTCATTTGTAAACGGGTTATCCATTTTCAAACTGGTACAACTTTTTAGACTCTGTCGACCTAAGTTTAATATTATCTGTAAATTCGTGAGAAAATTACATAAGGCTGACCATACACGTTTAAGTGTATTTATCAAGTTTGCAGCGGACCTGACGCGGCATCCAGTAAACTTGACGGTGTATGGCCACGGTATAGCTATCTGGCCATATACCTATCTCATGGAGACTGGATGCCGCATCAAGTCAAACTGCACACTTGACAAGTACACTAGATCGTATATGACCAACTATACTGGTATAACTGTGACTAATTGCTGATTGTTTGATAGGTAATTATTAGAATTAACATATCGATGCTAAATGACCAGGTGGTTGTTCTTTTATAGTAGTGGAAATGATTATAATTGTTACATTACCGTACACTATAGTAATTTTAATAATGTAACAATTATGACGTATTCGTTTTTACTTTGTAATTGTTTCCACTGGAAGAAAAACAACATCAAAACTTTTTATTTTAGTAAAGTAGGTACAGTAAATATTTAGACACGTTTTGTTACAAATTTTTATCCTACTAATATTATAAATGTGAGAGTTTGTCAGGATGTTTGTTTTTATCTTTCACGCAAAACTACTGAATGAATTCACTGGTAGATTATGATTTCGAAAAGCAACTAGGCTACTTCTTATCCCAAAAAAAGTGGTCAAAGCCGCGAGCAGATTTGTATTATATTGCTTAACTAAATGGATGATGAAGTAATATTTAGTTTGTCACTTTTCATAATAAAATGGTCAGAATGTTGCGGTGCAAAAGGTGCTAAACAACAGTTTTTGCACAAGTTTTCGCAATACCACCAATACTACCATGTAACACTGTTGTCATTACATCTGTCTTTTACGCAAAAAAGTAGATAAACGCAGCCTATAAGCAGTCGATTGCAAAATAAGTTGCATAGCTATATGCAATAATATGCACGGATTTAAGCTGATCTTGCGCATGTTGGGTTGCCAGTAAACGTACGTGGACCAATTTGTAATGGACTTTTCTATCTAATCTAATATCTTTAAACGAGCAATTCTTGTATATATATATATATAATTGGAATCTCGGAATCGGCCCCAGCGATTTTCATGAAATTTAGTATATAGGGGGTTTCGGGGGCGATAAATCGATCTAGCTAGGATTCATTTTTAGAAAATGTCGTTTTATCGGTGTTTTCAGGCAATGATAAACTTCTACAATATACTCTTCCTGACATCTATTGGCAAGTAGCAATACTAAAGCTACTTTAGTAAATGGCGTTGAAGTAACACTAAACCGAGCAAAGCTCGGTCATCCGGGTACTAAGATATAAATTGAGATGTTTTTAAATACATATATTGGGGGAGGATAGTAACTATATTGTAATATAATTTGGCTGCAAAGTACATTTTGTGCTTAATTAAGCTTTCTATCATGTCCTAAAAATTAGCATAAATATACAATATTCCTCGAAGTCAAACCGCACCCTCAGTGGAAAAAAGGCATAAGTTGAAAATTGCAATTTTACAGGAGAGCAAAAAAACTGTTAAAATATCAGTAAGTAGTTAAAGGAATTTATATTACGATTTCTTGCAGAAAACCGTCAAGATTAATGATAAAAGTTTGAAAAAAATTGAGCATACGCAGCTTTTGTCCCTCTTTCCAAATCAAATCAAATCAATTTGGAATCCACCTTGCTATTTTGTTGCAAGTTTATTTAAGAGCATAAAAAGTTTTTGTTAAAATGTGGCAACACTGCAGATATCTGTTACGTGGTAAGATACAGGCAGTTGCCGGAGGAATGCCGATTGAGCTCGCTGGCGTAATGATCACTCAGCCGCCGGCTAGCCAGGAATTTTATGTCGCGTAATAACTGTTTTACAAGCTTTACGACAGTTTTCACGAAAACTAATTTGTTCACCAATACCAATGATATTTAAAAACTATAGATACGTCATGCCCTTACAAATCAACCAAAAAATCTGTTCCGAAAAGAGCTACAACACACACACGTTTATCTTTTGTTTCACCACCACACACTGCAATAACACACGAAGGCATTTTAACGTTGTATGTCAAATCTCAAGCACTTCTGACAACAACAAAACTGCCTATCGTCTTGTATTGACAGAGTGACTACGAGCAGACGAGGTCAATTTACCTCTCTTACGATCTTCATCTTTGGCGCGCTAGTGACATATCTGCCTCTTTTTTACTTATAATATCATTGAGCAATACATAAGAAATTGTATTATGTTGGTGGTCAATTCAAACTTATCGTTAATTTCATATCAGGCATTTACTATAAAAATATATACTCATGAATGTCTATTTTTCTTTTAATTACTAAAAAAACTCCTGAGCACATATTAAGGCGTAAAGGCGTAAGTAAAGGCGTCAGTGATGTCTTTGGTGTTACAAAACTAATACCACTTCTTAGCGATGACCACTCAGCATCAGTTCCATCAATCCATGGTGCCTTTGGTGGCAACGGTGACTTACCATCAGGCACCTCGTCTGCTTTTCAGCCATTTCCAAAAAAAAATCATTAACTGAGATTTCCCGCGATTAAAATTATCTTGACACCTGGCAACACCGACTCAATTAGCCACGCACGCAGGAATGCAAATCCAGTTGTAGTGATCGGAATGTCGAGCGTGTAATGTTGGTACCACTGTTGGTACTTATACCACAGCTTATACCACGCTGTCTACTATACATACGACTAGAGGTTACAATAGGTATGCCAACACTTGAGAGGAATTCCGCTTGGTTTTCTTAACTAACGGAAATCAGAAATGAAATGGAATGTATTCTAAGTTAATTTTGGAATGTACATATTTAGTAGTGTTTAAAGGGCGTTTTAAATTATGAAATTTTAAATTAACGCAAAGTAAAACTGCCTTAATGTATTTAAAAATTAGAAATTACAATAATGAAATTTAATTCTCTGAATTTGTGACAGCTGGCCAGGAGAGGGGTATCAAATGTGATATGTTTTTAATGTAACAATTTACTAAGTTTAATAACCAAATTCGTTTTTTTTTGTTATGTCGTCGGTCGTAAAGATTATTTTTATATTTTTATTACATTACAAAAATTCAGTCTCAGAAAACAAAATTTTTGACAATTTAAAAACTAAATATACCTAATACTGGACAAAGCAAGTTCGGGTTACTAGTAACATTACATGTTACCAATTGATTATTAAGTTAAAAATTCGTTACTTAAATATTCGTTATCACAAACTACATTAACCACATGGCCTATATCGGTTTCACAATTAATTATCACAATCAGTTTAATCACCTACTTTAATTTGACGAAATAAGTAAATATTGCAAACGCAATAAGTGCACAACAAATTTTTTTTACTCGCACATGTGAGAGAACTTGTTAAAGTCGAAACATGACATTGTTTTTTTTTTAATCAGCAAAGAAAGCTGGTATTCTTTTTATAAATTAATACTCATACCTCCGCACCAGAGTTTCCCTAACAAATGACAGTTTTACTATCCAAGGCTTCATTGCCAATCAACAGATGAGCCGTGAGATTGAAGTTAAGCATTAGTTAACATACTTACATATAATTACACAATAAATACCTACCTGATACCACGTTCCAATGGCAAACTTAAGGCATTTTTTCCTTAACAAAAAAGCCTTTTGTTTCTATAAACCATATTGAATCTTGTTCGCGTAGGTCCAATTTAGTTCTTGTTTATAAAAGCGGAAAATTCCATGTCCTGGATACAATAGATAGATTATAGTGTTGATTATAGTTAAAACCGTTTATCTAATGTTTGCTTTAAATGTTAACATTAATTTAGTGGTTAACTGTGTTTCGTCATATTATCTACGTTTTAAGCAATAATTGACATATCTATGTTTCTTTTGTTATACTAAAGTTACGATAACAAAACTACTCAGAAAACGATATATGACATTAATTTGCAATTTCATTCTTAATAATGTAAATTATTGAGTTGTCTGTACTCTGTACTTCAAAAATTAAAGAACAATGCCCAAAAATTATTTTTTATTTTTGTTAGCGTCTTAAAACGTCAGTTATACCGAAGCAATTCAATAATTTTTTTACGTATTTTAAAATTAATACCTATACCCGTATTACCCAGCGTAAAATAATTTTATTAATAAGAGATGAATTGACTATAATAACAATGATGTCAACAATGTCAATTTTCATTCGGGCACTCACTTCGATACATAGCTTGTATCAAGCAAGATATAAGGAGACTTCTGGCCAATATTACAGACAGAATTTCGTTATAAATGTTGGTATGACAAATGTAATGATGTCAAATTTCCATTTCCGGTTGTCAATCAAAAAAAAGTCAGAATAAAATAATGTTGAAAATTACAGGCAGCCGTAAGTCTCCCCTACTCTATGACTCAATGGTTATAATAAGAATTCAATCTCAAAATACTTTGGTTCTGGGGTGTATCTGCTGAAAGTTCTTATATATCTGTTCTTAGCTCAGAAATTAAAGCGGCGATTTCTAGATTTTTTTTATTTTAAGACGCTAATGTTGAAAATGAAATAAAACGATGTATGGCAGTTGGGCATTGTTCTTTATGCTCTTAGAAAAATAAGGCGGTATACTGACGTCTAAACTGCTGGGATGGTTTATTTTACATATTTCCACAGGTTTTGCCTTATGCCATTTTGCTGTGGGGCAAAGAATCCAGTATAGAACAAACTTCATACTACAAAATATAGCTCTTTTTTGTAGTATGAAAATTTAGGGCTATTTATAAACTTAGGTCTCGGGATTTTTGCGTGAAAAGTTCGAAGAAATATTATAGGTATACTTACAGTAGCTTCACAGTATATTTATAGTAATGTAGTTTTATACGGAACTAGCAGTTGCCCGCAGCTTCGCACGCGGAAATTATGCTTATTATGAAATTATATTTGTACCCCTCACAGAAGATTTAATAACAGGTTTATTTATATTGAATTTAGGAATTTATAAAGTAAAACCTACGATACAATCAACAAAAGTTTTCTAAAATATGACCAAAAGTATAAGAAACAACTTAACTAATTTCCGTCGAAATCAGTTCAAGGGTTTTGATGTGATGCCCGGACAGACAAACAGACAGACAGACAAACAATAATTTTAAAAACAAATTTTTGGTGCTCTACCACGTTATTGATGTGTTATTTATTGGTTAAAAATTTCAATATTAATCCCTCTCTCTCTCTTTCTCTCTCTCTCCCTCTTCCACTCCTAGTCCCTCTCCAGCTTCCTGTCCCTCACCCTCTGCCACACCCCCTCCCGCTGCGTGTCCCATTCCCGGTCTCTCTTCCACTCCCTTTCCCTCTCGCTCTCTCATTTCCTGTCCCTCTCCCTCTCCCGCTCCCGGTCCTTCTCCCGCTGCCTGTTCCGTTCCCGGCCCATCTCCCGCTCCCTCTCCCGTTTCCTGTCCCTCTCCCTCTTCCTCTCCCGTTTCCTGTGCCTCTCCCTCTCCTCCCGCCTCCTGTCCATCTCCTGCTTCCTGTTCCTCTCCTCTTCGAGAAAACCGTGATACAGTTATTTTTTGTGTCTAACTATAGTAAGCTTTTATACAAAATTTCACCCTTCTTACTTCAAAACTGACGAAGTTGACATACTAACTTACACACTCTTATTTAACCCTTTAAGGGTTGGTTTTCCAAAAAAAAACACAACTTTAAAATTTTGTTTCTAATGTTGAGCTAATATGTAAATTTTCATGTTGTTAACTTCAAAAATGATGAAGTTGCGTATGAGTTCCATCCTCTTAAGTCTAAATTAACCCTTTAAGGGATGATTTTCCAAAAAAAATGTGTTAAAGTTAACTTTTGTTTATTACTATATATTAACAAAAATTTTCATATTTATCCCTCGAAAACTGGTGAGGTTGATTTGTATGTAGTTGACTATCAACCCCGATTTTTAGGGGATGAATTTCAAGAAAACTGTGATACAGTTATTTTTTGTGTCTAACTATAAGCTTAAATACAAATTTTCACCCTTCTTACTTCAAAACTGACGAAGTTCCCATACTAACTTGCGCTGCCTTAATTAACCCTTTAGGGGATGATTTTCTAAAAAAACGTAATACTTAAAAATTTAGTTTCTAATTTTGAGGTAATATGTAAATTTTCATGTTTTTAACTTCAAAAATGACGAAGTTACATACTACGTTCAATCGCTTACTTTAACCCTTTAAGGGATGATTTTCCAAAAAAATATGTTAAATTTAACTTTTGTTTATTACTATAAACTTGCATAAAAATTTTCATAATTATAACTCTAAAACTAACGAAGTTGGTTTGTATGAAAATGACTTCGGACCCCTATTTTTGCTACTTAGGGGATGAATTTTCAAAAATCCGTTCTTAGCTGACGTCTCCTTAGCATAAACTATCTCTCTGCCAAATTTCATCGTAATCGGTTCGGTAGTTTCTGAGATTTTTTGTTTAATCAGCGGTGTGTCTCTTTTCAATTTTATATATATAGATAATATAAGCGCGTATAAACTAAATTGTGATAAAATCGCCAAACATTCATTTAATAAACATGTAGGTATTATAAAATCTCAACTCAAAGGTTACTAATAGACGCATGGAAATGACCAGCTCTGCAACTAGTTCAAATTAGTGGTTTTTTTTTTGTAATAAATATACCTATGTTGTACTTTTATTTACTATTTCTTTACGGCTTTTCTTCTCCTCCATGACAAAGCACCTTTCCGAAAAGCTGGTAGATTAAAAAAATACATGAATAAGTGTATCAGTTATACCTATATGAATAAATTATTTTGAATTTGGAAACAGAATTGGTGCACATTACCATAATATAACATTTATTCCTAATTGATGTATAAAACGTTACCGCGTTGTTGACCTTATAAAAAACAAATAAATAACTTGTTTTCTGTTTGTGTATGTACTTTAAAAGTTTAAGGACCCTTTCCTAGTTTCAAATCCAGATAATCCGAAGTCCAAACTTAATGTTATTAAAACGTAGTAGTAATTTTTTTTCAAATATTCGACATTTTCAAAACAAAAGATAGAATTGAATCCGCAATGAAATGACAGAAGGAATTAAAACATGTCTATGCGACATCTAAAGGTTGTTTCGTTTTTATTGGCTATTTGGTTAATGTTAATAGTTCCCGAGGGTAGCATACCTCGTTCTACTTGGAGCTAAAATGGGGCTACATTTTAGCTCCAAGTAGATACCAGTGATACTAGATAAATGACCGGGCACTATATTTATGAGGTTAGATTACACGGAAGATTACCAGCTTTCAATTTGGATAGTGTTTTATTATTATATTAAGTAAGTACTCGTAGTATGCTTTGATTTTGTCAGCATTTTTCGTAAGAATATTATTTATTGTTCATTGATTTTTCCCTATTGTTTAAGGATATTACGTAGTGTTACTCGTGTTGCAGATATAAAGCTGTAATAATTTGGCTGTGGCCAATTGAACCTAAATTGTTACATAGGACTTATGTTGCGTCCACACGTATTAAGTAGATAAGTAGTTAACTAAATTTTAACTAAATTTTAAGTAAAAAGTGCCCGTCCAAACGTGTTAAGTGATAAGCCCCGCCCACCTACTTAACAGAAAAATAGAAAAATTTCTAAATTACTTATTTACTTGGGTACTAAATTACTTATCTACTTAACTGCTAAAATGTCCGTTTACACTTATTAATTTACTTAAAATTAAGTTAAAATTTAGTTAACTACTTATCTACTTAATACGTGTGGACGGGACATTACACATACTTTTCAGTTGATAAGTAAATATGTACTTTTTCTTCGTGTTGTCATGATGAGTCCTGTAGCCCAGTTGATACTGACCTTGCCCGCCTAGTAAGGAGTCATGAGTTCGATTTCTGGAAAACAGAAAAATGTTTGTTGTCGGTTGGTGTTTGTATCTTACATTTATTTGTGTATATTTAATCTATGCTACACGCGAGTCGCGACGCAAGGAATCCTGTTGGTTGAGTGTATGTTCAAAATATAAAAATGTATTTTGATACATAAGTAAACTACTATAATCTAAACATATGTATAACTACGACTCGTTCGCCGTTAGGAAAATTATATTCTAATTATGATTACAACATGCCTTAAGAATTTGTTAATTGCTTATGAATTATGATAAAAGATTATAAGAAAAATTGATGTCATTGTTTTTTTTTATCTATAGTCACGTTGTAATTTGGCGGGAAGCGAACAAAACCCCTGAAATAACTGTAAATCTACCTTTATTTAGTTTTGCGGAGGCATCGTTATATCGTAAACCTCAAAAGATACTATATCTTTGCGTTAACCTTGGAGAAGCAAGGTGTGTAACTGCAGCCCACAGGCCTCAGGTTGGGTTATGCGAGTATTTGCGCCGTATTTTAAAACGACAACTTTTTTGAAGTAATACAAAGTTTCTAGAAGCAAAGGACAAAATATTGTTGTTAAGAGTGATATTAAAATTTACACTAAAGTAATTTCAGAGCATTTGAGATATTTTAACGCCTTTCGCGTGCATCTTTTCAAATGTTGTGTGAACTTGTGAGTGCTTCAATGTTGTGCTAATTAATTATTATTTTAATTAAATTAAAAATGATTTATAGAAACATACTGTTTCTGTAGGTACTCTGTAACATTGTTTGTTAATATGTTTTCTATCCTTCGTCTTTCTAACGAGAGTCTTGAGATTTATATTCTTAAATCTCTCTTAATGAGATAATGTTGTCAGGTATTCCGTATTTAAGCTTAGCTTTAATGGAGCTTAATTCCAGCTTAACCTCAATAGTTCTAAATTATTAATTTAATTTGGCATGGATATTTAATAATACCCAGAATTGTAGAATAAAATATTGAAAAACATTATTTTTTCAGGGTACCTCCCCTACAGGTAACGTGAGGATGAATTTTTTATTCGTCGCGCACCGTACAGTGTGGGGTATCGTTGAAAAGGTCTTTCAAAAATATTATGGGTCTTCTAACACCATTTTTGGAGTTAGGGGTCCGTTTGCGAAATATTTGGCTTTAGTGCTAATTTTGGTTAGAGTCAAATGTCCCCCACCCTCCTGGTTAAACGGTTGGAGTTGGACAAGTGAAAAAATTCCCAAAAGCAGGTTATAAGATGAATTTACAGGAAAACTATAACGGCTATCTTAGCAAGTAGTTAATGAGTAATAATCGATAAACTTACTATTTCGGAACGCTACATTGCGCATGTCCCAATGATATTATATATTAAAAAGAGGCAGATATGTCATAAGCGCGCGCGTTGTGTGACTCAAAAAGTTCCCAATTGGGAACTCTTATTCAGGTGAAAAAAGAGATAGCGATGTAGTTTTGACGCGAGAGCGATAAAGACGTGCGATAAAGCAATAAAGCGTGCCTTGCGGACATCGGAACAGATTTTTCGATTGGCATAAGGGCATAACGTATCTATATTTATTTAAACATCATTGGCATGTCCTGACACGCACTTGCTCAGTTTTTCTAGAATGAAAAGTGAAATGTTGGTAACGTGTTTCGATGGCAGTATCAGATACAGTTGGTTGACAGTTATTGTTTGATAAATTGTTAAATTAGTCAATGTTTACGAACGGTGGTGGCTGCTTATCTCAGACAAACAATTACCTAAATGATACAAGGTCTCCCATAAAACTATATTAACACTGACAGTCTCTGTGAAAATTATCAATTTCTTATTAATTTCTGAGACTGTATATTATTATCTCTGTTTTCAATAGTTAATCAATTCCCTAAAATAAATTGAAATGAAATAAAAGGTGTGGGTTTATTTATCGAGCGGTTTTTATATTCGAAATTCGAATTCGTTAACTAGTAATTCTTTTATTTATCACTTATACTTATTTATGCTTGTCAATTGCAAATGTTTGATCCAAGGTGGTAAATTGAGATGAGTTCCGGGTCGGGCGCATTAACAAGACAGCCGGTCTATTATGAACTCTTAATTTCAACCAATGTAAACGTCAAATTTGTGTTACGAAAGCGGTCACGTGACACTTTTAGCCAATCATACGTCGTTTAAATCCCGAGAAATGAATTGCCTAGAACATGAATGGTTTTATAAAAGTTCATAATAGGCCCGCAGGTTACTCGTCTGCTTGCTTACATAAAAACTAAGATATTTAAGTAATAACCAGCGTATTAAAAGATTCCAAAAGGCTTAGTTCTCACGGCTGCAGCAATGGGAGTAATGCGCATGATGTCATAGCTTTCAATAATAATGACCAAGTATAAACATGGTGCGTAGTTTAACCACGGATTATTTAAACTTGTTTACACTTGTATTTAAGACGTCGCGTTATTTCGGTTCGTAGTAGGTAGTACCTATGTACCTGTTACGAACAGATTATTGCTTTAGATATTTTTTTGTTATGTGTCATGGTTTCAAAACACGCTTCTATATTAAGAGGAATATAATAAACGTAAATACCTTACTAAGGACACTCGATTAAGTCACCTTTCAAACAAAAAAACTAGATCAAAATTGGTTCATTTTGTTTCCGTTTGGGAGCTACGATGCCACAGGCAAACATCTGTATACACACTAAGTATACACAGATACACTTTCACGACGTCAAACTTATAACACTCCTCTTTTTTCGTCGGGGGTTAAAACTGATCTTTACATAAACTCAGCTCAACATAATTTATTTTATCCTTTTAAAAAGTTGCGGTATAATATCGGAATCAACTTGGTGGAGTATGCTTTAGGTCTCCTTAATAGGAGAGACCCGTGCTCAGTAGAGGGCCATCAATGGGTTAAAGCCATAATAATTATGATTATATACGTTATATTTTAGGGCTTTTCAACGCCTCATCCGAACCACGCCTAAGACCGAGAATTATCGCAATTATAATACGGTCACTGATGATCTATAGTCTCTAAGATTACAGATAAAGTGTTCAACATTGAGCGGTTTCATTGTTATGTTTCCTTAGTTTTTGTTCGACAATTTGTCAGGCAGTCTACTACAATACCTGGTGAACTTGGGAGGCGGAAGGCAAATACAGTTTTTTATACCATAATTAACATTATTTTAATAAGGATATTTTTATAGACATTATCTCACATTTTATGATATCTGCAATTGTTCTCATGATAAGTGCCTAAAGTTAAAGATTTTTTATTTGTCTTTAATACACGTCTAACAACAAAATTTCGAATGCATTGTTTAATCTATTGAATTACAACGTTTGGACAACATATTTGTTAATATAGATTAATTCATAGGACCATGTCCCGTTTCGGAATTAAACCCAGGTTACCTATGCATGTCATGAGGATTGTAACTATATAAAGTGTGAATGTTAATCCAGTTAAATCTGACGGGAGCTTTTTTGGCCGATGTTTGTTGAGACATCCAATAGCAATAAAATGTAATGATTTTCGTTTACATAAAACACCGCAATCAACATAATTTGACATAATTTGTCTATGGCCTAAGGTAGAAAGGCACGGACTTGAAGCCGGAGATTGTGGGTTCAAATCCTACCAAGGATATTTATTCTTGTCTGTCTTGTAATAAACTTCGAAGAGCGGGTCAACTAAATAGTGTAGAATGTATTTGTTTTTCCAGCGTGCCCAAGTACGTCGCGTGAAGTTATGGGCGCGGGACTTCACCGGGCTGGGGCTGCGGTGCGGCGGCGGCGCACGAGAGGGCGTGCGGGTGCACTCCGTACTGCGCAGTGGACCCGCCGCTGCGGCTAAACTGCAACCGGGTAAATGAATAAATAAATAACGCTTCACACTCATAGCCACATTAGGAGTCCTTGTACAGTGGGAGTCATGGACAATACATAAATACAACAGGCAAACGCCCAGACCAAGAACAGAAATTCAAACTCATCATTCAAACCGACTCGCTGGGAATCGAACTCAGGACCCTTGGCGTGGCGATTCAGCATGGTAACCATTGCACCACAGGGGTCGTCAAATATACTTTGTAAGTGGGTAACTAAATATCCGATGCATTCCTGAAATCCGCGCAAGGAAGTCCCTACTGGTTAGGATTTGCAGTTTTTTTAATACTCATCCGCCTAATAAATAACCTTTGCACATGGGTGTACCTAGCTTCGGAAGCTAGAAGAGAATTAGAGTTTTTTAGGTTAAGCTTAGAAAATCCAAGGATAGCTGCACTTCCCACGGTACGATCATGGATTTATAGAACGGATGGTATGATTATTATTTAGTATTTTTCAATAGCCCGGGCAGACGCTTACGTGACAAATAAACCTCAGCCCTCAGGTCATGTATAACCGTGTATTAAGCGCTTATTCAAACAGACATAATTCTTCTTTTACCAGACACAGGTACATTACGAGCGTTTTCCGTTTCCTGTTCAATCTAAATCACTTCTCCGTAGTTACTACCGAGCAGCAAAAACAATGGTAGCTCAAGAAAGTCACTCTCGACAACATTAGAAACGTGGGCTACCGTAATTATGCAGTGTTCATCTACATCTCTAGTGGATGGTGACGACCGCTACGCACAGCCGTTGCGTACGTTTCACTCGCTTTGCAAATGTTTGCAAGTGTACTTATTAAGATTGTTTCTTAAAACTGATACTGCTGCGTATGAGGGAATATTCGTACGCTTTGCTTTTGGTCCCACTTGTGTTGTAATTGATACTAGCTCGCTTTGTTTCGGTTTTTGTATAGATCCCTAATTACTCAGGAACAATAGAAATCGGTCCAGTACTTTTTGAATAGGTATAGTATAGTTTAGATAGTTGTAAGCGTTATTTTAATACGATGATAATACACATCAAGTATTGTCAAAATAATAGACCTATAATAAAAACAGGTAAATCCTGTCATTGGGGAGATTGTAGACTTCAATGAACATTTGAAGTCTTATGGTGACCATACAGGATCAAGTGCACTTGTCAAGTTTGCAGTTTGACTTGACACGGCATCCAGTGTACATGAGATAGCTATACCGTGGCCATACACCGTCGAGTTTCTGGATGCCGCGTCAAGTCCGCTGCAAACTTGACAAGGATGCTTACTTGTTCATGTATGGCCGCCATTAGATAAGAGAGTAGTATAGAAGCAAATACAACTACTCACTTAGTTTTGAAATTAATGTGTATTGAATAAAATTAAAAAGAAAATATGTACCTACTTATAATATTAGACGTACATTTCCATCAATATACAACTACACCAGAATATCAATAGGTACATAAAAGAACGATGTACTTATGTACGTTGTACCTTGGCACTTGGCCACTTGTAATGTAATGCCGACATGCATCGGAGCCGTACGCCATTTCCAAGGATATTAGACCTCTTCACAACTCACTGCATGGAAATAACTGGAATAAATCAAAATTATTTTGATTTTCATGTCTGGTTTCAAACACAACAATGTAATAATAATAAACTCGATAATAAATCATCCAGATTGGCCAACACATCACGTGTTTTTTTTTTCAACTAATATGGTTGACGAGCTTAGCTATCCAGCAAGAACGTAGGGTCGCAGGTTCGATTCCAAGTCACGTCAAACATTTTGTCATAAACAGATGACTGATTTCAGGTTCATGATTTTCGTTGTCTCAGCCGTCTTTGATCTGTATATCAGTAACCAATAGTATAATCTACGTAACAATGCCAATGTCAGTGACTATAATATTATTTCTCATTAAACATCCTCCTATTTTCTTCCAGGTGACAAAATCAAAAGCATCAAGATCGAGTTCACGGGAACGCCTCTAGAAGATGCTGTAGCAATCCTGTCGCTAGCTTCTCCATACCCCGTGGAGCTGGAGATTGTCGAGGGTGGCCGCACCAGTGGCCAGGGCTGGGGGGTGCATCATCCACTCTTGAAGAGGGCTGGGTCTACTGGCGATGTCAGCACGGTACGATTTTTGAAAATAAATTCCCATAAAACACCTCCCTGCTGCACACCATTTTTGAAGACGAGTGAAGATCGTCCTATTTGTTAAATAATCTTACAGTGTCCTTTTATCATAATTTGTTATTTAAAAATAAGATAATTTTAAATACAAATGAAACATTTAATGCCAAAACCAATTTTTGTTTAGTATTATTTTTTATTTACTAATATTCACTATTATGTGCTATTATTATCAAATTTTACTATTATTACTATTTAATTCATATTTTAAAAAAATGTGAAAATTGCATTACAAATATTACTCGTGTACAAAAATGTATTATTTAATACTTTAATACACTCCTTAGGTACACTAGATTTTAGGATTCTTTTAGTAGACCAAATATACTAAATATATATTTATTATTTATCTATAATATATTTTTATCTCTCAATAGCCTACAAATAGGCAGAAAAGACACCAGATGGTAAGTGACTTTTTAAACCAAATCCTTCACCATTAGTAAGTACTCAAAAACGAACCTGAAACTTGGTAGATACCTAGGTACGTCTTTGTTCAACCCCGCAACTGAAATTAACGTTTACTATCATTTCGCGGTTAATTCCACAGTTTCTAGAACCAGGTAGACTTAGAAACAACCTGCCACTCTACCTACCTCTTAACAGTGTTAACACCAACATTTAAACTTATGAAAGCAATTATAGACACAACACACAACAAAACACTAATTAAAAGTTCATGTTAAAATTCAATTTCAAAGCCATAATTATGTATTCTATAAATATTATTGTTCTTGTAAAAATATTTTAAAAATCCGTGAGTGTAAGTGGCCACTTTAAACAATTGTTATCACTTTACCATAATTTTTCAAAGGCGCCATATACAACCACTGCATTAACATTCCGTATAACATTCACGAAATCTAGGTTGAATAAAATACGTAACGCCTTATAAAGTTATATAATCTAGTTCGTCTATCGTTCTGCCAAATGCATAATTTACATAAATATGTACATGAATGTAACAATAGGCACCAGAACCAAACATTATGCATAACTTAGAATTATTATTTCTCATACAAATTCTACGCATCAGTCATATCATACCAGACAAACGATTTGACCTTTCAATTCAAACAAAATGTGCTAGCACACAGACCAAGTTGCAATTGCTACTAAAATAACAATAGCAAAGTGTCACATATCTCAGTAATGTGTAAGCCAATATAGATGTTATGGTAAACAAAATACGGAAGCGTTTCGGTCAACAGACCCATTGTGTTGCAGCGTTGTTGGATGTGCAATGCGTGTTTAGAATACAAGTCGTATTACGTTGAGGAATGCTCGGTGGCTATTGTTATGAGTGGAACGAAGAAAGTCCTAAGTGATATAGATTGTTAAAATACAATGGGCATTCTTATCTACTTTTTATCTTGTGAGGTCATTGATGTTTGATAGGGTTCAAACTGATATAGTTCGTCTAGTTTATATGTCTCATGGGAATGTTATTTTTCAATTAATCAGCAGAACGAATAACTGCATTCGATTCATCTTCAATCTACGAAAATATGATCATATCTCCAGCTAAAATGGCTTACTATTCGACAGATTGTCTTGGTTCTGTATTCAATTTTGCATGATCAAACCAAAGGAACTTCTCTTTCATACCTCAAGGAAAATTTTCAGTTTCTCTGCTCCACTAGTGACAGGGAACTACATTAATAAATAAAACAAATGAAAATAATAGAAAAAAAACTGTTCTATATCACTGGTACTAGAAAATATATTTTTTTGGGAGTATTATTGCTTCTTCCAAAATTGCACACGATAGCGACTTATTCAACTTTCACTTTGAAAAGCTCTGAAAAATATTTTTACCATTTTTACACCATTTTCTCAGATTTGAAATACATCAAATATTTTTCTAGTGTAAGTCCACTCATTATTAAAGGCCAATTTAAATAATACCCCTATAAATAAATACCACTTCAAGCAATTCAAGGTTGTTTCACGACAAGAATTA
Organism: Thymelicus lineola; assembly: GCA_963932265.1. NCBI lineage: Eukaryota > Metazoa > Arthropoda > Insecta > Lepidoptera > Hesperiidae > Thymelicus > Thymelicus lineola. The sequence goes on along the minus strand of OZ010698.1, from coordinate 4,137,594 downwards.
ATTAAATTTATGGTCACGTTGTAAATACTTATAAACAAATGAGTTTAATAAATTGATTTGTATGTATTAAGATAGATACACCACACCAATCAAGTTTATAACTCATAAAACTCCTATGGAAATCACAGCGTCATGGCCATCTTAAGCATGGAGTGACATTCATTCGTATTGTGAATTATGTATGTTTACGCCTTAATTACACAGTATATGTTACGCATATTTTAACACTGAGCAAATTTTCTATACCGTATATATAGTGTCATATCATATTTAATACATGTAATTAATTGTTGCTTTTCTCTTTTCCAGCTTGAAAAAGAAGCAAAACACTTGCATCCCCCAAGGTCCCCGAATGCGTCGCATTCTAACAACTCCACGCTCGAAACTAAACAAGGGAAAGGAGGCATCAAGAAAATAATCACTGAAAAGATCATCACCACTACAACCCTAGAAAGGAATAAGAAAGAGAAAAAAGATGGTGTCCCGACTACGTTAGAAAGAGAAAACGAAAAGAATATAAAGCTAGCTAACAAAACGAGACATTCCGACACTACGTCTATGTTAAATAAACCTGAAAGAAATAAAAATAGGCACTCTACGGGAAGCGATATACAAATTATACAACCAGAGAATGGCGTGGCTCATATGGAACAGGCGGAAGTTCAGAAGAGAGAGTACGATCCAAAACGTGGAATGAAATTCGGCATAAGAGTGCTTCCACCAAACGTACCGGATGATGGCGTTTTAAAACAGAAAAGTGTAGAAAATGGCGCTGTGGTGCTCGAGAAGAAATCAATTGATGAACCAGATAAACCGGAACCACAGCGTCCAGCACCCACTACGCATATAAAACATGAAAATGAGACCGAACAAAAGAAACCAGTGGTTGCTAAGAGAAGAGAAAAGATGGCACCACCAATTCCCAATGCCAGGACCAAGACAAACGAATCAGAATTTAACACAACTCAAGACACATCGAAAACCTCAGAAACGTCGCAAACGAGTTTTGTAAGAACTGATTTAAATTCCAGCGGTATAAAACGGGATGAAAATGGCATACCTCAAGAGTTACCTCAACATATGTTTGAAGCAGCCAAAGCAGCTAGAAGCAATAGAAAGAGTTCCACTGATCTTATCCAAGACAAGGTAGAGTTCAAAGAAAAAACAGATCACAAGAAAGAAGAAGCACCAAAACCTGTAAAAAAATCCAAGGGAAAAGCTCCATCCCCTCCCGACACCGGGAAAAACAAATCCGATGACAGCATCTTAGATCAGCTAAAAAATGTCAATGATTTCTTGAAAAACGAGCAACAGCATTCTAGTGTTTTACAAGATACACCAAATACCTCATCTCAGTCAATGATTTCATATAATACTTCAACACCAAAGGTGATCAAGACAAAGTCTGGTTCACGAATGGAGGAATCAATTAACTTTAGCCAAGATGATATCGATGATATTGTCTCTAAACCGTTTAAGAGAGAAAGTGACTCTCTCAACAACTTCTTTGAAGATTCCAAATCAAACCTATCGTCCAATCAAGATGTACATTCAGTTTTTTCTTTAAACAATAGTGACAAAAGTGATAAAGGTTCTACTACAATTGAATTAAATAACAGTGACATAACTATCCATAGTTCTCCACTAAATGATACAGTTCAGTCTGCCTCAGATGATACCTCAATTTTAGACGAACATGAGAGAAAAGCAGCTTCATTAGGTGATTTATCAAGATTCGAACTGAGAACTAAGTCTAACAAGCCATCTACTGGAACATTAGAAAGAGCACAGAGTTTAGATATTACGGCTGATGATGCTGAGATTGAAGAAAATTCACTGTCTCCGAAAAAGAGAAAAGCAATGTCTGTCGTAGAAACCACATTCTTTGATTCTGGAACTGACGAAGCTCCATCTGATTTGATTGATCAAGATAAAAGTGTTGTAATGAAGCAAAAAGAACCACGTCTAAGTTTAAATATTGCAAAGACTTCTGCAATAGAAGGTTTAAACACTTTCCAAAGAAACAGACTCAAGAAAGCATCCGAGTTTGGCAATTTAGAAGATGCCATTGTCAAAGGATCTAGTAGTTCGGTCGATTCAGAAAAACATGAACGACAGGAAATTACTTTAAATAAACAACAAACAAATGTGGAAACTCTCCAAGATGAATCTCATGAGACATCCGATCACTTGGCTAAAAGAATAATGGATGAAAATATGAAAGTTCATTTCAAACTAGTGTCTGAATTTGCTAAATCCACATCTGACGGTAGTAATATGAGTTCTCTAGACAGTACCCAGGAAACACACAGTACAAATACAACTACGGAAAACATTCCATCACCAATCAAGTATGAGGAAAAAATAAGTATGACCTACGATACAAACATACCTGATGACATGAAAGTATCTCGTAATACTTATGTCAATAGTTTAGAAAGACCGAAATCTGACATGATGAAAAAACTATTGGCTAAAAATCCTATATTTAATGTCCATATAGACCAAAACGCACAAAGATATGAATCTTCTACGAGTAAAGAAATGTCCACACCAATGACCGATTCATTCAAATCCGCCATGCATCAACCAGATATTGTTAATTTCGATCTGAAATCATCTGAGTCAAAAGTGAGAGACAACGATGAATTTGTCAGCAATATTCGAGTCGGATCAAATAATAACAGTTTAAAAATAAATAAAATGCATAAGGAAACATCTAACGAATGGTCAGAACCTAAAAATATTCACAGTAACAATGTTGTTACCATATCAACCAATGAGAAGAACGCCAGCACAGATGAAAATAGAAAATCTTACACAAAATCTATAGAAATTGGTGAATCTGCAAGGCGGCTAGTTCCAGACGTAATTGAAGGCACAAAAAGTAGAACAGATGAAAGAGAGACTAGAACGTTGTACATGGAACCAGCAAATATGTCTTTAACAATGACTCAAGAGCCCGTACAAAAAACTGTCACTGTTAATGTAGCTGAAGATGGATTTGGAAACAAAGTAATTACCCAAAATGTCGAACAGATTTCAAACAAATACATAACGACTAAAACTGAAGCACCTTTGCAGGTGGAACAAATAACCTACGGTATAATGAAGCACTCAGGTGATATAGATGAGCTAGCTTTAGAAGAAGGCAACGTAAAGGCTATAGATAAAAAAGTATTGGAAGAAATCAAGCGACAAAATCCAAAAATGCATTTCGTTTCGGACGAACCGTCTTACACTAGAACAGAAACTATAATTTTAAACACAAAGGATATGGATGAGGAACAAGCTAAAGCTTTGATGGAAAAATTACAGAACGATCCCAATTTTATGGCACAAAAGTCTCCTGAAGAACTGTCTCGGATGGGAATAAGAATCATTCACGATTTAGAAGATACTAAAACTGCAGATCAGGATACAGTAGAATTAACCAAAACGAGGTACTCGATAAATCCGACAGCAATATCGGACTCTCAGAAGTACGGTCAAATAGAGTCTAAAGAAAGAGAATCGCAGAAGGATCACATAACGGAAATTCAAGTAGTCACAACCAGAACCGAACAAGTTCTTAAACAAAAATCGGACGTGAGTAAAGACAAAATATCAAGCCGACAACGAGCACCTCCTTACGAAGAGCCTCTCCTGACCTATGAATTGGATGTCGAAATTTTGAACGATTTCATTTCAAACGAACGTTACCACTCCGCGAAGCAGCAGGCCGACGTGAAGAAACGAACGAAAACGAATCAAACAAGCGAACCAAAGAAACGACATTCAGACTTCGATTTGCCGAGGAACAGTCACATTAAGTTCAGAACAGCCACGTACGAATCTCCGAAGGGGACGATAGTTACGAGTACTGATTTGGAGAATAGGCGACTTTCGCAGTTGGATCAAATGCAGCTGAGAGCGGCGACCGATCAGCTATCCTCGGGACAGAAGCCAACAATATCCGCCAAGCCGAGTAACATTCCCGTAAAATCCTCGGAGAAAATAAAGCCCGTGGTTGTATCATCGAAGATCCCCGTGTTCGCGACGCAAAAGTCGCTCAGTCAGGAGAACCTTTCAGACAAAACGTTTTCCTTACCTCGCTCTCCACCTTTGACCTTGAGCAGTAGTTCTGGTAACATTTCTGTGACGTCAATCAAAAGCAGTTCGAGAAGTCCCAGCGGCGGTAGATTATTGTAGACGTAGTAATCGAACTTAATTTAAGCTGATATACAGATAATACGTATTATTTTAAAACAATGTTGTTACTTATGTAAGAAACTGAATATTTTATTGGCAACTCGTACCAATTTGCAATTAAATTAGTTATAATTTGAGACTTATTAAGTGCCAGAATGATCAATAAAAAGAACATAAAATTTAATGAACATGTGCCTTATAAAGTTATTATACGATTTATGTATTTTCGTAGATATTCTTCAATATTAATATTTAATATTATACAAGATGTTATAGAATGTTGTTGGGTTGTGAAATAGTGCTTTTAGGTAGTAATGCGTTTGTCACAATTCGATTAGGTAAGGTTTTTCTTTTTATGGCAGCAAGGTTGTTGACAAAGATTAAGTTATCATATAGGGCCGCTGAGACAAGCCGATATAAATATTAGAGGTAGAAGCAATCTTAATCCTTTGTAATTACATTTTCAACATTCCGTCCCAAAAGTATTACCATGTAATATTAATATTAATTTTAGTTTTATTTTAACTGGATGCGGAAATTACTTGTTGAGCCATCATCTATATTAAAGTAGTGCATATACTTAATATTTATTTAACGATCTTCCACTAATGTATTAAATAATAGAAATTTCACTGTAGTCTTCCAAGTTTTATTGTCACTGGCAATATTTTATTAGTTGACATTAATTAAACATATTATATAGTTGCAAAAACTAGGTATTGACAAAGAAAACAAGTGAACAGAAACTTGCAGAAATTACACATACCTAGATATGGATTATAATAAGTATACAAAAGAAAATTTATGTTACAATTTAATTATTTTATTAATGATAAGAAAATAGTAATAGTAAGTTACATTGTGTATTTTAATTTCTATTGAACACAATCCGACGTTATACTACGAAATGACTCGACGAACATTATATTTATGAAGTTGTCAGTTTCTCAAATGGTCTATGAGGTATATTTACAGCGTGGTAATATGTATACCATTATCACCTCGAAATTTATTTATTGAAATCCAAAACTGTTTAATTATCAAGTTAACTTATGCATATAATATACTGCACTAAGCTAAGCGCCCTAATGTGTACAAATTTATACAAGTTTTGAAAATCGCATAAAATATGAAGTTATATCTGAAATGTTATTTAAATGCTAATTCTATTAAGATTATACTTCAAGATGAAATATCATTGCATTTTTAATTATTTTGCTTTAAGTCAGGACAACGTCTGACGTCTAATACAGCAGCACACAAAATCCTTCTGTTACATTTTTCACGTAAAAATGAGTAAGGGAGATGGAATGACAGGCTAAAGTATTCACATTGAATGGAATCAATCACACAAAAAAGCATTGGATATTAAAATAAGCTTTAGCATTAAGCCATTAAATAATGTATATCTGAATTGTATATC